>OV816025.1:106618219-107218219 GCA_929113105.1 Agrypnus murinus
TACCATCAGCTTGGAAACCAGCTATAACCAGCATCACCGTCAAGAAGCGAAAACCAGCACAGCAGAACGATAAAAGGGAAAGCGAGAGAAAGCCACCGGATCAAGCGAGACCAATGACACGCAGCCGCGCCAAAAACCAGCCGACCGCGACCATGCGCAACACCGTAACCGTATATAAAGACCAACCGCTGCAACAAGACGTCAGTCTACATCGTGTAACCACGCGAAGCAGAAGGAAGTTAGAAGTGACCTGAAGATGGCAAGTGTGATCTTGCCGAAACGTCGTCAACCATTGTCTAGGAGCCGAATAGTGAATACGCGGAGTGAAACCCGGAAAAATAGTGAAGTATCATATATATATATATATATATATATATATATATATATATATATATATATATATATATTTACGGCCACTTATCAAAGTGAGGACATATCATGAACCATAGTTAATGAGGACCACCCTTATAAATGGTCACAGCTTTGCAAATTTTTTTGTGATCACTTGTTTACTTGTTCTAGTTATGTATCTCGCAAATATACACAGATTTCTTTGAATTTAAAAAAGTTTTATTTGCTGTGTATAATAATACCAAGTGAGGCTACACTATACTACTGACGACGTGAGGACCATATAATTAGATACGATTTAATCGCAAAGTGAGCCCCAATATCAAATTATACACAGGTTTTAAGTATAACATGAGGACCGGCGCTGTTGCCATCATTTGCTTTCATTATCATCAGCAAAAATGCATGCTATTCTATTATTGGAATTTGTTAGTTGGTCGGTCGTCAGTATAAAACTAATTTGATGATAACAGACTTTTTTGTAGAAAAATAAATTATCTATCTTTTTTATTAAAACAATTTTTTAATTGCTTGCAAATTAATGTTTTAAGAGTTATTACACAGCAAAGTTTTCACTTTTTAGTTTTGCTAAATAATTCGCAAACGGCTAACATCTCACTGAAACAGGAAAACATTGCAGTGTAATAACTCTTAAAATATTAATTTAACAAAAAAATTGTTTAAATAAAATAGATAGATAATTAATTTTTCTATAAAAAATGTCTGTTCTGTTTTCTTCGTAAGACTATTTCTCCAGACTATTTGGATTATTTACTGGCTCCCTAACTTAACTATTTCCTGTTGGCTGTTGCATTGCCTTCTAGAATGTTTAAACGAATGCTTGACCGCTTAGATCAATTAAATTTAGACGAAAAATTAGATTTAACTATTGATTAAGATTCTGGTGTTTCTCATCATTTTAATGGTAATTGTGCTAGTAATATTAACAGCCTGCTATTAGTGGGACAGATTAGTGAATTGATAGCTAAGTACCACATACTTTACTTTAAAATCTAAATGTATTACTCCTAATAATTAATTATTATTAATAGTTAGATTAGTTTCACTAATAATTATAGATGTAAATCTGTATAATATGTTAATTATTCTGAAAATGCTAGTAAAATCAGTAAATATTGTCGCCTAATTTAAAATGCTGAGTTTGTTCCATCTCATTTTTAATTAAATTTAAAAATTTGTCTGTAATTTCCTTACGGTACGTGTTAAAAAGAATATATGTATTTATCTTCCTACCTAAACCGATCTTGGCTTGTAGCAAAGAAAAGTGGTTATTCTATATTTAGGGTATTTATTAGACCAAAAAGAATGCATATAAAATCTATATTTCCGTGTAAAAAGATATAAGAAGGGGGATTAATATCGCTCTTGGTATTTTTAATATTTAATTCTAGTTATTTTTTAAATGCTTGTAATGAACCGTATGTGAATCTGCCATTTAAATTTAACCAACCAATAATTATTGTGAATGACTTTTCAGCATTAACTGTGCCGTCTATGAACTCAAATCTTACTAATCCTCCAGCTGACATATAGCTATAAATCATTACGCCTTGAGGAAACTTAACATTAGGTTTCAAGCAGTATTTATGGAATGCTTCTTGTTTAGCTCTGATTACTCTTTTGCGAGAGTAAAACTAGAACAAAACTGCTTAATGTTAAGTTTCCTCAAGACATAATGATTTGAGGCTGTATGTTATCTAGAGGATTAAGAAGATTTTAGTTCATAAACAGCATAGTTAACGCTGACAAGTATCTGCAAAACGACGAGTAGCATGGGCTAAAACTAAGTTGTCCTGGGCAGAAATGCTGGTCTAAGGTCATATTCATCAACTAGTTAAAGTCTGGTGTATCCGTTAGTTACTCTCGGAAAAGATTGATCAGAGCTAAACACGAAGCATTCCATAAAGACTGCTTGAAACGTACCGTTAATTCTCCTTTTAAGGCGTAATGATTAGTACCAAGAACTTATAAATAAAGGAAATTAGGATTTCAAAAAAGGCGAAACACCTTGTGCATATTGGGTTAGATTCAAAAATTCAGTAGTGCAGGTACTCTTCTAAAATTAACTTGCCAATACGAATTTTTCAGCCGACTGCTATCAAGAATATCGATAATATCGCCTGATGGATTTTGCCGAAGAGATGCTAAGATAAAGGATGACTGTACCACGATCGCGTCCGGTTCTCAACGAATTTTTCTTAGCTACTTCATGGCAATAGGGGACCATAAAAAGTTACGCCAGAAAGTTCCTTGAGCAAATTTACTGGTGCAAATTGCTGATCCGTGTATGACATATCTCCTTTCTTCGATAACACAGAAAGAAGGCGAAGTACGAAAAAAAATTCGAACACTTTTGGTAGGGATTTAAATAAGCTTTATCTTACCTAACCTCCTTTATCTCGATAACCCTAATGGTTTCCTAGAAAAACGACAAAACCGGTAGGGGGCGTGGTTTATCCTCATTATTTCTTCGAGCTCACCACCTACAGGTGTTGACTTTTAAGGAGTTGTTTAATAACCCACAAGGAAACCGTATGCAAAAATCCATGGACTTACCTCAACTTTCCGCTATTTTTTCTAAATTGATTAGACTAATTATAGCAGTCCAACATAAAGCTTTGTATGCAACTCGTACCTTAATCTATCTATCTGAGAAATCGCCAACATAAAGTTTGACAAAGTGGTAGTATCGATTGGCTTTATGGTAAGGTCATTTCAACCGAGGATATTTTATTTAACTACAATAGAATTGGTATAGGCACAAGTGAAACATGTAGTTGCTAATAATACAACATATACATACACTTGCTGATCTGAAAGAGCTTCTATCAAGGAATTTCTACCGTCACAAATATCATAAATTTAGGATCGAAAAGTTCCAGCAAAGAATTAACAAACGCATCTGACATACGGATGTTGATACGAGGGATGCTCTGTTAATAGTTAGTAGCAGGCCATGGAAGCTCAATTGGCTAGAAACAATTGCAACAATTGAATGTCGCATTAGTTAGCATTCGTTACCCACAATTGTCAAACGTTTCGATTTCTTGTGAAACGTAGTTAATTTTGTAAGGTAAGTAGTTGTGCATTTTTAATTCAGTTAAGATGAGCATTCCGCGAACTGCCTTTAGAGCTATGATTTTCTACGACTTTAAAAGACAGTTAGGATACCAGCAAAGCCATGAAAATTTGATAGCAGCATTATCCGCTGTTAGTCATTGGTTCCGCGAATTTCGACGAGGGCGAGAACTGCTAGAAGACTAAGCAAGACCTGCGGAAGCTGCCTGTTCAGAAAATGTTGATCGTGTGGCAAGCTTGATTCATTCCAATCGAAATATTACTTATAGGGAGATTCAGTAAGAAGTGAAGATTGAATCCTCGGTGGTGAATACCATTTGGCATAAACATCTTGGAGTAAGAAAGCCAGCAAGCCGTTGGATATCGCATTTGCTCTCAGAAAGTCAAAAACAGGCTCGAATAGACTGGTGTAAATTTATGTTGCAAAAATTTGACGGAGGAGCTTTCAGGCAAGTGGCATACATTGTAACTAGTGACGAATCTTGGGTATACAGTTACGACCCTGAAACTAAACAGCAGTCTAGTGTTTGGGTATTCGAAGATGAAGACTTGCCCACAAAAGTAATTCGTGGCAGAAGCTTCAAGAAGAAAATGATTGCTGTTTTTTCCGCCGATGTGGTCCTGTTGCTGTTATTCCACTTAAAGATCGCAGAACTGTTAATTCTGAATGGTACTGCGAAGTGGCTTTACCACAGATGTTTGCAAAATTACAGGCAGGTCGCCAAAGGACCGGTTTGCGTAACATCTTAGTCCATCATGACAACGCATCCTCCCACACTGCTGCCAGAACATTGGATTTTTTGAAAGATACGGAAGTTCAATTGGTAACTCATCCGCCGTATAGCCCAGATCTGGCGCCGTGCGACTTTTTTTTGTTTCCAACTTAAAAAAATGATGCGAAGTAAAAGATTTTCCAACGCAGATGCAGCAGTTACAGAATTTCAAAGAATTTTTGAGGACCTTTCAGAAAATGAATCTTCCGAATGTTTTAAAAAGTGGTTTCAAAGAATGCACAAGTGTATTAGTCTGAATGGAGATTATTTTGAAAAACAATAAAGATTGTTTGTTAAAAAATGCAACGGTCTTTTTGCTAATAACAATTTTCAGCGCAACCCTCGTATTGTACCAATATAAAATACTTTTTAATGTTTTTAATGATAGTGTTGCATTATGTCATCAGTCATATTTATAAATTGTTCACAACATAATAATAAAATAATAAATAAGTACCTACTAAATAAACTATATTTAAAAATATATATGTATAAATATATATAAAATTTTGTATTTCTTAATTTTCTCATTGAATTCATAATCAGCAACCCCAAAAACCCTCCAACATGAATTTCGCTCAAGTTGATGTAAAACTTCCCAAGTTATTAAATTGGGAGTGTAAAATGGGGGTTTCAACCCCCCGAGGGGGCGTGCCCCCATTTTAAACAGATTACATTTTATATTGGTCCAGTACTGAAGGCATTACAAAAGATTTCAAGTCGCTATCTTTAGATAGTAAAAACTAAGAACGTAATGCAAAAATTTACTCTACTACTAGGGCAGAGAGAAAGGATTACATAATAAGGTAACCAAAATGGTGTATTACTTTGCAAAATCACATTTTAAACACTTTTTGACGCTTTGAGCTTTTCTCTAAAATCAATAGAAACGGCGTAAATCGCATTTTCAATCTCAAATGCCGTTATTTTAGGACCGCCATTCTGGTGTCCGCCACTTTGAATTTTTCAATTTTCTCATTGGATTCATAATCAGCGACTCCAAGAACCCTCCCAACATAAATTTCACTCAATTTGGTTGCGTTATTAAATTAGGGGTACAAAATGGGGGTTTCAACCCCCCGAGGGGGCGTGCCCCCATTTTAAACATATAACATTTTATATTGGTCCAGTACTGAAGGCATTACAAAAGATTTCAAGTCTCTATCTTTAGATAGTAAAAAATAAGAACTTAATGCAAAAATTGACTCTACTATAAAGTTGGGAACGACCTCTTCATCCATCATCACATAGTGAATAATAAATATAATTGATATTCTAAATCTGTTCTAATAAATTATTCCTATTGTTAGTTTTATTAAATATTAATTTAAAAAGAGACGTTTTGATTGTAATATTTGGTACTTATAGTTATCAATTTTTATAAGCCTGCCTTGAGAAGTAAGAATTAAATTCATTGCGAGCTTTTATAATACAATGAAAGTTGAGAACATTTAGTAGTTGTGTAGGAAAGCCCTCATCTGATCGTCACCCGGTGATCAGTTTGAGGTTACAACTTATAACAGAATTCGACTTAATATACTATTTTGGGTTACCTACCGTTATGTATTTGTTCATAATGATTACTATTTCCATTTAAAGATTAAATCTGAAATTAAATTTTTTTTCAATGAATTTAATAAATGACTTATTTAATTATTGGGTGTATTAAATGCAGAAAAATAGTCTGCAGAGTATGTTGCGTCTAACTTTTCTTTTCTAAAAGCAATAATACAAACAAACTTGCCAGCCTCGGTGGATTAGTGATTTGCATGTTTGCTTCATAATCCAAGGATCGCAGGTTCGGGTCTAGGCCACAACGGCCAATGACCACAACGGCCAATCGCTATTTTGGCCGTTGTGGTCATAACCACAACGGTCTCCGTGACCATAACGGCCAACAGCCACAACGGCCAATTTGACCATATCGCCCAACTCGAAACTTGACCATAACGGCCACCATGACCACAACGGCCAACTAGAAACTCCACCCCATCCGCCATTTTGACCACAACGGCCACCGACGCTTATGTATTGGCGTCGCTGGTGACGATGACCACAACGGCCAAAATGACCACAACGGCCAACTAGAGTGAGTGACCACAAGGGCCAAAATGACCACAAGGGCCAAAATGACCACAACGGCCAACTATGGAGCGTGACCACAACAGCCAAAATGACCATAACGGCCAACTGTGGCGAGTGACCACAACGGCCAAAATGACCACAACGGCCAACTAGGGTGAGTGACCACAACGGCCAAAATGACCACAACGGCCAACTATGGAGCGTGACCACAACAGCCAAAATGACCATAACGGCCCACTGTGGCGAGTGACCACAACGGCCAACTTTTTTTCATACTGTTACTTTGGTTTAGTTAAAGCTCATTTCTCTCTTTTAACTTAGCCTGTATTTCAATAAGGTACGTCCAGAATTTAACAGCGAGGTCTGATGTCAAAGTAGCGCCGATTTAACGTGACTTACCTATATTGAAAAATGCTTTTTCTATATATGTTACAACTGCAGCCCTATGCAGTTGACGACATTTTTCTTTCTTAGTTTCTCGGCAAGTATCCCAGGCAGATTAAATTCTGAAAATTTGATACAGGTACACTATAACTATTTACAGAATCATGATACTTTAGTTCACAGGGTAGTTTATCTTTAACGTCAAAAGAAGTTTTTTTTCTATTACTTGTTTACCTACAGCAATCTTTTCATTTTGGGAACGTTTAAAAAAGTACGAAATAGAACTATAAAACAACACGTTTGACGTTTTATTTATAGATTTCCATTGCATTGAATTTGAAGTACGTAATTAGCTGTTTTTATCAGTTTTAAAATTTAAACTAAATGTAAATCTTCTCCTAAAAAATAAACACGATATCTACGAATCTGTCCAGTACTTAATAAAATCAATCTAGGGAGCAGCATGGGACGTAACCCCAGAAACAAACCGCAATAATCCAAAACAGTATTGCTCCATACGTATCCGAGAAAAAATACAAGAAAACGAGCTCTTAGAAAGTAATGACAGATTACTTGCGCACCGGGCGATAAAACGTAGTTTAATAGGGCCGTCAAAGAGTTTAAGAAATTATTAGATGAGCAGAGAAATCAAGATTTCCAGAACTATTTCCACTGCCTAACATCAACTAAAGCAACTGGCTGCATTATAGAACGTCATAAAGATCGTGTTTACGCCTCTCTTAACATTGAAGAAGAAAAATTCATACGGGACTTCCTTCAAGCGCGAAGTAAGGTCATCGAAACTGAAATAAATTCGAAGAAGTCCCCAGGTTTCGACGTAATAACTGGAAAACTCCTAAAGGAACGTTCATACGAGGGATTTCGCATGATAACTGTAATCTATAAAGGGATATTAAGGACGGGATACTTCTCTGGCCAATGGAAGGTGGTCCAAATAGCAATGGTGCCAAAACCGGAGAAACCGCCATCAGATGTGCCCTCATACAGACCTATTAGTCGTTACCCGTCAATGGTTTGTAAAAAATTGTTCGCCATGCGAATGTCACCGCTAATTGACGAAAATCAGCGAAAGCCCAACTAACAGTTTGGATTTCGTCGACAATACGCTACAATTCTTTTGACGTTAAAGATAAACTACCCTGTGAACTAAAGTATCATGATTCTGTAAATAGTTATAGTGTACCTGTATCAAATTTTCAGAATTTAATCTGCCTGGGATACTTGCCGAGAAACTAAGAAAGAAAAATGTCGTCAACTGCATAGGGCTGCAGTTGTATATAGAGAAAGCATTTTTCAATATATCGTTCAGTAACCTTGTCATCAAAAGGGTGGTCTACCTTGCATGAAATGGGGTAGTAGACTTTTTTTATATTGTATGTGATAGTACCAAGATGCCAAATCCAATTTTTCGACCTCCGCGACCTTCCGGATCACCGCCAAAAAGAGGTAAAACCGCCGAAATTTTGCACTTTTTTTAGGTTTGGCCAATTCTGACCATGAAGGAGCACTTTTTCAAAGAAGACAATTCTATTCATTTCAAAAGTACATTAAGTTTGTTACAATCTAAGACCAAAATGATTACTATAGGGCTAATAGTTTCCGAGATATAGCTCCTCCGAGTTCATCGAAAAAGCGGTAAGACCCCCGAAAATATGCTTTTTTTTAGATTTGGCCAATTTTGACTATGAAGGAACACTTTTCCAAAAAAGATAATTATATTCATTTTGAAAGCACATTAAATTTGCTACAATTTAAGACCAAAATGGTTACTTAAGGTCTAATAGTTTCCGAAATATCGCTCCTCAGAATTAGTCGAAATTTACACCCATGCTATTTTTCAAGTATTAACCTATAGAACTGAGTTCAAAGGTTCAAAATAAGAATAGAATAGAATTGAATAGAATAGAAAACCTTTAGTCTTATTCAAACAAATTCATTTTTTACATTGGAATCTTAAAAATAATCCCTCGTAAATGGTTCATGTTGTCAAGTGGATATTACCAGAAATATGAAAAGGCGACAGGGAAAACGCGTTTCAATTTTGTCTAAACCGCTTGGAAGGTCCAGGTACAAGATACTCTTCAGCCTCTGTGTCCATGTTCTTTTGTTCTTCTTCAGCCTGGTCAATTCATTTTAAGAGTACATTAAATTTGCTACAATTTAAGACCAAAATGGTTACTAATGGTCTAATAGTTTTCGAGATATCGCACCCCAAAGTTGGTCAAAACTTCAACCCATGCTATTTTTCAAGTATTAACTTATAGAATTGGCATCAAACCTTTAATAATACCTCTCAAATAGTTCAATAATGTATAAATTTAGTATATGAAACATTCGGTTCGGGTTACATTAACATGCAAACGCATTTTGCGACTGGTTGCTGCATCACCCTCCATTCCCTAATACGAATGTCGTCATGTCTATAAGCAGTGGACTTGTTGGAGTGGAAGAGGTCAACTGTCACATGGCTAGAGATATGGGTAAGGAAGCGATGTTGAAGGTTGTAGGGGAAAACTACGAAAATTTCAAATTTAGTGGTATCACTTTCTTCTGTGAATACTGTGACTGTTGGCAAGAGACAGGTGACGGTTGACCCCCTAACACTGTGGCACAGGCTATGCGTTATGAAACAGCCGGATGAAGAACTGAAGAACTTCACACACGACCTTTCACCATATCCTCTGTCCCTACTAACACAGTAACATCTACTTTCAGAAGTGCGGAAGAGGTAAAATACCAGATGTCCTCTATTCAACCACCTGGATATCTTCTTACCGTCACCTCAAGCCCTTCACCCATGCCTTTAGTGGATGTGATTCTACGTCATGCTTCTTTGGTCAGGGATAAAACAAGTTGTTATCAGTAATTCAAAAGAATTCGGACCTCAAGGAGAAAGCAGCAGTTTTCCAACTCAGAAGCAACACCTGACGAAGTAGCTGAAGCAGGAGAGCAAATTATCATTGCGCTGTAGGGTGAAAACAACTCAACGAAAAGCCTCAATTATCTGAGCTATTAGCTCTTTACAAAGGCTGCAACCAAGACGAACTTTAACCTTGCCAGACTACCTCCCACTCAAGAAGCTGTGAATCGATCCGCTCGAATGGGGGTGGGTTCTTACAGCTCACGGCCTTTATGATATCGAGGGATGCGGCCCCTTCCCACCTCATGCAAATGATCTCCTGCAACTGCAAGAAAGGGTGTGACAATGCATGCTGTTGCAGAAAAGCAGGCTTGAAGTGCTCTATTGTATGTAGCCAATGTAGTGAACAGTCCTGCGAGAATCGGCCAGATATCATCGTTGACATGGATACTGCCAAGCTCGATGACCTACTACATGACGATGAGCTAGATGGACTGCTTGTATATCCTAACAGCCCTCCAGATAAGGAAATTGACCAGGCTGAAGAAGTACAGGAGAACATGGACACAGAGGCTGAAGAGTATCTTGAACCTGGACCTTCCAAGAGGTTTAAACCAAATTGAAAGGCGTTTTCCCTGTCGCCTTTTCATATTTCTGGTAATACCCACTCGACAACATGAGCCATTTACGAGGGATTATTTTTAAGATTCCATTGTAAAAAATGATTTTGTTTGAATAAGACTAAAGATTTTCTATTCTATTCAATTCTATTCTATTCTTATTTTGAACCTTTGAACTCAATTCTATAGGTTAATACTTGAAAAATAGCATGGGTGTAAATTTCGACCAATTCTGAGGAGCGATATTTCGGAAACTATTAGACCTTAAGGAACCATTTTAGTCTTAAATTGTAGCAAATTTAATGTGCTTTCAAAATGAATAGAATTGTCTTTTTCGGAAAAGTGTTCCTTCATGGTCAAAATTGGCCAAATCTAAAAAAAGTGCAAAATTTCGGCGGTTTTACCTCTTTTTGGCGGTGATCCGGAAGGTCGCGGAGGTCGAAAAATTGGATTGGGCATCTCGGTACTATCACATACAATATAAAAAAAGAAATCTACTACCCCATTTCATGCAAGGTAAAATGTACTAGGTTACTGGGCTAATAGGTAAGTCACGTTAAATCGGCGCTACTTTGACATCAGACATCGCTGTTAAATTCTGGACGTACCTTATTGAAATACATGCTAAGTTAAAAGAGAGAAATGAGCTTTAACTAAACCAAAATAACAGTATGAAAAAAGTTGGCCGTTGTGGTCGCTCGCCATAGTTGGCCGTTATGGTCATTTTGGCTGTTGTGGTCACACTCCATAGTTGGCCGTTGTGGTCATTTTGGCCGTTGTGGTCACTCACCCTAGTTGGCCGTTGTGGTCACTCGCCACAGTTGGCCGTTATGGTCATTTTGGCTGTTGTGGTCACGCTCCATAGTTGGCCGTTGTGGTCATTTTGGCAGTTGTGGTCACTCACTCTAGTTGGCCATTGTGGTCATTTTGGCCGTTGTGGTCATCGTCACCAGCGACGCCAATACATAAGCGTCGGTGGACGTTGTGGTCAAAACGGCGGATAGGGTGGAGTTTCTAGTTGGCCGTTGTGGTCATGGTGGCCGTTATGGTCAAGTTTCGAGTTGGGCGATATGGTCAAATTGGCCGTTATGGTCACGGAGACCGTTGTGGTTATGACCACAACGGCCAAAATAGCGATTGGCCGTTGTGGTCATTGGCCGTTGTGGCCAGGCCCCGCAGGTTCGATCCCCGGCTGAGCTGGTAATTTTTAATAGCGGAGAAAAATTAAAAACATGCCTTCTTCTCGGATAGGAAGTAAAACTGTAGGTCCCGTGTCAATGCGATGTTTGGCACGTTAAAAATCCCTACTTGGGGTGGAATTCCCTGAGGGAGTAAAGTGTTTCCTTGACAACAACAACAAGTAAACAACAAAAAAAAGTAATCGCGGTACATGTTAGGATTTATTATCCTGAAACTATGTGATTTTGGCAATTGTCCGAATGACATGTAACGAAATTTTGAATTTTTGCGATTAAGTCCTTTAGACGTGCAAAAATAGCGTATATACCACTGGACTAAAAGTGTTTTTTAAGTGTTAATTAATAATTGAAAAAATGCATTTTAGTCCCTGAATATATAATATACATTATATCCGCTCGGGTGATTATGACATGATTATGACCTATTTTGCGGACTGTTTCTAGAGCGTAAATCGCTAAATTAGAGCACCCCCTTTTACTACTCTTGTTTAGGACGTCTCCATAGTAATAAGAATAATTATAGACCATAGCACCTACCTACTTGAAGTTTAGGACTTTTTAAATTATTTTTATTTTAAATTAAACTTAATTTAATCTTAGACCGCACATTTAAAGTACGCATTTCGGGCTTAATTAGTGTTTTAGAGCCCTTTATCGTCTTAGCGCCTTCGGTTTTCGCTTCAGGCGCTAACTGACTGCACGGGCTGTAAGACACTCAATTAAGCCCTTAATATACTATTAAAGACTAGAAAAAGCCTAATCTTGATTAGGTGAAATGTCATTCGAAAAAAAATTATTTTATTCTTAATTAATACAAAAAAATAAAAAGGCTGCAAGTCCTCGAAGATTTATTAATCTCTTTTACAATGTATTTTAGTTTTATTGCCTAATTACAAATAATCAGACGTCGATGAAATTAAATCTAAAAATTTCCCTATCGAAATTTTGTAACAGCACAATAATACAACTTTAATAAACCGATTTCCGCTCGTAAGAAATAAAATCGGCTATTTAGGGTATTTCCGTTCTCTTCTGTAATAGAATTAAAATCAATATTGTATAACTTTCATTTCCATCGTTGCCACTTGTTCGGATCTCACTTTGCGCATCATTCATACAAGCTTCACACAAGAAATTATACGTCTGAAAAATATACATCTGGCGCAGCGACTCCAGGCGTCAACTCCTTGAACTAATCTGTATAATTCTAGCCGTTTTGGCAACATCTGAGGTCCAGCCCATTTTTTCAGTATCGCCAACTTATACCTTCGAAAAGCTCTACACGAAATATTATCGAATTTCAAAGTGAGGTCCGTATATTTGTCCTCACTTTGTTTGTGGACCTCACTTGAAACGTGAACTTTGTTCATACGGACCTCACTTTATACACTGGCCGTAAATATATATATATATATATATATATATATATATATATATATATATATATTGCTGTGGATGGTAGTTTCAAAATTTTGGAAAATTTTGAAAATTTTGTGAAAATCTAAAATCTTTGTTAAATACTAACACTTTTGAAATATTTTTATCAACTTTTCCGTTAAAAATAAATTTAAGATTTTAATGGTGTGTCATTGATTATACAATCAATGTATATACTTTTTAATAAGATTAAATAATACATGTTTGTTTATTTATTATCAAATAGCTTACTCACCGATTACTTAAGTGTACGTAACATCCAGTTGTTCGCAAGTTTTTGTTATGATGTAATTCAATTATGTATAATTTCAAATATGTATATCGACGGGTTATGTGATTCTTTAAGGTTAGTTAATGTAAATAGATCGTTATTATTGCGTAAAAGTATTGTGTAATTAATCTGTAATAGATGTGTCACTTTTATAAAAAAATATTAATTTGCTATTATGTATTATATGAGTGTACAGTTTGTATTAGTTCGTAAGGTGACGTCAAATTGTGTAATATAATTATGTAAATAGTCAATAGTATATAAGCTTAGAAAATAATAATTTTAAAGGCACTTCACTAAATAAAGCGACGAAGTAAAGTCGTATTAAAGACTATAGTAAAATGTAAATAGACTTACTGATAGAAAGCGACAGAGTAAAGTCGTGAAAGACAATAGTAAAATGTAAATAGACACTTACCAATATAAAGCGACAGAGTAAAGTCGTGGTTGATAATATTATAAAATTTAAATAGTCTAGAATTAAATAGACAAGTTAAGTTAGTTGGTGATTTGAATACGGCGAAGGTGTAAAAAGTATAAATTGTAAAAGTGTATATGATTATAAAGAACCACCTTTAAGATAAATTACTTGCTAAAGTTAGGCAAGATAATAAATCTACGTTAAAACCTTAAACGGGTGTTTTATTTCATTAAACACAAAAACAACTATAAGTATCTTATGAAAAAGGGAAATTGAACCCGCAGTTAATAAACAAAAGTGAGTTCCAAAGTCAAGTGTGTGGATGATATTATATGGAAAATCCATGCAAAAGGAAGAAAGTCAACCCTGAATTGGAAGCCAGCCTTGTGTCAACATAAAGTGATCTACTCTGCCAATGGTTTGGGAAAGAGGACATCTATACTAAAAGGAAAAAAAGAAGTATTATAAAAAAGGTAGGAAGTTTTTCCTTTTTGTATTGGCATTGCTGAAGAAAAGACTATCGTTTGTAAATTGTAGTAAAGTGATTTGAACAATTTAGTAATAGTTAAAATTAATTAAGATTTCAATTTTAAAAGTAATTTCAAATTTCAATTTGTATATTTTTTAATGCCACAAGAAACCACATTCACCCTGAGATGAGTCTTTATTAAATATAATTCTGTTAATTTAAGTTATTTAACTGGCGCCCAACTCTCTTGCGTAAACTTGAGTTAGTCAAGAACTAACGTAACACTAATTTTATATAACCATTGCATTATTAAATCTATTAAAAGGTATTTTCAAATCATATTAGATATTATAAAGAGGGAAGTTGAAAAACATTTCCAAAGTTCACAGTCATTTAAAAATCAATTTAATTATAAAGTAATTATCTACGATCGAACGGCAATTATTCACAGTTTCAAAATATATAATAAAATTTTTAAAAATAATTTATTATTTTTAATTATCCAATATTACAGCATATATTTATGTCGCTGTCAACGCGGGGCATTTGTTAATTCGGGCAAAATACTATATTTTTTTAAATGATATATCACAGCATTTATATATATATATATATATATATATATATATATATATATATATATATATATATAAATTTTAGTTGAAATTAATTTTTGTTAAGTTGAATAATGATTTTACATTAAATAATATTTAGAATGCAAATTCATATAGAAAAATTTTATCATCGACCCTGCTGGGACTCGAACCCAGGACCCTCCACTGTCTAGTTATATATAGTTATACTTTATCTAGTTACTTTGTATGTCTGCTTAAACATCTAATTCATATGGAAAATTTCTCGCTATGCTGGTAGTCGTGCTCTGTAGCTCAGTTGGTAGAGATACCACCTAGACAGTGGAGGGTCCTGGGTTCGAGTCCCAGCAGGGTCGATGATAAATTTTTCTATATGAATTTGCATTCTAAATATATATATATATATATATATATATATATATATATATATATATATATATATATATATATATATATATATATATATATCTACAGATTGACCTTGAATGGTGTTTGATGACCTTGAATATACCTTATTTAGTTACGTTAAATATAGCGTGGCCTTGAATGCATTGTTGCATATATGCATTGTATGCATATAGCGTGGCCTTGAGGCTTGACCTTGAATGGTGTTTGATGACCTTGAATATATCTTATTTAGTTACCTTGAATATAGCGTGGCCTTGAATGCATTGTTGTCAATTTGATAACCTTATTGCTGAATTGATGACTTTGAAGATACATTATTTAGTAGCCTTGGGTTCAAGGTCACAACATTGTTGTCATATTGTTGACCTTGAGAATGCGGTGTTGCCACGTTTAGGTGACAGAGATAGGTTCAAGGTCACCATGTGTTAGAGAGGGATAGGTTCAAGGTCAAGGTCAGGAGTGGGGGTGGGTGTAGTTCTCCCAATTTTTACCTACTCCGATGCTCTTTCAAGAAGACCGTGTTCGACGGACTGCCGTCATCACTCTCGTCTCGAAGAGAAGGTTTGCCAAGTATTAAGAACTACCATCGTCAACGACAATTGGTTGTCGGAAGAATTGCAACGACAGCAGGAGGCTGATCCCTAATTAAAAATGGTATTGGAATGGAAGCGTGTGGAAGAAAGGCCTGCCTGGAAGGCCGTCAGCCCTTTCAACAGAACCCTAAAAGCATATTGGGCCCAATGGGAGTTCTTGAAGGTGGAAAACGATCTCCTGATCGGTCTCAGTTCGTGGTTCCAAGGAGCCGAGTGGCTACAGTATTGCGACATCTCCATGACGGTGTCTCAGGAGGACACTTCGGTATGAAGAAGACTTTGGAGAAAGTTAGGGAGCGTTTTTATTGGGTCAATTGTAAAGAAGAAGTGAAAGAGTGGTGCCGGAAATGCGAACTATGTGCCACTGGTAACGGACCCTTGGGGAAACGAAGAGCACCTATGAGGCAGTACAATGTGGGTAGTCCTCTGTAAAGAATAGCTATAGATATTGCCGGACCATTTCCCGAAACCGACGATGGGAATAAATACATCTTAGTGGCAATGGACTATTTTACCAAATGGCCAGAAGCATATGCTCTACCAAACCAGGAAGCCGCGACTGTTGCTGACGTACTAGTCAAAGAGTTTTACGTTACACTACAAACTTATAACATCTTTTCAACAAAATTGATGGAAATACTGTTAGTAGATATTATGTATTTAATTGATTCATAAGAAAAATACCCCTCTGTAAAATAAACGTAACTTTTGAACTGACCGATTTCGCTCCTCTAACAACTAGTTGGTCTCCACTCGCTTTTCCTACTACTCGTGTCTTTGACAAATATCTGTCACTGGTGGATATTTGCCAAGCAGTGGGATCGGTGTTACTCGTACAAATGTTGGCCACTTGTCCTTGTCCCGTTGGTTGTCGGTAAATTTTAACGCACATCAAAGATTTTTATTATTTGACAAATAGATTCTTTAAAAATGTATTATAATTATTATCAAGTACCAATGTTTGCCAAATATACAAGTCAAGGGAACGGTTAAGATGACGTGTACGTAAAATTATAAAATATTAAAAACACATTTTTAAAAGTATGCATTATCTTAAATCTGGATCTCACTCGCGTATTTGGAAAATATGCCAATATTTGTCAATTCGACAAGTACACAAATGAATACTTGTGTTCATACCATACCATAACGATACCATACGATTCATACCATACACGAGTAATAGTCCAGTCAAACTAAACATTTGAAATGGAAAATGGAAGTAAATGAATTTTTTTATTTTCAGGTCTAGAAAAGCTTAACTTGAAGTTTTCGACCTCAAATTCATATGAGCTTTTTCCGCCATTTTGAAAAGAAGGGATGAAGTGCTATTTTGACATTATCTCTGTAACCGTAGGTCCGACAAAAAGTTTGTATGAAGCATTTTTGTCGGTAATACGATTGTCTACAACTTTTATTTCAAACTTTTTCGCGTAATATAAAAAATGAAAAAGGTGCGAGGGAAACAAAAATAAAAATTGTGGTGGCCGAATTACCTTTCGTCGGTTTCCTGGAGAACACATTACATTTATGGTCTGCGAGTCCAGTGAGCAGAACCAACAGGTCAATGTTTTCTTAAACACGAGGAATTCCATTCAACGCTTCAATTATTTAAAGCGAAAATTGTCGACGCCCAAGTTCTACTTGCCACTGGAGAGCGTTTTTGATGGCCTTATACGGGGCCGATAAGAACGAGAAATCCTTAAACTCAGTGAGGTACAAAAAATTCTGCACGAGTGCGGCAAAGAAGACATTTAATTTGTCAGCAATACCACCCACCGAAAGCTCTGCGCGACAACATATTTTCCGAACTTACCATCAGGTTCAATCGTGGTTAGGATTTGAAAAGGATCCAGAGGAATGGGGTTGGCGAAGAACTCATCGAGGTCTTGAACCTATCACAAGCGCCGCCGAACCCGTGCCAGGGAACCTTTTACAACTCATCTCCTGCAAATGCAAAGGGAAATCTGAAGTTGTTGCGGGTGCAGAAAAGCAGGCGTGTTCTACTATTTGTCTGCATTGCAGTGGGCAGACCTGCGAAAACGTCAAATGTAAATTAGGCAAAGTATGAGACGATAATTATTCCCATGCACAAAGGTTTACGATGCACAATATGTGATAGTACGCGACGCGTACCAAGCAGTTCACGTACACTAACCTCCCTTCGTGCGTTGACTTGACCTATACCAATAAACGGAATAAAAAAAGTCATTAGGAAAAATTGTTCGACATGAAATTCTCTACAAAAAAACGAATGAATAATTATTTTGCTCCACTAATAATGAAATAGTTATACCATCTACAAAATTAAGCAACAATTTCCACACTCTCAATTCTCAACATTTTTCCCTTACAACTTTTTCATTTTTTATATTACGTGAAAAAGTTTCAATAAAAGTTGTAGATATTCGTATTGTCAACAAAAATGCTTGTAAGATTTTTTGTCGGACCTACGGTTACAGAGATAAATTTAAAACAACATTTCATCGCTTCTTTTTCCAATGTTCTTCCCTCATAACTTTTTCATTTTTTATATTACGCGAAAAAGTTTGAAATAAAAGTTGTAGATAATCGTATTACCGACAAAAATGCTTTATACACATTTTTTGTCGGACCTACGGTTAGAGAGATAATTTCAAAACAATACTTCATCCCTTCTTTTCAAAATGGCGGAAAAAGCTCATATGAATTTGAGGTGAAAACTTCAAGTCAAGCTTTTCTAGACCCCCCCTGCATGCTGGAAGAAAAAAATCTTATGTACTTCCATTTTCCAAGTTAAGCCCATTTTTCGTACAGTTTGACTGGATGGGACCCAGGCTTTAGGTAACTGGCCATTACAAAAATAGGCACATTTTTATACTTTTAGGTAAATTAACTATAAATGTGGGTCAACTGTAACCCTGTTTTAGGAATCCTAGTTTTATAATTACTTAGGCTGGTGAAGATTTAAAATCAAATTACCGTCAGAAATCTTAACCTTGAAAGCTATATTTTTCGCAGTACATAAGTTAACCACATAGTGTTGCACTTGATGTCTTCTGCATCGCTATACGTTATTTAATTTATCAGAAAAAGAAATTCAGAAATACGAGGGGAGGTCCATAAATTCGCGGAATCAAGGGGAAATAAGAGACGTGCAAAATTTCTAGTAAGTAATCGAATAACCCAATCTTTATCATAAGCACCATATGAGAACTATTATTTGTTTTAATTAAACAATTCCCGTTTACTTACAGTTAATTGTGACACTCCAGTTGTAATTTTTAAACAATAAATTCTCGTGAGTTTATCAAGTTACGTGGTGATGATCCAGCTAGTGTTCTCAACAGAATTGTAACTGGAGGCGAAACTTGGGTTTATTATCATGTCCCTGAACTGGAGAGGAATCCATGGAATGGCACAGAAAAGGTACAGCTCCGTCAAAAAGTTTAAAGTCACTCAATATATCGGTAGGATTATGGCAACCATATTCTGGGACTTCAAAGGAAATCTGTTTTAAATTTCAAAGAGGATAGAGAATCTATTACAGGCGAGTTCTATTTATTTAAACCTATTAGGGCAGTTACGCGAGTGTATCAAAGAAAAAAGACGCGATAAATGAGAAGAGGTGTGGTGCTCATTCACGAGAAAGCTGCCGTTCACAAGTCTCACATGGTAATGGAACCTTTATCTGCGTATGGCTTCGAAGAAATTGGTCATCAGGTTTATAGCCCGGACTTAGATCTGGGATATTATTATTTACTTCCAAATCTTAAAAAGGACCTTCGAGGGTGCCCATTTAGAGACAATAACGAGTTAAAAGCCGCATTTTGAAACAAAATGCGGCTACCTATATATCTTCTTACATGTTCTGTTAAAATAAAAACACCTGTTTTATACTAAAGAGTGCTTGTTTTGTTTGTTTTAAAGGATCCTAAAGTCTGGTACAAAATGTTTACGGCGAATATTTCGCATTGCAGCGGTTTAAGAGTGTGCCATCGATCTATAGAATCCTGAGTAAGGCATTTTATACATTTCTAGAAGACTGAAACCCTATGCAAAATATTCAGTAACAAAGTTGAATAATAATAATTAATTAATTATTTAAAAAAATTCTATAAAGGTGGTCAAGCAACTACTGTTCATACTGAAAACGCAGTGTCATAACTAGATACGTGCATTTTAGTAAAGCATAAAACCACTATGTCAACGGAGCAAAGCAATTTAAACTGCAATACTGCAATATAACACAAACGGGCCCTTGAAAATGGTGGGTTTGGAGTACCCTTGCCGCAAACACATAAAGTGAAAAGGGGTCTATTTAAAATAAACAGCGTGAATTAAAGAAATTGTTAATGTCGTGGCAAGTTTTATATAACAGCTTCGTATTTGTAAACTATCTGTCTTATAAGTTGTAGCGACGGCGCTTAAGAAACATGAGCTAATCAAGGGTTTTTCAGGCGAGGTCACCTAAAATGCACGTCTCTAGTCATAATACTCATAACTACGTATTACTCAAAAATGTCGCAAGACATTAAAATCTTACAGATAAGTCTGAAGCTATAGACTAAGATAAAATAAACTATCTTACATAATAAGTTGTAAAATTTTTTAAATTCTATCACAGATTTAAATAGCTACTTATTATCTTATGCTGATGTTGAACGCTACGTCAATAATGAAGAATATTATTTTACAATAACGAAGCAATCTTTGAATGACTATTAGTTTTATTTTTTAGTGGAATGGAATCCGATGTTACGCACAACTTTAAACAAAACGAGTGCGGTACTTACCGTGTGAGGATTAAAGTGCGGTAGATCGAGGTCATTATTCATACAAAGTCAAGAATTAAAACCTGATAACGAAATAAATGTAAAATAACGGAATACGTGTCCAAAGCAGCGCAGCGATTTATTTATAAATGGGATAAACACATATAAACAATAATTAAAATTTGAGGTTTTATACAGCCCTAATCTTGTTTCGTCAGTAAAGTGAAGTGTAAAGTGTCAGTGTCAAAATATCAAGATATGATATATTTAGATAATGGTCCAAACAATTTTATATGTTCATGTTCATTTAATTTATCAAGTAAAGGACGATTCGCCAGGTGCTCCACTGCAGGACAAGTTTGTTTTGAACATTCTCATTGTCAGGTAACACAGATAATAAAATTAAGACAGTGGCGTAGTTTTTGTATAACACTTTTGCTGGTTACAACAATTGAGAAACAAAACTTATAATAAATGTAATTTATCTGTAACACAATTAAGTTCAATTTCACAACTAATTAATTGAACCAACTGAACCTAAATTGAAATGTTTATGAGAAAATAGAAAACGATCTAGTCTGTAAACGTAAACACAAATAGACCATTGTCGTTTGCTATTACAACTTTTCTACATTTTCTTTTGTTAAGTTAGGTACCACGACGTGGAGATATAATCTATATATAATATGTATAACAAGCTTGTTCTGATTATGTACTCTACTTTGGAAATTGACCAACAGAAGGCGCAATTACGTGGCAGTGGTCTTTATAAAAACGTCACAGCAGGTGCCACTGCACGATACAAAGTTTAAGTTAAAAAATGCATTCTAGAGAGGAAAAAACCTGACATAAAAGCAGCTTTCTTTTGCTAAGAAAACAGGGTACTTAAATTCAAGATTTGTATTACGGACACTCACATTATAATTAACTTTTTAGTTTAAAGGTGTTTTTTATATTAAAGAAAACTATTGAATTTAAAAGTTTAAAGGTGTTTTTAAGCGCAGTATGCTTGGTCTTTTTCCGTTCATTAACGGAGTGTTTTAATAGTTAAAAGTAGTTAAGGGCATTTCTAGCGAGGAAAATTTGAAAACAGATTATTTAATAAGCAGAAGCAGATCAAAAACTGTAAGTCAGCGTGAACGAACTGGGTTTGTATCCTAATTTTATTTGCTTTGTTTCAGTGATACAGTGCACGGACCCAGGCTTTTCAGAAAGAGTTAAAAAACTTTTTGACCTTTTTACTTTAGTCCTTTCTAATTTTCCTTTACCTTACTTAGCGTTGTTTTGAAGAAGTGGTTTGCTTGCATTCCCTGCACTTCACATTTAAAAAGATTGCAACCGCATCTAGCATTTCCGTTTAATCAAGAATGCAGTTGTGGGATCAGTCGTCTGTTTAACTGATCCTGGAGTTGTGAGATCAGCGGGTGGGCCGAGCTGAGGGTTGTTATTCCCCACTTGGTGAATTTCGTTATGCTGCTGCTTCTTGTTTCTGGCTTTGCGAATTTGTCTTGTCTTGTTCCTGAATTGGTGAATTCGCTTGGTCAAGGTTCGAAGAACCGGCCTTATTCGCTATTTTTTTATTTAGGGAAAACGTCTTTTCTAAGTCACAAGTAGGAAAACTAATGCAAAGTTGGGAATAAGATGGCCATACCTAATAATTATACGTCAGGTGAACATTTACCGTTATAAAAGTGTTGCAAAGGTTGTATTATCTGGATTTTTACTAATAACTGCATCTACACTTACGGCAAGTACACTACTACCTAAAACTCCCCTGGAAGCAATTTCAATTTTGGAATAAAATTTGATATTAAAGTTACATTTTGCACCAACGGAACATTCTGTTTTTCCAACATCGTAATAGTAACAGTAATATCCACGAAATGTTGTTGAATGTCTGCAATACTTCGACCATCTTCAGAGAATGCGAAAGGTATGCTTTCTATTTCTTCGAAGCGTAGAAGAAACATGCTTGTAGCCATGTTTTCCAACGTGTAATAACAGGCTGGGGGGGGGGTACAGAGGCATTAAGGAGCGTATTTGTTTATAAGTAGTAATTCTCAATAGAGTTTTCAAACATATTTTTCTCATACTACTAATAAGTTTGTTAATTTTTTTAATCTGAGGTTGATGTACTCACAAATGTTTACATTGAAGATCATGAGCAAAGCACGTTGCATGAATCGTGATAGGTTATAAAACTTTCATCTGCTTTCCCGCCTTGATCATATATTCAGCAGCATCAGTAATAAATAAAAGAACCCTTTGAAACTTGATATTTGGGAACACGAGAATATTGTCCAAAGCATTGTTTACAGTTTCAATATTCTCTGCATTAATTTGATGGTTAAATCGAGTGAGTGGCTATTAAATATGGTCTATGTGGTAAAGAGGGATGTAAAATGCCAATAGCAACATGTTGGTGTTTCATCGGTACTTAACCAGATATAATATTCTATTAGATACATCTATCTATTGACATGTTGCTATTGGCATTTTACATCCCTCTATTCCACATAGACCATATTTAATATATTATCTTGATAACGATTTGCATTGTTTTATTATACGTGTTGATGAATCTGGAATTGTCTTATTTGTGTATTTTTGAAGAAATTTCTTGAATATCAGATTTCGTACTTTTTCTGGCGCTATATTAGCTGTTAGGAAGGCTTCGCACAATTCTTCATTAAAATTATCTGACTGGTTACTTGTTTTGTGCAAATGCGATTTGGTGCGACATATTGTACAGGTTTATCAGCTCGTCTGCGAGATATAAAATTTTGATATTTAATATCAAAAGTGGCAGCATGTTTATAAAATAATGCATGCAAAAATATTGTGTGTATTTGTATCATCGGCTACAAGTCATCAAAATGTATTTCAACCACTGTGCAAGGAATTATGTTGTTTTTGAATTCCAAACATATGTTCATCTTTTGTCTTACTGCTTCCTCTAATGTAATACCTAGGTTAGATACCTTTAGGAGGCACTTCACCTCCACAATTTCGTTTTCACCTACTAAGCCTGAAACAAAGTCTTAAAGCAATTATTGATCCCAGATCCTTTTCATTGCTCTAACCATCAGGCGATGCTCCCAAAAAGCAGTGGTCTATATCAATGAAGAGACCACTCGGTGCAACTTTTACACCAAGTTTCTCTTCCAACAAGGAAATAGCCACTGCCTCTTTTGTTTTTCCATACTCAATGGCAGGGGTGTTTACATTTACTGGGTATAATATTCTCTTGACTAGTGAATGACAAGAAGTTTGGTTTCGCCTCCTCACCACATCACCAAAATTAGAAGCGGTTAACCTGTGTGCTCTGTGAGTCCTGTAGATTGGATTATCAAATTGCCCTACTGTACTTGCGGCAATATTGTTAACATCTTCTGCAGTAACCTAGAAGAACATCAAAGAGGTAACAACATCACTACATATTCCCTTATTTACAGTTAAAGTATTCAAATAATGCAAACATTGTTCTGCAAGTTCTTCGTTAGAAAGTTCAGGCTGGATAGCCAATGGACCATAATCAGTATTTTTTTGAGATGTTACATTTTTCTTGTTACTAGTTATCCTGCGTTTGGCCTCTCCATTGTCTCTTCCATAATTTAATTTTCTTTTATATTTATTCTGAGAAGTCATCAATTTTTTGAAATACTTTCCAGGGCTGTTTTGTACAGTCTTCTTCCATGGACTGTTGTGCCAGTTAACTCCTAAAAATGATTTCAATTCAACTTTCTTGCTTAATGGTAATAAAGGTGAAGGACGCACCCTTATTATATCTAAGTGCTGTTAAATATGCTCGGTATTGGAATGAACCTCTTTGGGTTAGATTCAATCTTTTGCCAGCATTGAACCTGGACAATACTGCCATGAATAGCTCTGCCCTATTGTTGGTTTCATTGTCAATTAAAGAATTTGCTTTCCTAACAACTGGATTTAGAGCGCCTAGAAGGAAAACCAAGATATCAAGATAAACGTATTTTTTTTCATTACTGTACCCACCTTGCACTAATCGAAAAAGACCAGACAACTTAACATCCTTTACCTCCGGACCTGTCTCACCAACACAGCTGCAATAGTAATCTTTGCAATTTAGATGATGACCAAAAATGTGACTTGGTCCATTGTTTAAATCCTCAGTAAGGGATCCTATGTCACCATGAGCGTTGTCATATATTGCTTTTTGTGCAATTTTTTGTAATTCAACAATTCGTTTTCCCGTTAGTTGCTTCCTAGCTGCTAGCGAAATATTCTTCGTGTCCTGTTTGAGAGCATACAACCGTTTTCCATAATTTTTAATAATATGATTTGTACACTCAATTTTTGTAATCTTGAAAACAATGATAGTTAATTAATAAAAAAAACAAGATACCGTTTACCTCTTTGCCATATGGTACTTGTCGCACAATCTTTGCATACACACTCGAGTCACCATCCGCAACAAATTCTTTGTAACGCAAATTGTGCATTGCAATGCTTGAGCAAAATCCTTCAACAATTATATCTGCCTCCATGGCAGATGACGACCCTTCCCAATTTTTAAAACAATTGTGGGGTTTAGCAGCTACTTTCTGGTTTTCCGCCTTGCTGCAGATGATGCAGAATTTATTTCGTACACCCATGTACAAAACCTTTTTTGTTTGCCTCCCTATTATGACACCCTAAAAATAGAGTGATTAAAAAATTAGCAAGTTGTTAATGTTATTACTACATACAACACCAGAAGCTGCATTGTATGAATGACCGTAGCTCCTCTTTGACCAACCACCATCTAAATATACACTGATCCAAGGTATACCATCACTGTCAACATGACCTTTTTCTACAGCTATAGCATGCTCTTCTTTCCCAGCTGCCTCCATGTCAGTGATACTGGAAGCCATCCACACCTGCCAACATTAATTGATTCATATACGGGAAGAACGTAGAGCAAAATAAAATAAAAAAGTACCTGTGACAATTGTTCTTGTAGTGTATAAAACAGTGTATTTGATAAAGAAGGAATGTTCATAACACTCAACATTTCTTGTGTATGATTGTATGTGCTTCCAACAGCTACTGTGGCCCACACTGCAGCTTTATTCAGTGAGTCAACAGTGGAATCAACAGTGGAACAAGTAAATGTTTTTTCACACATATCACAGTGTAGGCTGATTACACTTTCAAGACCACTTCGTACTTCCTTGCTTATTTTCAGTGACCCACATGTGCAAGCTCTTGCATGCTTTTCAGCAATGTAGATAGTTTTTTCCAATAAAAAACTAATGTTTACAATTCTGTTTCCTACTACAACTTTTTCAGGTTGCTCTACGCTTTCAACCGGTATTTCCTCAGCCATTATACTGTGATAATCCTCAATGTTTATTCAAACTTAGTCATATGCTCCCAAGTGTTATTCTTACCTGTCGAATTCTTCTGCGGTTCCCCATGCCATGTCCATATCAACTATTGTCTCAGATACTTTTGGAGAGTATTTATTGGCTGCAGACGAACCATCCCATACTGTTTCCAACTCTGTAAGCTCAACAGGAGACTCTGGTCTTTCCACATTTCCAACTCTAACAATTAATACACTTATTCTTAGGTACAGTTTAAACACATATACCGTTCTATCACTTACATGTTTCGTTTGGCATCATTTTCTTTTTCTTTCTTTAAATTCCAAGAACGTTTTATATTTTTGGCTCGGTTTGTTCGACTTCTACTACTTTTTTGTCTACTTAGGCAAGCCTTTGATTTGGGCATTATAATACCTTGAATTGAAATGCAACAATTTCCAATAATCGACATTACAATACTAATATACTTACTGTCTAAATACCAAAGATAAAACAATAATCACACTTTCACAAACTACAAACGAGTAAACCACGAGTAAACTTTTTTGTTGACTGTTGACTCGGGTCGGGTTTGTGAACGGAACTGTGATTGGTTCCTACTTTAACACGCCATCAGTTAGTCGACTCCTACATGTGAGCGCTACATTTGAATATTTATGTTTTATTGAAATAATTATTATTTAAATTATAGAGTTAGTTTTCATATTTTACATATACCCCGGTACGCAGTTTTGTCTACAGTTTCTCCATTTTCTATTTCCCACAACTTTCATATTTCAGTATAATACTCCATTTCACAGATCACGGGAAGTAGCGAAGTCTTACTTCTCTGTGTTCTCTGCACGAGTACACGTGTACTCGCCTCGCGCATGCCCATTACCGAGCAGCCTGGCCGCTGGTGGTTTTTTGTCATTGTGCAGAAATATTATTTAAGAAATTGGAAATCGGGTCATGCAGCGCTCTCTGCGCGGTTTGCGCGGTCCCGATACGGAACTTCCCCAACGTTAATAGACATGAAGTTACTGTAATTACATCAAGGCCCTTAAACGATCCTAATTTAGTTAATCTTACGGAAATAAATGTTTCTTATATGAGCGAATTATATTTTAATTTGGTTGATGGCTATGTTAAAAGTACAAAAATGAATTCATTGTTATTTGGTTTAGGACACTATCCTGTGATGTCTTATTTGCTACAACGAGGGATGTTGCAGAATGACAAAGTAAAAGATTTAGTCGAAGACAAGAATAAATCATTTGATCTTGTTGTAATAGAGTTTGAACATCCTTTACTATACGGGTTTGGAGAACGTTTTAAATGTCCTATGGTTGGCTTCGTAGCTCACTATGCTAACGTTAATGCCCATTTTGCAATGGGTAATCCAAGTCATCCTATTACCGCACCAGAAATGAGTTTACGATTTATAAAAAATCTCAGCCTGTTACAACGATTGGAAAGTGTCTTATATACGATATTATATAGATTATTATATAAATACCTAGTATTACCTATAGAAAGTATAATGGCTAGAAGATATTTTGATGGAAATTGCAATTTAGGCGAACTGGAGAATAATGTAAGTCTTTTGTTAACGGCAACTCTCCCTTTAATTAATGTTATTCCTCCCAATGTTCCTTCGGTTATTGAGTTGGGTGGATTTCCAAGACTGAAAACCAATCAAACTATACCAAAAGTAAGTAGAATTAAAATAAATTGAAAAGTTGGATTATAAAGTTTGAATTTACAAAGGAGAGAAATATTTGAAATTTTTAAAGAATTAAGTTGAAATTCATTGATTTATATTTTCAATGTTCAATTTGCATATTATTTGTTGTTTATACCTGTGATACGAACTATATAAACACCTCCATAACAACCAGAGCATTATAAGCGGGTGTTATAGTTATAACGCCCGCTCATCGTTTACTTTGTAATCGGAGCCGACTTTACATTCAATAGTGATTTGGATCATTAGACCACAAACTATATGTTTGTATACGAGCGTATTGCGATACAACAAATAATGAGTATTTGTAACGCAGTTTCTGGGCGCGTGATTCACGAATTCTTTTGTGTCGACTTCTGCAGAGATTTCTTAGATAAAATTAATAATTTATCCTTAGATTACATGTGCTATTAGGATTTTTTTGTTTTCATGTTGGTAATAACCAACAACAAAAAGATGTAAATTTTTAAATTTCATATCTGTTTGACTTTTGCAAAATTAGTTAAAGTTGTTACCATTCGACAAACAGAATTCTAGTTTTATAAACATAAACAACGTCCTTAGCAACGCCAACAATTATAAATTAAAACTAATTTTCTATTTGTACATATTCTCCTGAAAAATAAAATTTTGTATGCACCACAAGCGTTAGTAGAAGATAATGCCCATCGGGCGACTTCCATTTCTCGGGCCCTTCAGCCTCTCGGGCTAGAACATCGTCGCAGTCCTGGCGTTATCATCATCTTAACGCCCTTGGTACATAAATAACTATTATTGATTTTCTTTGCTACAAATTAACACCGTGACTAGCAGTATATCGGATGTATCAGAGTTATTTATACAGTGCTATTTATTTACTATCAATATAAATCGTATAAAGTAACATGCTGTATAATTTGTTGCGATATAATAAATAAGAAATGCAATATAGAGCAAATATTGCACATGTTGCATATTAATTTAATAGCACTGTATGTAAATACATCCGACGTACGAAAATTATTCGTACATCGGATGTATCTAGGACTGCTGATTCGGGTGATGAAAAAAAAGTCAAAAATCTTATACTCTCACCCCCTAGAATTTTTCTATATAAAAAAAAGAAATACCCGTATTGTTTTATTTTGAAATCTAACTCAAACCCCATACAGTTGTCCATGTATCTTATATAGGAAAATAGTATATTATGGGACAAGTGGTTGAAATAAAATTTCAACGTTGAGAGTGGTTTTTTTCAACGAGCGATAGCGAGTTTAAAAAAGTAACTCGAAACGTTGAAATTTTATCAGCCACGCGTTGCATTATAACCTACAGAAACACAAAGGCTATTTTTATATAAATACGTACCTAACCTACCCAAAATATAGTTGTGCTGGAAGTATCAGCTTGATCCAAATAACACTGCTTTAGTTTTTTCCGGCTAACCCCCAATAAGTCGGAGAGGGGCGAGGTAATACAAGATATAAAAGATAAAAAAAACAAGCGCCACTTCGTTTAAAAACAATGCTTATTACTAAAGCTTCAAGCTTATCAGACAAACGAAGAAATAGATCTTCTACTAAGATATGGGCAACTTCCACAATTTTGGTCGTACCGTACATATATACTTACAAATGACTAGCTGGAAAGCAATATTAAAATCATACAAATAAATAAATAATAAATAAATAAAACACACGTAGTGAAATGTAAACTTTCTAAGTAGGGCTTTATTTTAATTGTAACTATTGTCTATTGTGCAGATAAAATTTTATATGTTTAATAAAAAAAAAGGTGAATGGTGATTTGTATCACAGTTGGCTTAAAACTACCCTAAGACAATTTCACTACTCGAGATCTCGTGTTGCTCTTAAAATTAACATGCATGAATAAATTTGTACACATTTAATAATATATATAAACATAAATAAAATGACACAGAATACATACAAGGTTAGACAAACATCCCACCATTCGAAGACCCACGGCTGTTTTATTTAAAGCCTTGCTTAGGGGTTTTCGCTTCACCCTTCGATATTTGGTTGTTTTGTTCCGACCCGGTACATGTATAAATGTAGGTACGGACCCAAAGGGGAAGGACCTTCTAAATGAACCCGCGATCAGAGAGGCAGGCACAAGAATAAACGACAACGAACAACAAAACCCAAAACAAAGAAAAAGACCTACAAAGAAATCACCCTGTATATTGTATTAATTTTAAATATTTGAAGATTTTTACCTTTCTATAAACGGAAAGGTCTTTTACAATACAATTCCCTCAAGGTGACGGCTAGGGAAATAATATGACCTAAAATAAAAGACATTTGTAAGATTTTAGCGCATGGAAATGAATCGAAAAGAATTTACCTAAAATGTTTAGCACCAGAACGTAATCCGTCTAATTTGACGATTGATCGCATATAACTAATCAAGCTATCATTCTGTTGAATGCGAGATTTATTCCGCTAAAGCGAACTGCATCCAAAATCAATTTTCTAACATATCTCGAATATTCAACTTCTAGTACCAAAACACGCCATTTTGTTCTATCAACGGCACTATCGAGAGAGCGCTTAACCGCGCAGGTATTTTCACCCCTATTGTGGTGCTAGCTTCCTAACATGGGTGCTAGCTAGTACTAGCTATAGACTACCTACTACTAGGTTTTGAAAGAGACAGAACAAATTGGCGGGACTGGCACTAATTTAACCCCCCCCTCGAATTCACTCACTTTATAAAAAGTTTAATAAATAAATTGTTGGATGTCGTTCTCTAACCATTACTGAAGAGAAACAGAGTAGTCCGCTTGAAAAATATTGAATTTCCAGGATTCTTTACCAAATCTACGAAAAAGCGTTTTTCCCCGTATAAAATACATGAAAAACTTTACGGACTTTGAGGTACCCCTAAATATCGTTCTATTTCCAAATTCACAACTGCAGTGAACTTTCTCGTGTTTCAGAAAATACAAGATTTCCTTGTTGGTTCATTAATGAAATGCTCATACGTCTTTAAAGAAAAGTTGCAAATTATCGAAGAAGTCTTTTCAGAGTTGCCTCAAAAGTTGTTATGGAAATGCGAAAACCACACATTGTTGAAACATAATGACAATATTATGATAAAAGACTGGATGACACAAAATGAAATTTTGCAACACGCGAAAGTTAAGATTTTTATAACTCAAGGAGGTCGGCAATCTATAGAAGAAGCCTTAACAGGTCGGGTTCCTATATTAGCTATACCTTTACAGTATGATCAGTTTGCTCTTTCCAAAAGAGTCACAGATTTTGGAATTGGAAGAATCTTAGATATAGATGAATTTAACAAAGAAACTTTTATATGTAGAGGCTCTTCATGATGTTCTTAATAATTCTAAGTAAAGTCTACTTTTTGCTATAGTAATAATTCTAAAATTAATAAGTTGCATTCATTTTCAAGGTACAAACAGAAAGTAATCCAGCTTGCCGAATTAGTATAAGATACACCAATGAATGGTTTAGAGAAAGCAGTTTGGTGGATAGAATACGTCATGAGACATGGAGGAGCAGCGCACCATCGTAGTCCAGAACTTGATACACCTCTTTATCAATATTATTTGCTTGACGTTATTTTAGTAATTATGGCAGTGACAATGTTATGTATAATTATTTGTAAAGTAACAAATCGCATAGTGTACAAAAAGGGAAATATTAAAACAGATTAATTAGCTACTTCCAACTTTGTGTCCTTAACAGTATATTAATTTTGTTACGTTGTCGTACAGAAAGTTGAGCTTACTTTTGACTACATGTGTGTATTGCAACTGTGCCTTGTTTTCACAGCTATTCCGAGTCGTTTGTGTGGCGCTGTTTCCCTTTTTAAATTCGTATGATAACAACTCAAGAATTCTTTGCTTTTGATTAATCATTGTACTTAGTCATTGGACTAAATATGTGTTGACAGTGTCATATTGTGTTATTTAGAGAAGTACACTTTTTGATTTGCAAATACATTTTATTATCTTCAAAACAGAGTTATCAATCATCAAAAAACGACATTTTTTTCTAAACGACCAATACATTATATTCATATCGATGGGAGGCGTCTAATATATCGTTCGTTATATCGATCAATTTTCACTGTATAACATAGCCTCATTTATTCCGCTTTAGTCCAATCAATACACTCTGCTTCATTATTTTAATACTCACGTTACAGCTTCTGCAAAATAATGTTTCAGCTGACTTTTTGCATGCGGCTGCAGCACCTGTTCAAGTGTCAATTATGCGATTCGGCAGGGTTCTAGCGCTTCTGAAATTTGTGACTTTTCCAGATTTTCCAGTCCAAAAATTCATTTTTTAAGTCAATCTCGCAAACCATTTTTGAAACCAAATTGGAATTTAAGACCGTAAGAAATTATCGATAAATAAATTTGAAATTTATTGTTGAAATTCCATGTATTATTGTTGAAATCCCTGACTACTCTAGAAAAAGAATTCTCCTGGCTATTCCAGGTTTTACAGGTGCGCAAGAACCCTGGATAGTAGCCACTTTCGTTTAAAACAATGCTTGCAACCTGGTCGTGGAGAAAGCAGTGTCGTTGGTGTGAAATATAGAAGATGAAGAGGAGGAGGAGGAAAAGCTCCTTCCAGTGTTATATTCTTTGATATCCTTTGTAGTGTAGCGACTAGCGTGCTGGTCTCTCACCCAAGCGCACTAGGATCGAATCGCTATATTGTAATTGAGATTCTAAACTCTTGTCAATATAGATTTAACTGATGATGTATGATTATGGAATTTCTATTACCCTCAACTGACAAATCTAAGATAAGAAAACAATTCCGAGAGAACGGGGTTCAATTACCCTCCGAACTAAATTCAAATACTCCTCCAATTTTATTTATTATAAAATATAGCCCCTTAAGTAAACAGATAGTACGGACAATCAGAGGCAAATTTGTCATAACCGTCAAAAACTCATAAAATTATAAGATTGCCAGACGTCGCGTTAGCGAAGTCTGACAACTTTCTTATTCGTCCCAAGAGCATGCATTTCTTATACTAATTAAACAAATAACTATTGTATAACCTCAAATTTTTATACTGACATTTTATTGTCATTTCATGTTGTTGGAAAAATCAAGTACATGTTATTTTAATGTATTTTAGTTTCTATTTTTTTAGCTTGCAGCAATACCTTTATAATAAAACATTTTCAATAATAAGAACAATCAAAACCCATACATTATAACCCAACATAAACAATGATAACTCCCTTTTATCATTAAAGTTTATTGTATCCATTTTCTCTTCTATTTCCATTTTTCTTCTATTTTAGCATATTTACTTTTATTAGCTAGTTGAATCTTAAAAATCATTTTTGTCACTCTCAAAGAGAACTGACTACATTCAAACACAAACAGTAAATAAAAGGGATCACGTCCAATCGTGATTATTCGCGTTGGAGGTGGATGTCCGGTGGATGACACTCGCGAGGGTTAAATCGGTTTTGTTGGCAATCTTATTAACACTCTTTACTGTTGTTAACATGCTAGAATAGTGAAATACATTTTTTGAAAGATGACTCTTACACTAACGAGAATATCTTTACCAAATTTAAATTATTTGTACACCAAAAACATTATTTTTACCCATTTTTTAAAATAAGACAACACTCATAAGAAAATTGGTGCTGCGTGTTAATTTTGGTTGTTAATTTCATTCACATGAGTGTAGAAATTTACACTCAGATATTTCACCACACCAAATATGTTTTACACCACCACTGCATTTTTTACTGTGTAATAATAGGTTGTAACACATTCGTACAATTGGGTGGTAAAAATTCATAACGGGCTAGCTCGGAAAAGGAATCTTAGGGAATACCTCTAGAGACAGAGCTTAATAAACGGATGTTTTCCAGTCAGTATACCATAATAGTTATTTACGTTATAATGTTCTTACAGTCTCGTTTCGATGTTTCAATAACATCTTACGTATGACGAATGCGTTTTATTTCATACTGCAATTATTGTTTAATTAAAAAAAATTTATAAAATAAATTTCCAAATTTAAAATATGGTTATCTACGAACAACGAGCATCTATGGCAACTATTGGTCGAATTCAAATCATAGACATCTATGAAGAACGAGTATCTATGGTATTGGTAACTGAATACTAAATCATTGTTCAGTTGATTTATTTTATTTGAGTCCGGTCAAGAATTTTACAGTCATACTAGAGCGTAAAATCCCATTTTCCACACTGTAATCGCTACCGTAAACATGAATACAGTATGAAATAAAAATGTTTTATGTCCGCTCGTGCGATTTTGACCGGTTTATAGGCCTGTTTTTAGAGCGTAAGTTGCTTGATTAGAGATTTAGGACTCTAAAACTTTTTATAGCTCGCTCAAGAGTATTTGGAGGGGTTCTAACACACTCAATTAAGCCCTTAATACATAATATACCTCAGTGGCGTGCGGTGAGAATTTAGGCTAGGTTAGCAACCACGATTTTAATTTTAATATATCTAGGTACAGGCGGGGGGTGGAGGAAATTCCCCCCAAATTTAGAAATAAGTATACATAGAATAGAAACAAATAATGTTTGTTTAATTATTATTTATTAAAACAATTATTTTTCCAAAAATCTCCCCCTCAATTTCTCTGCATCCGCCCCTGCTAGGTACAATAAACAAACAGTTTTATAATTATTAAGCTTTTCAAAGAAGAACTTACTCTTTATTTTAAAGAAACTACTACTATGTATTTATACTGCAACTTGATTTTCCGGTCTTTCTTAGCAAAATACCGATGCAGGTGGTAATATTTGTTGTTAAATTTGAAAGTTCTAGGTTTTGATCTGCCATTCTTAATAATTTGTAATTTCTCTCCAAAACTGTATGCAGAAAATTCTTTACTAATAATTTACAAACTAAACAAAAAAATCGTCCAGATTTGGATGTATCGGAAGTACTCGAACCTTCCACCGAAGCAGCTGAATTTGCAGTCGTGACGATAACGCATTTTTAAATTTGCATGCAGAGAAAACTAAATAGAATTATTTGTATTTAAAAAAATCCAACTTATATAGATTGCAATAATAAAATGTAACAAAATACAGTCTCATTCGCAGAATTACATTACTCAAGTAACATTAAATTTAACAAACACTAAATCGAACAAATAACCAAATTATAATAAATAAACATTTGGGCATGAAGCTCACTAAAATGAACGGCCAAACAATGCTAACAGCATCGTCTGTGTCACCACGCCCGCTAATCCACGCAAACATATATAATAACATATAAGCAACGAAATCAGTGCTTATATGCAGTGTATGTAACACATTTGAATCGGTATTACCTTTCCGTGCGAGTTTAATGAGCCTAATTTAAAATAGTACTCTAAATAATTATACTTTTTGCTGTACGGAATTGATATTGAGCTTTAAGTTGATTAAATATTACAAATTTAAATAAACGATACCCATAATTTTATAAAAGTATTTTTGTTAGCATTGGTTTTTATTTTTAATAAATTCTCAAGGGAAGCATAGGTTCCATTGTTTGTTAAGTAACACTTTATATGTATTTATGGTAACTAGGTAAATGAGTAGTAACAACTACAACCCTGTAAAACTTTACGGGCTCCTAAAAGAGGCCTATAAAATTCTGCAATGCTCATCAACAAAAAGCTAATGGAAACTACTTTGTTGCTTAACCACTACACCATTACAACCTCTAGCTATAAATTGCCCTGCCGTCTTTGATTGTAAAATGTCTTTTTATAAAAAATATACAGTAAATTAATAAAAAAAGCACTGATGGAGGTGGAAATAAAACTTCGCTGGGCTCACTGGATTATGGACACAAACCTTCCAGCTCGCCGGTAAAGTTTGGCACGTACACAGTAAAAAATGGAGTGTTAAATCTTACACTCAAATAACACCCAGAGTGGTTCCTATTTATCCACACTGATGACACTGACGAGTGTAAATAACATTGGTCTTAAAAGTGGTAAAATATATAACAACTTTAACCTTCAATGCAGCTTAAAGTCATGGACACAGAGTGTAAAAATGACAACCATATTGTTGAGAAAACATTTGTTGAGTGTAAAGTATGCACGAACTGAGTGTTAATTTCCAATGCTTTTAGTGTAAAAATTATTACTTATAATGGTAAGGAACATTTTTTTTATGGAAAAGGAACCAACTATAGTGGTTACAATCATTTATTGGAGTGTAAATAACTATTTTGTTCGTGTAATTATATACTTCTATTTTTTGGTTCAGATATTTTTTTGTAATTTAGGATAAAACAGAAAAAGGTAAAAAAATAGTGCACACAAATATTAGTTTTATTTTAAAACAAAATGCAAAATATAAACACATTCTAAATCTAAATAAACCAATGTAAATACATATTGTGATAGCGTTTACATATTGTGATGATTTTTCTTCATTATTTGAAAATCATGAATTCATAATTTTGTTACCCAATGTAAAAAGTTCAAAGTTGACTGTTTGTGTTTATCATTTGTAATTATGAATTGAATTTTTAAAATGATTTATTGTTAAAACTACTCAAGTTTGAGTTAATTTATTTATTGGATACATGTATATAGTAACAAAATTTGATCAGGAAAACAATTTTGGGTCTACAGGATCTTCACTTCCAGTTAAATCTGAAAAAGAAAATGTATTAGTTACAAAGGTTTATAAAACAGTACAAACATTATTAACAGCAATATAAAAATAGTCTTGACGACCATATATAGTTAGTAGGTACATAATACAATTGCTTTATAGACAATAATCAAATTACTGAAATAATGATCAAGGTCAAGATATTTTTTGAATAAAATTATAAACTATCAAAATATATGGAAAATAATTGCAAGAACAATATTAAGTTACCAAGGGGTAGTGATGTAAATAAAAGGGGGAGATGAATTTAATAAAATGATAAAAATGGTTGTAAATGAATTTATCCAGTAAATAAATGTATAATTTATAAAGAAAATAATAAAAAAAAGTTTAAGAAGTTATCCTGGGTTAATAGTGTATAGTTTATTGGTCAAAATAATTTAAAAAGAACTACAGGAGAAGAACGTAAAATATTAATTAGTATCCTACATACGGTTGTTTTCAAGAAACCAGCAACAAGTGAAGAAGAAGTTAGCAATAATGTTTCTTGAATAGTAATCAAGAAATGCTATTTAAGAAAGGTAAATAAATAAAAAGAAAATTGAACTCACCATTTCAGTATTGACAGCTATCCAGCCCAGAGAACGGTTTTGGGAGTACCACAGCAGCAGAATCTTGAAGGGCATAACACCAAGCAGCATGCAGCTACAAAAGAAAATAAAGTGAATCACAGAATAAGGTTTGTGGAAATAGAAACAAGTATATAAAGCATATCTAGTGTTTCTAATAGAAAGAAAAATAAATCCAATTAAAAAAATTATGGCCTAAAAAAGATAAATGGTTAAATTATAAATACAGAATTGATAAATAAAAATATGTACAATATAATAGGTACAATATTTAAATATTATAGAATACCTTATAGACAAAATGTTATAATTTGTATATTATATTATTTACATATTATTATTTACAGCCGTACTATAGATAAATGACACGCGTGTAACACAATGTTTATTAATGTTGCACGCGTGTAAATCTTTCATAAGTACGGCTGATAATATTAAAATAATAAAAAAGTGAATCTTTACTACTAGGAAGTCAACATTAGTTTTGAACAATTACCTATGAGCTCCTTTGTATGATTAGGGTAAATGACCCAGCCATCACCATCATGACCACCAGTTTCTGTAATTAAAGTTTTATTAAATTTATTATTGACACATTCTAATTTACATTACAAACCTTACCTGTAATTATAGAAACCACATTTAATGTCACTAATCGCAATGTCAGTTCTTAAAAATCACACGTGAATTTTATAAACACATGTGCGCCATCGCCGCCATCTTTGTAAGCTGAGTTCGGCCGTCAATACCTACTATACCAATGCGTAGAGCGCGGCAATAATTAAACTATGGAAGTATAATTTCATTACATACATACTTAGGGTTAGGTACTACATAGCAGGAACCAGAAACGGTTTTGCATTTAAATTGTTCCTTGTAAACCAAAAATCTGAAAATAATTTTATCTATTAGTTATCCACAATTCACGTAAAAATAATTATTTTTATTTATGCATAATGATGACTTAAATTACAATGGATCAACATGGCAGCTAAAACTTTTACATAAGAAAAAGCTGAATAGACACAACCAGGACTGGAAATTATAGTTTTAAAATCTTACTTACATAATTGCACAAGATCGTAGAATGATGCATCCTCTTCTATTTTAGCATATTTACTGTTATTGGCTAGTTGAATCTGAAAAATCATTGTTGTCACTTTCAAAGAGAACCAACTACATTCAAACACAAACAGTAAATAAAAGTGCTCACGTCCAATCGTGATTATTCGCGTTGGAGGTGGATGTTCGGTGGATGACACTCGCGAGGGTTAAATCGGTTTTGTTGGATCTTATTAACACTCTTGAATGTTGTTAACATGCTAGAATAGTGAAATACATTTTTTGAAAGATGACTCTTACACTAACGAGAGTATCTTTACTAAATTCAAATGATTTTTGTACACCAAAAACATTATTTTTACCCATTTTTTAAATTAAGATAACACTCATAAGAAACCTGGTGCTGCGTGTTAATTTTAGTTGTTAATTTCTTTCACATGAGTGTAGAAATTTACACTCAGATATTTCACCACACCAAATATGTTTTTCACCACCACTGCATTTTTTACTGTGTAGATAACTATTGTTATGTAGCACTTAGGTAAATGATTTTATTTCTAAATGGTGACCCTTTTATTTTTGTATAATATCTTTGCTTAGAAATTATTTTATTACTTCCATATATGGGAATCACGAAAAAGACACGTTTCAAATATTAAAAATGACATTAACCTTTATTTTACGGACCGCGATCCTTGAAAACGTTGTTGATTTTAACTGATATTTAAATACATGAGTACTGGGTTGTAAGTAAAATTTTAAAATTTTTGAAAATAAATATGTTCCATTTGTTGAACAGTGGAGGCTTCCCGGGGCTTATAAATTGGGACTAAATGGTAAACTATAATAATTGGTATTTTGTACTTATTTAGCTTTTGTAATTGAAGGGGCGAGTGGATAAAGGGGTTAAGTGACAAATTATTAATTTTACAGGAGAGCACTTTTAGTGAATTATTCCGGACGTTTTTTGCTATAGGATTTTAATACAAATCATTTAGTTAAATCGATAGGGATTAAAATTACGAATTTTTTTATCACAGAGTAAAATGTCAGGTATATAAAAAATAAGGTCAGGTATATAAATAAGCTGAAATTAAAAATCTAATTAGTTCCTTGATTCATTAAAAAACACAAAATAAGAACAATTTCTATAGTAGAAGTTAGGCCCTTTATCTAATATTTCTGTAACTATATACTGGGTGGTCCAGACCACCTGTACACCCCTTTTAAAATGTGGGGGATTAAAATTTTTTAACAAAACAATGGGTGATCTTACTCATGTCGATGTGTTCTTTCGAATGACCCTAGAATGGAACCCCCCTGATTCCCCCTTATAAAAGGTAAGGTGGGCAACTTTGAAGATTCAAATAGGAACCCCTAAATTTCATTAGATTCTACTCATCAAAATATGAATAATTTATTTGAAGCATTTTTTTATCTTGGCGTGGCGCTGTAATCGCAAAAACCGTCTTTTTGCATTTTCCGTCGTCTCTGGCATATTTACAGGTGGAAACAGTTTTTCATATTTTTTACTATTTTTTACTAAATAGTGATGAAAAAACTTTGCTAATGTGTACTTTCATGAGAAAAAATTTTACGTTACAATGAAAAACGCAAATTCTCTGCCTAAGGTGTTTTCGACAAACGGATTTTTTTTTTTCTAACATTGTACGTGATAACGATATTTTTTGCCTTAAATGTTGTTAGAATTTGTGTTCTATTCTAACAACATTTTCCAAAATTCTAATGGGGAAGATGGTTTTACTTCAAAACACGTCAAGTCACGGTGCATTACAAAAATCTGCCGACGAGAATTTCACTTTGTAATTCACTATTAAATTTCGGTGTTTATCTTTCTTTTAGCGTTTAGCAACGAATGATGAAATATGGATATCTCATCCACTCAGGCCATAAAGTAAGAATAATCTAAACGAATAAAATTTTAAATTGTGAAATAAAAATTATTTATTTGAACAGTTGATTTTCAACAATTACATACTATTTAAATAGAATTCCGAAGTAAAGAATTGTAGCAAGTTATTTTCTCTTAAAATTAAATATTAAATTAGTTGGATTTAAGTATGATTTTGCCATATGCAGAGCAGATTACAATTTAGAATGTTTTATTGATCATTATTATTAGTTTAAAAAAGCAAACATTAATTACATATGCTTAAAATAAATATTCAGATAAAGATTTAAAAGATTAAGCAATATCTAAATAAGTAGATGTTAAGGTTAAAAAGCGATCTAAAAATTTCAAAAAAAATCTGTTTGTTGAAAACACCTTAGGGAGAGAATTTCCGTTTTTCATCGTAACGTAAAAACTTTTCTCATGATAGTACACATTAGCAAAGCTTTTTCATCACTATTTAGTAAAAAATATGAAAAACTGTTATTTGCACCTATAAATATGTCAGAGACGGCGGAAAATGCAAAAAGTCGGTTTTTGCGATTACAGCGCCACCTGTTGTCAGGATAAAAAAATGTTTCAAATAAATTATTCGTATTTGGTTGAGTAGAATCTAAATATGCAATAAAATTTAAGGATTCCCATTTGAATCTTTAAAGTTGCCCCCCTTATCCCCTACAAGGGGGCCCGGGGGATTTCTTTTTGGAGTCATTCAATAGAGCACATCGGCATTAGTAAGATCCCCCATCGTCTTGTTAAGAATTTTTAATCCCCCGCATTTTAAAAGGGGTGTACGGGTGGTCTGGACCACCCTGTATAGAATCGTAGCAAAATCAGGTCAGAAGTTGTAAAATATAGCTTTAGCACCGTCATTCACTAAAAATATGATGTAAAGAAATGTCAGTTAACTCCTTTATCCACTCAGCCCATCAATTATAATTAATTTTAAAGTTTGAAATAGTGTCTACCTTTTACGAAAAATATTAAAACGTTGTCCTCTCTCACTTACTTTTGAAACACTTTACGTGTCAATCACGTGGCTGAAGAGGAAAGAGCCGCGACTATAGAGACGTGCGACTAAACGACTTTCCATCAGTCACTGCTTTACGTTGAAATAAATGAACCCTTTGCCAAGTAGTCAATCTTAGTCGGACCACAGAAGTGACAAAAGAAGAAATAGCGTCCAGGTAACAGCTGCTGCAGATTGCACTGAAAAGGTGTCTTTAGTGTTATCCTAACTTCTCTTCCTCGCTTATACGGTGTCTGACAAGTCCACTTGATTGCTTCTTTAAGTCATCTGCAATCAGGGTCAACACAAAATTAAAGTGATTGAGGTTAAGGCGAAAAAACCTTGAAACTTTTTAAAAGATGTCTCTGAATGAACATGTGAACATATTTTGGAAACCCTCCTCTTCTCGGATACAGAAAATATCACGGAGACTCCTCAATAATAATTACTTTATCCATTACCTGGAGAACCAGGTAACTAGAAGTTATGAAGCTTGTGCGAGAGGGAGAGGCTATTATTATTATTCTGCAGGTCCATCGTGCGGCTGCAGTTAATATAAAAATTGTATATCACAAATGCCATATTTGTGTTACAGTTAAGGAATTTTTACCTTAATTAGATCTGCCGTCACAGGGATTCGAACCTAGTCCGCTTGGGTGAGATACCAGCACGCTAGTCGCTAAACTAGAAAGGATATCAAAGAATCTAACATTGGAAGGAGCTCTCCCTTCTCTTATCCATTTTCTATACTTCACACCAACAACACTGCTTTCTCTATGACCAGGTTGCAAGCATGGTTCTGAACGAAAGCGGCTACGGCTACGGCTACGATTCAAGATTCTTGCGTACCTCGAAAACCTGGAATTGTCAAGAGAATTTGTTTTCTGGAAGTCAGGGAATTCGACAATAATACATGGAATTTCAATAATAAATTTCAAATTTATTTACCGATCATTTTTTACGGTCTTAAATTCCAATTTTGTTTCAAAAATGGCTTACAAAATTGACCTAGAAAATGAATTTTTGGACTGGAAAATCTGGAAAAGTCACGAATTTCAAAAGCGCAAGAATCCTGCCGGATCGCATAATTGACAGTCGAATAGGTGCTGTAACCGCATGCAAAAAGTCGCGGGTCTAGCAGCTTCAGTCCCATGTAACGCCCGCTTATAATGCCCTGGTTGTTATGGAGGTGTTTATATAGTCCATGTCATAGGTATAAACAACAAATAATATGTAAGTGAAACATGAAAGCTATAAATCACTGAATTTCAATTTAATTCTTTTAAAATTTCAAATATTTCTCTCCCTTGCAGATTCAAACTTTATAATACAACTTTTCAATGTGTATCTAGGTAGTAGTGTACTTGGCGTAGGAATTGATGCAGTTATTAATAAAAATCCAGATAATACAACTTTTGCAACACTTTTGTAACGGTACATGTCCTCCTGACGTATAATTATTAGGTATGGCCATGTTATTCCCAAATTTGCATTAGTTTTCCTACTTGTGACGTAGAAAATACGTTTTCCCGATATAAAAACTAGCGAATAAGGTCGGTTCTTCAAACCTTGACCAAGCAAATTCACCAATTCAGTAACAAGACAAGGCAAATTCACAAAACCAGAAACAAGAAGTAGCAGCACAACGAAATACAAGTGAGGAATAAACCTAAATAATAATAATAAAAGAACCCTCAGCTCGGCACACCAACTGATCTCATAATTCCTGTATCAGTTAAGTAGAAGACTGATCCCACAACTGCACTGTTGATTATACGGAAATGCTAGATACGGCTGCAATCTTTTTAAATGTGAAGTGCAGGTAGTGCAAGCAAACCACTTCTTCAAAACAACGTTAAGTAAGGTAAAGTAAAATTAGAAAGGACTAAAGCAAAAAGATCAAAAATTCTTTGAACCCTTTCTGAAAAACCTGGGTCCGTGCACTGTATCACTGAAACAAAGCAAATAAAGTTAGGATACAAATTCAGTTCTTTCACGCGGACTTACAGTAATTGATCTGCTTCTGTTCATTAAATAATCTGTTTTCAAATTTTCCTCGCTAGAAATGCACTTAACTACTTTTAACTATTAAAACTCTCCGTTAATGATTGAAGAAAGACCTATAGCATACTGCGTGTAAAAACACCTTTAAACTTTAAATAGTTTTTCTTTAAGATAAAAAACACCTTTAAACAAAAAAGTTAATTATAATGTGGGTTCCCGGAATACGAATCTTGAATTTAAGTACGCTGTTTTCATAGCAAAAAAAAGTTGCTTTTATGTCAAGTTTCCTCGCTATAGTGCATATTCTAACTTAAACTTTGCATGGCACAGTGGCGCCTGCTGTAACGTCGTTGTAATAACTCCTCCTTAATAGGAAGTGTTTAAATGAGTCCAACCTCTTCAATATATTTAACTGCTGATGTATGTTTATGGAATTCTTATTATCCTCAACTGATAAATCTAAGATAAGAAAACAATACCGAGAGAACGGGGTTGAATTTCCCTCCAAACTAAATTCAAATACTCCCCCAATTTTATTTACTATAAAATATAGCTCCTTAGTAAACATATAGTTATGTAATGATCTTCATTCAGAAAATAACCACAATCAGTCATTACATACATTTTCCATCAAGAAGGCATTGAATGCTAAGGGTATTGCCATGACAACCAGAATAAATAACAAGTAATAAAATATCTCATGAATCTACACCTATTTTATTTACTCCAGCTAAATATATTACTTCTAAATAATATAACTACTGACAAACCCCCCAGATCGTTATAACTGGTAACCTCCGACGAGAAGAAATCTAAATGAACAAAAACAGCATATTCTGATCAAGGCTATAGACATAGAGCGTCCTGCTTCCAACTCGTGCTAGTCGGTTCCTCTGCATACAACTAACTCAAGCATTTAGTTCAGCATCAACCAACTACGGCATTGACAATTGGATCTTGGGCACATCCTAAACTCGACGCACCAATTAGTATTGCAGCTGATAGTTCATCTACCACAATTGCAGGAGTACTCCAGCAACTGGATAATGGCATGTGAAAACCATTAGAATTTTGTTCACGTAAACTAACCCCTACGGAACAAAAATACAATGTTTTTCACGCGAACTCTTAACAATTTACTTTTCTAAAAAAAATTCGATATTATATAGAAAGTAGGGATTTTCATATATATGTTACGGTTAATGTGGTTAACTAGTCAATGTCGTTAATAACCGGCCATTATCGCCATAGCCCATTTAGGTTGCTTAAAGACGTTAAAAGCCGGTCATTGACGTAAATATCCAATGTAGTGGACAATGTTGTTTAATTTTAATACTGAAAATAACATTGACCGGTTATTATCGTCAATGGCCATCTATATAGTCGGAAATGTTGAAAATAAAGACATAATGTTACGATCAATGTAGTAAACCGGCTAATGTCATTAATAATCGCCCAATCTCATAACATAAAACTTCTAACTAACACTAACCTGACCTCACCTGGAGGCTTAACCATTAATAATTCAGGCAGCGTAATTAATAATTAAGCTGGAGATTAGTTGCTAGGTTATGTGTTAGTTGGAATTTCTTATATATTTGGTAAATATGCTTCTATGCAATTTTTAAGATTACCGCTCATTAACGTCATTGGCCCTGATAATGTCGTAGTAAATTGTATAAGATGACGTCTTTAACCGACCAGCTGGACATTAACGTCATTGGCCGGCCATTTACGTAAACGACCAAAACAGCCGGCCATTAACGTTGTAAGTAAGCAAGAAAAGTCCCAGACCTTACGTTCCTCAACAATTTCGCTATAAGTGGTTTCAACAACTACATAATGTAGCGCATCCCGTTATCAGAGCTTCTAGGAAAATGATTTCCCAACGTTATCATCTATGGCCTTCTATGAACCAAGATATAAAAAAATAGGTTATTTCCTGCACTGATTGTCAACGCAACAAAGTGATTCGTCGCACAAAAGCTCCTCTGCAACCAATTATAGAACTTGACCAACGTTTCGGATTTACCTTGATCTAGTACATTTGCCATCTTCAGAAGGTTATAAGTACTTATTGACCATAACAGATCGCTTCAGCAGATGGATAGAAGCTATTCCTTTAAGGGATGCTACGTCGACTACAGTAATAAATTCTTTTATCAACACATGGATAACACGCTTTGGAATCCCCCACTATATAACAACGGATAATGCTCGAATATTCCATTCTCATCTATGGAAGCATTTCATGAATACCTTTGGGATCAAGCACATTACATAAGCCAAGGTATAATTGAGAGATTAAATCGTACACTCAAACAGGCTATACGCACCAGTGGTATTCTTGGTTAAAGAACCTACCATGGGTATTACCTAGTCTACGCGCTACGATAAAATCCGAATTAGATGTTTCACTTGCAGAAATGTTGTACGGAACTGCACTTCATTTACCCGGGGATTTCTTTGAAGAAAAGAAAACCTATAAAGATTTCGGCATACTTCAATTTTTTCGCCAATTTTACCTATTTTTTACACTTACAAACTTCCAAGTCTAAATTAAGTTGTGAAATTTCTATTCTATCTCCCTTAGAGACGACTACTTTACCTATACTACTCTGTTCTTATCTCAAGAAATAATTCTTAACACACATTCAAAAAGTAAAATGTTATCTGTTTTCTCCTATTAATTCCAGCATTTACAACATTTTATTCTGTATACCTAACCTTAAATTTTTATACAGACACTTTATTGTCATTTTATGTTGTTGCAAAAATCAAATACATATTATTCTAATGCATTTTAGTTTCTATTTTTTTAGCTTGCTTCTGTACACTGCCGCCCATTTGAAAGTGCACGATAGACCAGAGTTCCCTCAGTTATATTTTCTATAACTTACTCTAAGCTGATAAATAAATTATTTTAAACAAGTATTTGAAAATAATAATAAACCGTTCATTCCGCTGTAGCTGTTATAAATACATAGCCCATGGAATCCTGACTTAAACGATGTCATTTTGGAATATTACATATAAAGAGTCGTGCACTTTCAAATGGGCGGCACTGTACCTTTATAATGAAACATTTTCAATAATAAGAACAATCAAACTCCATACATTATAACTGAACACAAATATTACTCCCTTTTATTATTAAAATTTATTGTATCCTTTTTTTAATTAAATAAACTCAGATAACTAAAATCTCAATACAGTACATATGTAATTATTAAAAATTGTTTATTATAGAGAAACAAAATATTTTCTTAAAATTATATTCAGTATTTTTGTATTTTATTATTTTATTAACTCTCAAAACTCACCATAACATTGCGCATTAAGTCACTTGGATATAACGACAAACAATATGTGGCCCTAACGATGACGTTATAACCGAGATCGCCTGTACTCACAGAAAAAAAGTTTTGTTGGGCCAGTTAAAATTTATTTAATTCAACTAAATATTTACTTAAATCAAAATAAAATTTTAGTTTTGCTAATTAAATGTTTCGTTGAGTTAAATAAAATTTAGTTTCCCCAACTATATTTTTTTCTCAGTTCGTTCGGTAAGAAATCAAATGTTTTGTTTTTTATTTAGATACAGGCTGATGTTTTTGCTGTAATAGGTAACATCCTGTAATAGCACTACTATTGGTGTTTTATTATTAATTTAGTCAGAAACAGTGCCCCTAGAGCCAAAATACTTTCGACGCCACTGCTGAAGAACTAGTCGTATTTTTTGGTGGAATGGGAGTCCGGTCTTATATCATGAACAACTAGTTTTTAAACATAACGTATGCAGTACTTACCGTGTGAAGAGTAAAGTGCGAAAGATCGATGTCAATTATTACTCGTAAATATCAAAAGTTTCAGTATGTTTATATTATCGACGTTTTTTATGTGTTTCATTAATTACGTTTATGGCGCAAAAATATTGTGTGTATTTGTATCATCAGCTACAAGTCATCAAAATGTATTTCAACCACTGTGCAGGGAATTATCATTAAGAGGACATGAAGTTACTGTAATTACATCAAAGCCCTTAAACGATCCTAACTTACTTAATCTTACGGAAATAAATGTTTCTTACATGAGCGATTTATATTTTAATCTACTTGATGGATACGTTAAAAGTACAAAAATGAGTCCATGGTTAATCGGTTTCGGACACTACCCTGTAACGTCTTATATGATACAACGAGGGATGTTGCAGAATGACAAAGTAAAAGAGTTAATCAAAGACAGGAATCACACATTTGATCTTGTTGTAATAGAGTTTGAACATCCTTTACTATACGGGTTTGGAGAACGTTTTAAATGTCCCATGGTTGGTTTCACAGTTCACTATGCTAACGTTAATGCCCATTTTGCTATGGGTAATCCAAGTCATCCTATCACTGCACCGGAAATGACTTTTCGATTTATAAAACATCTCAGCCTGTTACAAAGATTGGAAAGTGTCTTATATACGATATTAAATAGATTATTATATAAATACTTAGTATTACCTATAGAAAGTATAATGGCTAGAAAATATTTTGATGGAAATTGTAATTTAGGTGAACTGGAGAATAATGTAAGTCTTTTGTTAACGGCAACTCATCCTTTAATTCACGGTATTCGTCCTACTGTTCCTTCGGTTATTGAATTGGGTGGATTTCCAAGACTGACCAGTAATCAAAGCATACCAAAAGTAAGTAGAATTAAAATGTATTGAAATGTTGTATTATCAAGTATGAATTGTAATTGAACAAAAATCATAATAAAAAACAGAGACACATAAAAATACGCTGACACAATAGTTGCTTTTGCAAGAGAGGAATATTTGAAATTAAAATTGGTTCATATTTATAATTGATTTTTTTGTATACAATTGAAGTGATAAATTATAACACTATAATATTATTGAAGATAAAAAAAGTTAAATATAATAATTTCAGAATTCTTTATACACAAACGGTCTAACCAAACACTACCTAAATGTAATTTATGATGTTTAAATATTTTTTATCAAGAAGAAAATTTGGTATACAAATTTAGACCAGCGTTTCATCCATCCCCTAAATCCACTGCAAGGTACGATTACCAAAGATTGTAATATTTGCTAGTATAAAAATTCTTAACCGTAGTACAAAAGCAGTGAAACAAGTAGTTTTGGTTAGAGTTCCTAAATGAAAACTTTAACTGTGTCATTTTAGAGTTAGGACACGGATGTCAAAATCTATTTCTTTCTAGGCCTAAACTAAGCAGTACTGTCGTAGGATATCGTTCGTAAATACAAAGTTTTGTAAAAATACAAAGTGTGTAAAATTTACAAACGATACCCTAAAATAGCACTTTCGACTTTTTTGGAGTCTCATCCGCTACAACTAATCGTTTGTAAATGTCACAACACTAACAGACGATTAGCCCTAACTAAAGAAACTCCAAAAAAGTCGAACACTACTGTCTTAGGGTATCGTTCGTAAATAAAAAGGGTTTGGGATTTTTCCATTTAATTATATTTTTAATTATTGAACCAATTTAGTATTTACTTTATATTATAACATAGATTTTGTTTAATTTGTTTGTTTTAATAGTTTTTATAAATAAAATTTCATCAATGGTGAACCTCGATGACAAAGCCTTGTGCTCCCTTCTAGTCTCAATTTGAATATTAAATTTTCTGTAAATTTAGATAATTAAAGCGTTGTTACGTTATTTTATAAAACAGGCTAATAATAAAATTAGGTAGGTATGTAAATGCGTGTATCATCATAATCAACTAATTTAATGTAACTAATTAGCATTTAAACTGATATCACTTATAGGCTTATATTTTTAAATAGTATAAACGTAATGACGAGCAGAACAAAAATACTCATTAATTAATTTTCATTAGTTTTTCATTTTGTAGAGCATCTACTCATGTATAAAAAAAATTAAGCTAAATCACATGCTTTCGGTTTATTTTAATTAATCGATAAATAAATAATATTTGCTTAATCCAATATTTCATATGCCAATTGTCCATTTGATAAAGATGAAATTACAATCGAGTATTAATTAAACCACCATACATTCAACGAATATCCTCAAGTGTCCAGTCAATGTGTACATTTTACCTTGCAAAAAGTGAAGCAGTTTTGGTTTTTGGATATGTTTTTTTATTTTGGGCCCCTTTATTAGAAATCCAAGCTTTCAATCATGGAGAAATCTGATATCTGAAGAATCGAGGAAAATTCCGATCTTTCTTCGGTTATCGCAGAATATCTCCTAAACGATGTGTTTTACGACAAACATTTAATTTTAAAGTAGACTAAATATGCTACAGTTTGAGTGCAAAATGTCTTTGAGGAATCTAACAGTTGTCAAGATACAGCCTCTTCAAGGTTTTGATAATTCTGATCATTATTAATGATCAAGCCAGTTTTGGGAAATGAAGGGTGTTGTTAAAACCAGTCTCTGAGTTTATCCATGTTCTCATTATTTCGGGTAATGTGAGATTTTATAGTCACATGTTGCTCAGATGTTACTGAGTTAACATCACAGTATTTCTTAACTTAACCAAAGATGTACCATTTCTATGCTACCTAGAGTATATCCAGTAAACACACTGTTTGCGATTCCCCGATCACGGGTCAGTTCTACAGAGCTTTTCATCGTAGGTTGATACATCTTTTATTAGTTCTTTTTACCAAAACCGAACGTCGCCGACTATCTTTAGATTTATTTTATTTGTTTATGTTTATTTGATAATTGTATATTGTGTTTAACAAAGAAGTTACGTAAAGCTTGTGCTTGCTCTATAAAACGATTTTATCACAATAAGTTCAATTAAATAATATACCAAAATAGTTATTTTGTTGCACTGTCACAAATCTGCAATTTGTCATTTGAAGAATAAATTTTTTCATTACAGGAAATTTTCTATTTTGAACAACTCTTCCTCTCTACCTTCCAAATCAAAATTCTTCTTCAAATGTTAATTTTCTAATTATTTTGTTCCAAATATTAACTTTACAATTTTTAACATTATTCTAATGTTTGCTGGAATTTATTGCATAAATAAGTTGGGCTTCGAGCTGGTTTATATAATGTATAATAAAATTATAAATATCGTATTTCTTTAAAACGAGTGTATCGAAATGAAAGAAATTATTATTAAGTTCATAATGAAAGATGACTGAAATTTCTTTTTTTAATTAGAAGTATTATGCAGTCAATAATGTCTTTCGTTGTGATAAAAACGTTTTAACGAAACACGATACTTATAATTTTATTATACAAACCAGCTGTTTATGCAAACCCAACTTTTTTATGCAATAAATCACAGTAAATCTAAACACTTCATGCGACGTTTCATAAAATCCTATCAGTAGGTTTCCTTACACCGCTTCTTGTAAAGGTTTAGGGTACTTTTGTAACTCGAGGCGCGAAGAAGCAGTGTAGGAAACTTCCCTACAGAATTTAAAAAATCAGTACTTGAAAAGTACTCATTTTTCAGAAAACCTTTTTTTACACTCTTTTCAAATTTTTGGCTTCGACTTCTTTGAAAAATTAGGAAAACCAGTCACTATTATGGCCAGAATCGGCGTTTTTAACTAATGTATTAAATTTGAACTTTGACCCCAATTAATGACTTTAGACTACGTCATATATTCAAACATCGATTATATACATATACTTGTTACAGTTTCCTTCTTTCAGTTACACTTTTTAAACTGAAGCAGCACGACCGACAGACAGACTAATAAGTTTCGTTAATAGGCTTTTTATACTAGTATAAAACGCCAAAAACTAGAAAAATAGGTATATAGAAGCTTGAACGAACATCGGATAAAAATTAAATTAAATAACACATTGCTCTAAAATAAAAGTACTTCAAGGAAATTTCCTTCATTTTATGGAATGAAATTGCAATACTTTTTTTACATTAACTCCTTTCATTCTCTTTAGCTGTTACAGTTACTCCAGCTGTACAATGTGTTTATACTATTTTTAAAACTATTTTAAATTTAATTCCTGCCGAAATTTAGAATCAGCTTCAAAATATATTGTACAATAGTCATACAATGTTTTAGATAATGTTATGATTCTTTACTACTCTCTACTGAGTTTTCTCATGTTTCAGGAAGTACAAGGTTTTCTTGACAATGCAACAAATGGCGTCATCTATTTTAGTCTTGGTTCATTAATGAAATGTTCATACGTCTTTAAAGAAAAGTTGAGAATTATTGAAAAAGTCTTCTCAGAGCTGCCTCAAAAGGTACTATGGAAATGCGAAAACCATACTTTGCTAAGACAGAATGACAATATTATGATAAAAGACTGGATGCCACAAAAGGAAATTTTGCAACATAAGGAAATTAAAGTCTTTATAACACAAGGAGGTCCGCAATCTATAGAAGAAGCCTTAACAGGTCGGGTTCCTATACTAGCTATTCCTTTACAGTATGACCACTTTGCTATTTCCAAAAGAGTCACAGAATTTGGAATTGGAAGAATCTTAGATATAGATGAATTCAACGAAGAAACTTTTAAAGAGGCAGTTCGTGATGTTATTAACAATCCTAAGTAATGTCTACTTTTGTTACATAATTAATAATTTTAAAGTTAATACGTACTATTGATTTTCAAGGTACAAGGAGAAAGTGGTCCATTTTGCCGAGTTAGTAGAAGATAAACCAATGAATGGTTTAGAGAAAGCAGTTTGGTGGATAGAATACGTCATAAGACATGGAGGAGCAACGCACCTTCGGAGTCCAGAACTTGATGTACCTTTTTATCAATATTATTTCCTTGATGTTATTTTAGTCGCTATAGCTGTATTGATAATATTTAGCACACTTATTTATAAGGTTACAAACCGCATAATGTACAATAAGAAAAATATTAAAATAGATTGAATGGTTAATTCAATTTTCTCTTCATAAACATCTTAATTATCGTAAAGTAACTAGACCTTACACTGCAACAACACCAAATCTGCCTCACGTTGGACAGGCAGTGAAACAAAGGTTTTTCTACACGAGAACACAACTATAAAATTATCATACTTACATTATCATATATGCTCAAAATCATTGCCACAGCTTGAGATTTAAATTCTCTCTTACAAATTTGAAATGTTCAGGTCGCAGGTATTGGTTCTGCAGTTGTCTTATTTTGTGAAAAGGAGTAGATAAGGGTTTAGAACACAAATAGAAACACTAAAAGGGCGCCATCTGATTATGAAGCTTAATATTGATGTTTAATTAAGCCTGATTTGATATTAAATTCATTAATCAGAAAATGAATTAAATATAATAGGTTTTTGGATAAAAATTTAGAAATGTTTAGAAAATTTTTAAAGTAAAATTTGAACAAAACTTTCATAATTATATGGTTCCGTTTAGATCATTAGTATAAACTAAACACATATTTATTAAATAATAAAATCAGAAAATAGTTCAAACACAGGTATAATAATAATAGTCAAACACATAAAAACACATAAACAGTATGAATTTATTAAACTTAAGACTAAGCATTTAGTAAATAATAGTCTACTACGTTATAATTGATAGACTTAAGGCAGTTTCAAAGATAATTTGAATATTAGTCTAGAATAAACATTATTAGAATTTTAATAAGTATTAATTATCCCAAAAGTTCAACAAGATCTAAAGGATATCCGGATTTATTAGCTAAAAAGTATTTCAACATAATATTAGACTCAAGAATTTATTTAAACCAGAAATCTTTTGAAAAGTTGGACGAACAAATATCCATCACTTTAGACTAAAATAAATCTAATTAAATATTTCGAAGATTTATAAATTTAATTTTCACTACTAATAATGAACTAAAATTCAGTACTACTGAGAGCTCTCTTCTAGTAAAGAACAACAAAATTCACTTATTTAAAATAATCCAACCTCAAAATAATAAAGATAAACAATTCTTAAAGTACAATACCTTAAACCTCGGTTTATTTGCTGTACACAGCAAATCATACTGGTCAATCAGAAATTGGAAAAGGCCTCTCTTGTAAAGAACCGTAGTTATTTCTCGATGATTTGATGGTATTAAATTGCAGTTTGATGGTAGCAGGTCCAAAGAAATACTTTATAACAATAGTCAATCATCCATACAATTTTCAGCACCAATGTTCGTTAAACACTGTTTAAACAATCTTGTTTAGTTAACGTTTATTGTTTAGAAGTTATTCTCGAGGAGTAATTGTAATCTCCTTTATTTAAAACTCGACGGATTAAACCAAATAACTGTCTATCATTATCGCCAGATAAAATGACAATCCACAATTTTTAAACTATCACCCAAATTAAGTGATTTTTAATAACAACTTCACTTTCTTCTGTTAACGCAGGCAAACAGCGTAATTATTTTTAATGGTTTATTACACATAAACCAACTATAAATGTTTATTGATGAGACGATATTAGTCAATCTTCTCAAACGAAAATTCTCAAAAATCAGTTAACTTCAAAAGTTCACTTGTACCGCAAATCACAACTAAACTGTACGAGAACTGTACCAAAAGATTGCATTAATTTTGTATAATTAACACTGAATTATAACACAATAAATCCGACTTCAAAATCGAATAACTAATCTCAAAGATGGACAGCAAGTTTCTTAATATCGACCCTCATAGCGCGATCTGACCGAGGTTGAAGCGCAAACGGGAAACAAGTCTTCACGCTAACCTGTCGAGGCGCGAAGAATGCCAACCTCTGTGACCCTGATCACCCGCAAAAACATGCGTCTTATTTGACCGTAAGGAAGTTTTTTAACTAACCGTCTGCAGAGATTTCGACCTAAGGGAATGAAAAGTAGTACTGAAAGAATATGCGAGCAAACTGGTACAAAATAACACCCATCTGATGTCTAGCCGAAATCGCTACGCGACAATCTGACTTAAAATTTAAAACGCATATGACAAACAAAGAAAAATTTGTTTTTGAGTCCTGCATTCTCGGAATATTAACAGGAATGTTTTTATGAAATTGACGATCAAGTACTTCCCATAATTTTCTGTATCAAGATTTCTCACGATGTAATTGATATTTCACCAGAATATAAGTAAACAAAATACTAAAAAAACATCATTTTTATGACGCTACGTTCTTTAATTATATCAAATATAAAACAATCCTTTCTTAAGATGTTTTCATAGGAAATATTTGCATGACGAAATTCTATTTCGAATAAAGCGCAGTCTTACAGGACCGGACTTTAGATTTTTAATAAATATAAATGTAAAATTTTACGTACGGAATGCCGGTGGAAATTGTACCGTTACAACACAGAGAAGAATGTATTTAAATTTCATCAACAATTGTGTGGTATTGTAAAACAAATTGGTCTTAAAAAAGTGACAGGGACAATTTGTGTAGAATTATAAAACAAGATTGTGTCATTTAGTTTGTCAAGATTTTTTAAATAATGTTTTCAATTTTTTGTAAGGATGTGTATAAACTCAAATATAACATTTTGTGGAACTCAATAGTAATTTTGTAGAATCAAATGAATAGTTGTCTATAAGTTTCCATAACAAATTGTGTTACTTATTAAAACCGAATGTGTAATGTTGTTGCATACAATTTTATACAAATACAATTGTTGCGCTAGTTGTGCCACAATTGCTTAATAGTATTTAACACAATTACTTGTTCACATTTATACAAATTGTGCAATACTCTGGCACAAATATTCTATACAGAAGGTTAGGTATCACAAATAAAATATATATTTTTACATATATTAAAATATATGTAACTAATATGTATATAACTATACAATGTATAGTATATACAGGTATAACACTAAAATTTCCTTTTGCTGTCGCCTGTTTATATATAAATCTCGAATTTACATTAATAGCGACAATTACAAGTGGTGACATCTATAAGATGTCATCCATAAACTTTGCGAAACACAATAATTAGTAGCAAGCAGTTTGAACACTGGATTATGATTTCATTCAAACAAAATATTGTATTTTTCTAAACAGTTTTTACAATTATACTTCAACATAATATGCTAGCTTATCCTCTACAACATTGTTCCAAAGAATGCAGAACTAAATCTGATTGTGTTAAATAATTATCGTACGTTCCTGTTAGACAATTCAGTAACGAAAACCTACACAACGCTGGACAATACGATTCTACAATTATAATATAAATTTCTCCAACACCGTTTTGAACAATATTGTGCAAAGCTCTTATGAAGTATTTCTCTCTGTGTACTATTGTAACTGTGCATCGTTTTACTGTACATAAATATTCTTTTAATCTTCAATGTGATTACCGGCGTGATGACAGCAGATAAACATAGCTGCCAATATTTCGGAATATATCCGAAGTAACAACAAAATAAAAAAAGTAGAATTCCTGATAATATGCAACACGAGAAATAGTACCACCTGAACAAAGATTTTATATTCTAAAAATGAGCATAATAAAAAGGCATCACCATTAATGAACTAAATAAATCATTTTCTATATCTAAAATCAGTTAAATATCAACAGCAGAATAACACAAAGAGTAGTTCCACGAAGTAGGGTAGATTAGCCTAAATTGAACCGCCTCCTAAATTGAACCAGTCGATTATCTTTTTAAAGACTATATTGCTATGCCATCTATCGTTGAAAATAGTAACAAAAGGACTACAGAATGCTGTAGTTTCAATATGAGTAAGGTGTTCTCACGAATATCGATGTAATTGCAAATTGTATGTTTATGCCTTCATTCATGTAATTTTCTCCGTATGTTTCTTAAAGGTTGGTGCAAAAAATTGCGGAACTGTTTGGAAGGCGGTAAATACCATTATTTTGGTATACTATTTTAAACAGTCTGACGCGATCTCGGCACTAATTATAATTTGAAAAAAAAATTGAGGTTAAATTGAATAAAACAAATGAGTGTTGCCTAAATTGAACTTACTAGTGTTGCTAAAATTGAACTGGTTAGGTTCATTGAAAAGACAAATGGCAAACAGTTCTTCTGATGATTTGGCAAAGTCGTGTTCAGAAGATGCTTCATGTCTTTATTGTAACGATATAGCTACCTGAATTCACTTGAAAATGAGTGCACGGTGCCTAAGTAGTGCATAGTGGGCCTACGAAGAATGTGCTGGGGTAGAACATGAGGATTTCCATGTTCCAGTCGCTCGACTTACAGGTTTATTGTGATTTCTAGTATAGTATTACCCAGTGTCATAATAAGTAATTAAGTTTTTTTTTGGTTTTATTATTTAGAAAGCTGTTTTTTTTTAATATCTGCTGGTGGTTCAAATTAGGGAACTCTTGGTTCAATTTAGGCAACTGGTTCCCTAAATTGAACTGATTGCACATTTTTCTAATTTTTTATTTTAATAGAGAATATATGTTTTTTTCAATATATTTTTTAATTGAATGTGTAATAAACATTATAAAGTATGCCGTAGTGTGAATTTTAATCTATATAACCTACAATGATCTGAAATACCAATTTTTTTCTAAAAAAGGTTCAATTTGGGCAACTCTCCCCTAAATACTTTTTTCTTAAAATATAAAAATAGATACACGTCAAAATATCTCAATAAAACAACAAAACTTATTATATACCTATAGAATGTCAGTACTCTAGCAACAAGAGATAACTACTTCGTACACAAAAAAAAGTTCAGGGACAAAGTTGCGGGGTATCCTATAACCAAAATACAATTGGACCAACTAGTATTGGACGTGGCTCGTACATATCATACTCGTACTTCCATACACTTGCAGAATTAATAAAATCTAATGATATTTTTAGATTAGTTTGAAACTTAGTCAAATTAAGATTTCAATGACTATGTTTTTCAGGACGTTGCTTATTAGGCGTAGCGGAGCATATGTTTGCTGCTAAGACCTTATTGAGTCTTGTCTCGGAGAACATATTCAACTTTTGGCGACTGATGTTATATAAACATTGTCATCTCTTTTTAGGCAGTAGGAAATCAACACCACCATGAACAATACGAAGCCAAATACTTATTTAGCTTTTTCAGTTTTTATCAAATACTAAAAGCTACTTCGTACACCAAAAAAAAGTTCAGGGTAAAAGTTTCGGGGTATCCTTTGACCAAAATAAAATTGGGCCAACTAGTATTGGACGTGGCTCGTACATATCATACTCGTACTTCCATACAGTGGGTGTATAGTATGCTCTACAATTTTCCATGAGCTGGAATATTCCGGTAGATTGTAAAGTGATTTCTTCCATAGGAGTTGCTAAGCATGAAATGGTAACTAAAATTGGTTGTGATGATATGAAGATCTATTGGTTATTTAATACAGACTGCCAGATTTTAAATTCTGCTTGGATGATTTTAGTGGTGCATGATGGTGGAATGGTCTTTTCTGAAGAAATTAGCAACAGAGTTTCACAAACGGGCTGGATACTTCATTTTGTTGACATATGTAGTTATTTTCTTGGATGTTTTTACAGGTACCTAAAACCTTAAGCTTCGTGTAATACAACCTTGATGCACTTATTATTAAATACTTAATGGAAGGTTCTATATAGGAATATAGATGTGAAATGTTGTGGGAAATAGGAAGCGGGTAAACTTTAAAAACGTCGTATTTTAATTCGTCTACAAGTGGAATTTTTAGAGCAGAAATTAAAGTTTTGTTTATGTATACTACATCAAGGTGTATGATATCAAAATACCTGTAAATGGTTGCACATGACAAAGAAATAGGTAACTGTTGTCCATCTTTAGGTAAAACTTTAAAGAATTCTTTAAATAAATTTAGAGGGATAATAACATTAAGATGTAAGATATTTTTATGAGCAAGCTTAATTGAAACAATTAATGAAATTGTTATAGTAATTATCTAATTCGTTTACAAGTTGATTTAATATTAAGGTAAATTGTTCAGTTATAACTTGTTGAATCTTAAATTCCTTAATTGTCGTGTTGTTAAATTTTTGTTCATTTAGTTCAGATTTTGAATGGAACTGTTAAAATTAGATATTGTGGTAGAAATGATTCCGATCTGTTGTTTCAAGACTACTTGCATAGTTTTATTATCATTTAGTAATGATTTAATTGATTTATCATAAAATCTGGCATTATCGGCATCCGAAATCCCAAAAAGCCAATGTAGTGTGTAAGATATGGCTACTCTTTTAGCCTTATTATTATCATGATTTGTTTGATGTTCTGTTAGGTGATTAACGATTTCTGATTTTTCGGTCAGTAGGTACTTTTTGTCGGCAAATTCTTTAGAATTTATATTTAAATCTATTTTACCTCAATTGGGGATCATAACAGGAAGTACATAATATAAGGAGTTTACTAAAAATAGCCTAAAATGCAAGAAAATGATAAATAAATACTTAGGTGTAGTAAACGTGTAAATCACACAATAAATTCTGACAAAAAATATCCTAAAATAATGTAGTCTGGTTGAATGCTAATTAACTTTTCTTGACGAAGAAAGGCGTTTTTAAAAATGGTACTTTATTTTAAAAACGCGAAAGACGGAGCCCAAGTTACAAAATGAACACAGTTTACTGTTAAGTACAATAAGATATTTATTCGTCGTGAATTTACACAATAGGCACTTGCATAATCACTTAAATACTATTATACAATTTCAATTTAAAACTGGTAACAATGATGTTCAGAAAGGCCGAGGTAAACAGTAACCATGGTTTCTACGGCTTTCTGGGTGAGTATGGCTTGAAAAAAGGTAAACATTTACCCTGGTAAACAGTTTCTATCTTTCAAGCTTCGTCGTAACTCAAACTGAACTGTCCCATAAAGTGCTGGTCTTTATATACTCCTTCTGTGGGTGTGAAATCCTTCAGTTGACCGCACTTTGCCGTGTGCCTACGTGACTGCCTTATAGAGTTCTGAGTACTGCAGCTGCTGTGGCCGTGTGCCTACGTGACTTCCTTATAGAATTCTGCGTACTGCAGCTGCTTGCTATGCACACACGTGGCCGTGGGTTTGATACTGCGCCTGCAATCGTGGGCGCTCCGTTCGAGGCGTTTAGCTCGCATACATTTATAATGAGGCCGCACTTCGCTTGGATAATGAACAAATGTTAACTCCTCCCACGCAAGAATGAAATATACTTTGAAGAAGAATATGTCAGTGATTACAATAAAGTGACTGGCTAAATGAAAAGTAGGAGGTGTCATATTTTACAAATATACTGATAATAATAAGAATACATAATAAGACAGTAAATAAAATAGTACTTAGTATATGGAGATTACATAGATACATAATAGGAGTATAGAGTACATAATATAATAATAGAACAGAGTAATAATGTAATGATAATATATATAATACTAATGTATAATTAGGTATGAGGTTAGTATTGATAATAACAATAACAGTTATGTTAAAGGTGATTTGCATTGGACCAGGGGACTTGAAGTTGGGTTAAAAGTTACATTGTCGGGTTCTTTAAGGGGTGACGTTAGTTGATACATTTTGGTGACAAGTAATCTGCGTTTGTAGTATACAAAGAAGATAAGACTTATTGTTATGATAGTCATGATCAGCATGAGAATTAAAGGGCCATAATGTAATGGTGTATATCTGATGGGATTGATACTTTCGAGTGTAGACATGTCCTTTGTTAATTTCACTTGATTCTGGATTAATTGATGAACATTTATAGGCGCTAGGTCAATTTTTGTAATTTCGGGTACATGGACTGAATCGGGATGCAATTTTCCGATGGATGCCATAGCAATTGGTTTTTCTTCTAGGGAAAATGATTGAAATGTAGCGAAAAGTTCGTTTTGATTTATTAGAACGGAACAGCCACTGGTAAGATGAAGCAATATTGATCCAGTAATGGTTTTTCGTGTTATAGAGTCGATACATCTGCTATCGATGATCGTTTTATTAGGGGAACGAATGATCCAGGTAGATCGATTTATTTTTATTACTTTTGTCGTATACAATTCAAATATGACAGGTTGACAGTTTTGAGCTTCTTTGAAGGCTAATAATTGTGTTTCGCGCAATTTGGAATTTGGGATTGTGAAGTAATTTGTTTGTGAACAGAAATAATGTGAAGGGGTTATTTGCATACACTGATTATCGGTGATGCGAATACTAAAGTCGGTATTAAACAGTATGGTGTTGTAGATGGGAATGACCATTTGGAATTGGTTGTTGTGAGCAGCAGGAAATGGGATTAGTTTTATGTATTGGTGTTCTGTGGATGGTTTTATTAGAGGAATGGATGGTGTTCTGTTGATATGCCTTGATCCAAATTAAGGATTCATAAAGATGTAGATTCTCATGGTTAATAGGGTATGGGACATCCAAAGTTTGTTTGGTAGGTAGTCTCTTTAGTGTGTTTGAGATTTGAGATAGTATCGATAGCAAATCGTTGTTATCAATTAAAGATAAATGTAGCTGATGGTTTTGGGCAAAGGTTAACGAGGTTTCTAGATCCATACATGTGGTGATAAATAGTTGTAAAGATCGAATTGATTGATCTAATACAGTAAACGTATTTAGGGTTCCAATGATTTCTCGAATTTTCACAGTGGTATATAAGAATGATTTTATTGAGATTTTGACTTAGAAGATTTTGGTTCTGTGCGAGGGTTTCAATATTGGTTTTGAAGGTGTTGATTGTATCATTTAAAATTTGGGCTTGTTCCTGTAGGATCGTTTTTTGAGTATCGGTAGATGTTGTCAATTTTTGGATAAGTTCTTCATAGCGTCGACCGTCGTCAGCGTCAAGGTTACCAGTTAAGAATTTAATAACGTTACCTACTCCGTCAAATAGGGACCGTTTTGGTCTTTGATGCGTCTGTAAGTCAGGAAATAATTGATTGACTAATTGATTGGCTCTGTCTAAATATTGTCGTATTAGTAGTAATTAATTATCATGGCTAATGGCAATGTATTTCGTAGTTTTGAAAGATCGATGAGGAAGTAAATATTCTTGATTGTTTAACAAGGAAATAGTGTTAAGTAAATTAATTTTGAGGGTTTGATAATTATTTAATAGGGGAGAATCGTCTAATGTTTTAATTAAGGTCCAAGTGCTTTCTTTAATGAGTGCTTTGCCTTGCACTAAAGAGTATAATCCGGGGTTGTCGATTAGTTGGTGAATCGTTACGTCACAGTGAACGAGGGTCCAGGTGAAGAAGAGGATCTTGATTGTCCTGAAAAGATCATCAGGTCATTAGCATGTCTTTTAGCAATGCCTTTGTAAGTTCATTTCTTATGTCATATGTGTCATGTTCATGGATCTTTTCGATTATGTAGTTCAGCAAAATGTTTAGGAGTTGTTTATCGAATTCGCCGTCTATGACTAATATTTTCGACGTGGTATAGGTTATAATGAAATAGAATAATCGGTCTACAACATCTATGATGTTACTTGATTTTAAATAGTAGGTTTGAGCAAATTTTGAAAAGCATCTTATGAAATTTGGAGGTATCCTTATATAGAGAATCATTCGGAAAGAAGCAGTGATAATCTGTGGTAAACAATGTTCCAGTAGTAATTCATGAAATTTATTATTTTGATTTTGTTGGTTAACAAAAACTTGTATTAATCGATTTCCGTCAATAGTGGTTGAATGTATTTGTCGTGATAAGGTAGTTTATATGAATTCAATTTGGGTTGTATTAAAAGCAAAGTTGAAGGTTGTAAATTTAATTCCTTGCATTTTCTCTTTATTGTAATGAGGTTGCAGAATGCCTTATCAGTAGCAGTAACTTGAGATTTAAAGAGATGGTCTTACGCTGTGTGAAGGTCAGATTTATTGTATATAGTTCAAACATATAACTTGCATACCAGTATGCACTTTTAAACTTCGTAAAAAGGGAAAAGCAGGTACTAACAAGAAGGTTAATTTAGAAAATATTTAATTGTTGTTCTAGTAGCAAATTTATAAATAAATTATTGACAAATGATTAAAAGGTGTTACGTTTTACGCCATCTGCTTATTATAGGAACACAATGTTGAACAACGCCTAGCCTTTATTGGAATAAATACCTTATATTTGCAAAAGTGGTTATTTATTTAAAAACAAAGATTCTTATTATTAAGGCTTGGCAAAAGATAGTATGATTAGTGCAGACTCTACCATAAGCTTATCTTTAAAATGTATTTTAATGTTGCATCTAATTAGCATCTCATTAGATAATAAATAGAGGTAATATTCCGAGATTTGCTCTATCCGACTCTTATAATATGTAGTACAGTTTGAATTTTTCAAAAGAGGGTTTTGTTAATTGAAATCTCTTTAATATATTAATAAATATGAGTATATGAAAGTATTTTCGTTTTTAAATCGTATTCAAGGTTCTTTGCCAATAGTCATTTTAATTTTTAAAGGGTTTTAGGTTCGGATGTTTTATATTTTCATTTTGGGCTTTAAATACGTAAATCGTCTATTATTTATCCTAAGAGGGATTATCTGTTTATTTTTATCTTGAGATTTTAAGTATTCCATTAGTTGTTGGTTATTTCTTTTCAGCCAAGTTTTGTTACGACTTGAATTTTTATTGGATTTCGTATTTTTCTTCGTTTTGCGTAAACCATTGTTACATTTTTTAACATGTATTTTCCTTTTCGTTTTACGGAAACCGTTTTTGAGTGTCTTATTTATTGGGGCCTTATATTTGGTTTTAAGTTTTTTCTTCTTCGATTCCAGCTTTGTTTCTTGGAGAGATTTGCGTTTTCTTAGTCTTTGTACGACTTTACGTAATTTTTGGGTTTTAGTGCTATTAAGATTATTGGTTTTAACACGAATTGGTTTTGAAACAATGATTTCTGTATCGTTTAAAAGTCGTTATAATAAACATTGCTTGAAGTTGATTTTTGTTGAACATTTTTATGTTGTTCCGACAGATTTTGTGAAGGAAAATTATTTTCACGTTGATTAAAATTAATATATGTTGGGTTAAATTGTGAAGTATTTAAAATTTTGGATTTTTTTGAAGCGGGATTTTAGAAATAGGATGGTTGTATTAATATAGTTTCTTTAAGAGATGATTCGTTGAAAAAGAATGGTACTACGGTTTTTCCGTTTCGTTGGATATAATTTCCACGAAAATTGATGCTTGCTCCTAATTTCTTCAACAGGTCGTTTCCAAGAATGCCAATATAATTGGAATGAAAATTAAGAAGGTATACTAAATGTTTTCCTTCTATTTTATCGAGTAAATGGAAATAGGAACTGTAGCTACTTGATTGTGATACGTTGTACCGCGAGAGGTTGTAATTTTAAAAGGATATTCAAAAATGGATTCGGGGTAATGTTTATAAACAAATTCGGGTGAAAGGATAGTTTTGCTACTCCCTGTGTCTATTAGGAGTTTTTCATTTGTTTGGGGTATAATTATAAAGGGGGTAGACGATTTAGGGTTAAATGTAAAAGATTTTAATTGTTCTCCGAGGCTTCTTCGCGAAAATTCTCGTTATCTTCTTCTTCGTGGGTCTCATTATCATGAGGATCGTAGTGGTCGTATTCAAAGTCAGTGTTAATTTGATTAACAGGTGAGATTTCTTCTTGAAATTCTGTTGAATATAATTCTTCAGAATGGAAATTTCGTGGTTGGGGACTTGGTCGAATAAAATTAGGTTGATTTATATTTCGATTGACATTTGGATTAGGGAGTCTCATGGATGTATTAGGATGTATCGGTCTCGGTTTAATGGTACTAGCTTGCATTGATTCTGGCCGATTTTGTGGTTGAAAATCTCTTTTGGCTGCAAAAACATTAGGACGGGAATTATTTCCGAGTTGTTGAGGCATTGGGTTAAATTTAAATTGGTTTGTAGTATTAACATTTGGTTTGAATTGATGAGTGGGATTAAAATTAGGCTTAAATTGAGGCAATACGTTCTGGTATGATCGTGGTTTAAACTGAGGGGGTTGTAAAGCTGGCTGGGGTTTATTGAAATTACTTAGGGGAACTGGTTGTGGTAAAAACTTAGGTTGTGAGTTATTTTGTTGTGTATTTTGAAAATATCGTATATCCAGTTCTTCTTTTATATAAGTTAAGGCTATTTCGAGCGATTGTGGTGCTCTAGTACGAAGGAAACTTCCAAAAGGTTTGGAAAGTCCTCCTAAATATGTTTTAAGAGCTAAATTTTTAGCATTTCGGGCTTGGTACTCTTTTATTTCTGGTATTTCTGAGCCTAGTGCAATTTTAGAATTCAGAATGGCTAATAAGGATCTAATTCGGTTATAAAATTCTACGGGAGATTCTCGTGATAATGTATGACTGCTAACACCAGTGTCTTCTATAATTGCTGGACTATTACAATTATTTTCTGAGGTAGAAGAAGAGGTGTCGCAATCAACCATTTTTCTGGCAACACTAATCTTACGCTGCACGGATTCTTCCACATATGATTCGGCGATACTGGAACTCTTCCACCCACCCAATCTCTTCAGATCTATAATGTTGCCACCCTTATTGGCCAAAACTGTTGCTGAACTACGCCTAAGAGAGTGACCCGTATATCTTTCAATTTCCGGACGTTCCAAGAACGTAGCAATTAATTTGGGAACCTAAGAAATCTTATGTATACCCACTCTTTGAGTACTACATTTTCCACGGCTGTAGAAAACAAAAAAGTTATTATGTAAAGTATGATGCGGTCTCAAATTCATATATTTCATCACAATATCAACATGATTAACCGAACCCTCCGGGACGACAGTAAACATACGCGATTTGTAAGTTTTCGTTTGATTAATTGTCATATATAATATCACAAGTGGTCTGATTTTTTCCGACAAAATTTGTCGTTTCAGATATGAGTAGCTTTGCAACGAAAATTACACGAGTCGACGCAGGAGACGAGTGTAATTTTCCAAAAGCAAAAGCTACGAATGTCTTAAACGATAAATTTTGCAAGAAAAAATTAGACCACGAGTTGTATTCAGCTTGACAATCCACCGAGCAAATTTTTATTTAGCGTGTGTAGTTAATATTAATTTAATTAAATTTGACATTTCATTTTGACAAGTGGTTTTTTCTTAGTGAAAAAACCACTAGTGGTTTTTTCACTATAAAACTAATTTCATTGGTCCCAATTTGAAAAATTCTGTAATTTGATTAGTTAAAAATTTTCGAGTTGGATTGTCACTACAAAAACATTTCCCTCCTTTTTAACATCATTCACAGTCAAATTGTAAATTTCATCGCATCGGGTAGCCCCAAATAAGCCGAAAATGGCCACTACCTAAAAACAACGTTAAACGTCAGGCATGTATTTTTGACATTTACTTATTTCTACCTTGCACATTAAAAATTGATCATCCTCTGCGTTCCTAAGAGAATTTTTAGGGGTTATCACTCGTCAAAACTTTTGCTTTTTTTGCTACGTGTCCAACATTCTTTCTTTTTAAAAACGCAAATAGTTTGCCAAAGGATTTTATGTCTACGTTCTTATTAATAGCGATGGTGCTCCTAAGCATTGAATAATAGACCCACAAAGATGAAGGGCTGTGCTTTGTTGACTGAAAATCAGAAAAACATATCAATATCAATAAGCCTACCAGTTGTTGAAAATACGCCAGAAGAACATTTTCATTAACTCTTTCTGCACAATTATTATTTTGCTGCCAGTGTTGGAAGTCAGTATAACATTTTTCGTATCTCACTTTTGACTTGCTTGGAATAAGTGCTCGTATAGCCTCCTCAGCATTTTTTAACACGTTTTCAGGAAAATCAACGGCACTTATTTTAGAAATTATTAAGTCTTGTAAAAATAAAATGTTTGTTGACAAATAAACATCTTTGTGACTACCTAGCAACCAACTTGCATAACGACTTTGATTTTTACGGAAAAAGTTGCAACAAATTTTTGATTCATTAATTTTCACAGTAAATTCAAATTCGGAGCTAGTCACCTGAAACCGATTAAATCTTGAACATAACTCGGATGTAATCATGTCATAACAGCCTTAGAAGTCTTAAAATCCTCGCTCTTCGAGCTCGGATTTCAACCTGACATCTGCGGCAGTATTGACATTCATTACATCCTAGATATGTTAATAGTTAAGGATACAATAAATTTTAATAATAAAAGGGAGTAATAATTGTTTGTGTTCAGTTATAATGCATGGATTTTGATTGTTCTTATTATTAAATGATTCATTATAAAGGTACTGCTGTAAGCTAAAAAAATAGAAACTAAAATGCATTGTAGGCCAGTAAAATTAGACCCGTTTTGGACCGTTGGTGGAAATAAATGTTGGAAAGCGGGAGATCGTTTCGATCGCTTCGATCGCTTCGTTTGAGGTCAAATATAAGTATCCTAGGTTTGCACGGTCCCTCGACTCGAGCTTACCTGAGGGCATCAAAAGAACCACGAAATCTTCGGACCTTTTTTAGTTTCTCGCTTATAACTCCAAAGCGGTGCTTTCCAACGAACACTTCACTATTACAAGAATTAAAGAGCATTAAATTCTGCGTCAGATGAGTATCCCACACTTTAAATTCGGTCCAGTGGTATGGTTGAAATCGACGGCCGAGAAACGACAATTTAACAAATTTTCGACTTTTCGTCAGACCTTTTTAATACGGAAAGCTTCTGGGCGTCCGGTCTGACGAAAAATCGAAAATTTGTAAAATTGTCGTTTCTCGGCCGTCGATTTCAACCATACCACTGGACCGAATTTAAAGTGTTGGATACTCACCCGACGCAGAATTTAATGCTCTTTAATTCTTGTGATAGTAAGGTTTTCGTTGGAAACCACCGCTTTGGAGTTATAAGCGAAAAACTAAAAGAGATCCGAAGATTTCGTGGTTCTTTTGATGCCCTCAGGTAAGCTCGAGTCGAGAGACCGTGCAAACCTAGGATACTTATATTTGACCTCAAACGAATCGATCGAAACGATCTCCTGCTTTCCAACATTAATTTCCACCAACGGTCCAAAACGGGTCTAATTTTACTGGCCTACAATGCATTTTAGTTTCTATTTTTTTAGCTTACAGCAGTACCTTTATAATGAATTATTTAATAATAAGAACAATCAAAATCCATGCATTATAACTGAACACAAACAATTATTACTCCCTTTTATTATTAAAATTTATTGTATCCTTTTTTTAATTAAATAAACTCATATATAACTAACATCTCACTACAGTACATATGTAATTATTAAAAATTGTTTATTATAGAGAAACAAAATATTTGCTTAAAATTACATTTAGTATTTTTGTATTTTATGTGCCTAACTCTCAAAACTCACCGTAACATCGCGCATTAAGTCACTCGGATATAACGACAAACAATATGTGGCCCTAACCATGACGTTATAACCGAGATCGCCTGTACTCACTGAAAAAAAGTTTTGTTGTCTCAGTTAAAATTTATTTAATTCAACTAAATATTTAGTTAAGTCAAAATAAGATTTTAGTTTTGCTAACTAAACGTTTTGTTGAGTTAAATAAAATTTAGTTTCCCCAACTACATTTCTTTCGGTGTTCGTTCGGTAAGAAATCTGTAGCAATCGTATGCGAAAACGATAATGATTTTTTCGTTAGTAGGTTTGATTGGTACAAAACGTAAACACAAATACACTAAACTTATTTATTTTACACTAATTATATACATTACAAACAAGCAGTGGCGGATTTACCCATAGGCGCACTAGGCGCGCGCCTAGGGCCCCGAAACGTTACACAAACATTCATATTTTTCATTTAAAGTATTTAAATACAGCTGCATGCATGGAAAGATAGATGCCAGAAGGCTATGAATACAAATTCATAGTTATTAAACAAAAAGTGGCTGTTTAAAAGTATGTTTAATAAACTTATACCTATTTAACAAAGAGTAATTCATTCATTTAATTTTTAAATCTTGCAGCGCCGCCTTTTAGATTTTGAGACCCCGGACACAAATATCGAGTGGAGCCTCCAGTAAATAAACAAGTGTTGATTAAAATAAGGTAGCTCGTTGCGGGGCTCCACTAGCTCCCGGGATCCCGTGCATACGCCCGGCTGACCGACCTTAGGGACGCTTCTGAAATCTTGTGAGAATATAATTCTATTGTTTTGGCTAAGGAAATATTTCCAGAACCAAATCCACATGAAATGAAATCGAGAAAAGTTTTTGTTTAAATATTTCATTAAATTTTATTAGCAGGTTCCCTCAGCTCACACCGCTTCTTATCGCGTTCGGAAATTAACAGAGGGTTCCCAAAAAGTTCAAAGGGGTGGTGCGAGGGAATATGCTAATAGAATTTAATGAAACTTGGCATGGGGCAGTATTTTAACAACAAGAAACGCATTATCGTGGACCTCAACAAAAATTCGTAATAAAAGTTCTGGCCGAACTATTATATAATGTCCGAACTATTATGGGCCTGGGCTCGTTTATTATATTTTTACTTATTTCGTTTGCATAGGTAGAGTTTAGTTTTATTTTATTTAGTTTTTAATCTCATTCATATTTGAAAACAATCTTTAATTCCTATTTTGTTGGATATTAATTTTAATTTTTAATTTTATATATTTTTGTTGTCATGATAAATGTTTTAAATGTATAGACTGGAAATAAAATATATTTTATAAAAGTGTTTATCAAATTACACCTATTTCCAATATTTCCTAAGGAGAATTGAACGGTGTTCAAGTACGACGGTTGTATCGAATATAGCTCTTTAACTTTATTTATCTTAACTTAAAATTTCTACACTATTTACAAAGTTTTTTACATTGTTAAAGTCGGGAAAGTGTGTACTAATTAAGTTACCATGGATGAAGCAAGCGGGGGTGATCCCCCCGATAAAAACAAAAACAATATGGAAACCGAAACTATTGCAAATAAAAATATTTCAACAAGTGGCAATCAAGGTCGAGTAAATCTAAAATATACAGAAACAGATATAGGCCCGTATCAGGTATATATAGAAAACAAAGATAATTCCAAATCCTTACATCCAATGACGGTTGGTAAGTTAATTTTTCTTTACCATAAAGATTTAGATAACTGTGTGATTGAAATAACATCCATAGGCCGTAATAAAATTAAAGTAACCTTAAAAAACCATATTGCTGCAAATAAATTGATTGATTCGCAATTTTTAAAAACTAGTAATATTGTGGTATATGTTCCACATTTTCTATTATTTAGAAAAGCAGTTATTAGACATGTAGATACTAGTCTTGATGAGGAAGATCTTAAAAGAATCATTAAATTTCCAGAAAATTATCCTTTTAATTTAACGGACGTAAAACGTATGACTAGACTAAATGATAAAGAAAAAAAAGAATACACTCCTACTCAAACAGTTATTATTACAATTAAAGGTCAATCCCTCCCAAGTTATGTTTTAATACATAAAGTTATTTGCTCAGTTGAACCTTATGTACAGAAAGTTGTCATATGTTATCAGTGCCAACGCTTTGGCCATATTGGGAAAAACTGTAAAAGTAAAGTTAGGTGTAGCAAATGCACAGAAGAAGGACATGAAGTTAAAAATTGTCCATTAGAAATCACAATGTGCCTTCATTGCGGGGGAATCATTTATCGACCGAATTGAACAAATGTAAAGAATTTGATAACCAAAAGAAGATTAAACAAATAATGGCGTATAATAACCTTTCATATAAAGATGCTTTTAAAGAACTTAAAAATAATAATTACGCGGAAGCAGTTAAGTTGCATGATCATTTAGCCAATACAAAAGTAGTAAGTAAATGTATGTTCAAGACTAAATCTCCCCATGTTATTCTTATGGGAGTTTCGTTTTTAAGACAGGACAATTTTGTGAGGTTATGTGTGTCAAATTTACAATTGAGTGAGGTTATGTGTGTAAAACTTGGCGTCCTTCCCGCCAGATGTCAGCATGGGTGCGGGGTTAAGTGTTTAGGCGGGAAAAAGGCGAATGTGATGCTTGTCCGTGATTGGTCGGATCGAATTGCCGGTAAAATAGGTTGCAGCATGTGTCGCTAGATGTCGCTGTGGGCGTGGTTTTGGCGGGAAAAATCAAATCTCAGGCCTGTTCGTGATTGGTCCGAAGTTTTGGCGCTAAAGGAGGTTGCAGGTCGTGTCGCTTTGGAGCGCGTGAACGCGGCCGGGCAGGGCGGGTTAAATAGAAAATTTTGTCGCGGCGTTGCGTGGGCGAGTCGTGCGGTGGTGCGACGCCCCGGTGCCCCAGTGGGCCGTTGAAAGGAGTTAATTTGAAAAATTTGGCGGTTGCCTCGCTGCTGATTAATAATAAGGTGGTGGGGTAAACATTTTATTAAAGGGGGGCTGAAAAAAATAATATACAATCATCGTTTTTTCGAAATTAACTAGATGTAAATACAATATTAACAACATAAGCGTACTGTAGATTTTTCTTTAATACAAATAATGAATAAATAGTGACCTATAAAATACAATAATAATAATTAAAAAGAAGAATGCATCGTTTTCCTCTCTCTCATGAATATTATATTGGACTGGATGATGTCAACAGTTAATTGTTGCATAGTTTGATGTTAGGCTAAAAATAAAAACATTACATTCGGTATAAAATATCAATCTCAAATTACCTGCATTTGTTTTTTTCATTTAATACAATGAATAAAACAGAAGCTAATAAAATACAATAATGATATTATTTTAAAGGAGAATGCATCTTTTTCTTCTAACAAAATATTATATATTCTGTTGAATGATGTAATTATTCGAAACATATGTGCATCTAAACATTCCTTTCATGAATGATCTCATTACTTAATTGCTGCATAGATTTGATGTTGGGCTAAAAATAAAAACATTACATTCGGTATAAAATATCAATCTCAAATTACCTGCATTTGTTTTTTCCTTTAATACGATAATAATATTAAAAGAAAAATGCATCTGTTTCTTTCCTTCTAACAAAATATTATATATTCCGCCGGATGATGTCATCAGTGAATTATTGCACTAGCATGAAAAAAAAACATTCATTTCATGAATGATGTTCGAGCTAGAAAAACAATACATTCGGTATAAAATAACAATCTCAATTTACCTGCACTTGTTTTTTCGTATTTTACACGTTATAATGAAATTTTTAAGATCGCAAACAATATTAAGCGGTTGTGTTGTTTTTAATGCTATTTTTATTGATTAAAAGACGCGAGTTCAAACCGCATTACATATGTGCACAGTTTACCGCTTGTTTTAAAACTGGAACGAAGCGCTGTTAAAATGTGTACTGAAAAATATTTTTCTTAATGTCAAAGGAGTAATTTATTATGTCATGTCATAATTAATTAATGCTTTTTAAGTGCAAACATTAACATAGGCGATAAATTTAAAATGTGCGTCATTGCCACATCTGGGATTCGTTTCTTGATATTCCCCGTTTGATTTACAAAACAACAGGGCTGTACAAAATCTCACATAAAAAGATTATTTACGTGTCTTTTATTCCATTTATAATTGAATCGTTGTTTTGGACATCCTTTAGAATATTTTCATTTATTTCTTTAGTGGGATATTTTAGTTTGTAAAAATTGTGTTATGAAGTATTTTGTTCGAAGTGTTGGCCTTGTTAGGGGTGGAAAGCGCGCCATTTTATGAGTTATTGCTTGAAGTTATTTTATGAGGGTGTTTTGCGTTTTCGATTTACGTCAACAATTAAAATTAATTGCACCTTGCACTCGTATAAAAAGCTCGCTCTAAAGTGCCTCTGTTTTAGTTGAAACAAGTGTTTGGTGCAGATAACATACTCATTTTGAAACCCGTTCGATTCAGTTTGTGAAATTAACGTGTTAATTATTATTTTTTAATTGAAAGACTGAATTGTATTTAATCCGTCTTAACAATAATGGATATTACCAATTTGCAAAATCAGGTTACATTGGTGGAAGATGATTTAGCACGTGCAACAACACCTGCTGATTTTCGAAGGTTATCAACCCTGATTGATGAAACTACGGAATTAACAATCCAACAGATAAGGAATTACTCAAATGCGGGGGGAATAGCTGATAAACGGAAACTAGAAACGATTTTGAACAGATGTAAATACTTGGATGCGAGGATAAAACAATCCCTTATTAAAACAGGCGAAGGCGTTAGTGGAGGGAGTGACGAAAGCAGTGTTACGTATTATGACGTAAGTTTTTCATGTTTTTTATTGAATATTCTCATTTTGATTGTTTATATTTTGCATGTTTTAGCTGGAATCAGCGTTCAAAGGGCGTATTAAGACGGGTATAGTGATCAATAACAATATCTTAGATCCAAAGGAGTTTCTCGAGGAAGCACAACCCATTTTTGTGGATAAAATTCAAGCATCCCTCCAAAAGCGAATACCTAACATGAAAGCCAATGTCGTTCTTTGTGCCGATTATAAAATGAAACTAGATGATACAGTACAGGCCAAGTACTTTAACACGTCAAACTTCATTATATCAAGATCCAGCGACCTTATTTCTATATTCAGGGACATGGAGATTTCTTTATTATCACAGGTGCGTATATAAAGTTTTTTAAAAACTCACTTTTAATTAGTTTTTTTCCTTTTTTCAGATGGAATCCTTTGAAGAAGTAGGTTCAGGTGGAACTTTTAGTCGTATTAATTCGTTAGCTATAAATATTAACAAATATTCACCTTTAAGAGCTTCTAAATTTATCGAGTGGCCTACTGTAATTAAAAGCAAGCACGCCATTATAAATGTAAAAAATACGGATAACGAATGCTTCTATTACGCTCTAGTTTCCGCTCTTTATCCCTCCAATAGAAATAAAGAATTACCATCCTCGTATCCGCAAAATTTCAAACAACTATTTAATATTAAGGGTATTAAATCTCCGGTGAAAATTATGGACATTCCCAAATTTGAACGTCAAAATCCTAACATTTCCGTTAACGTGTACGGCTTGCAGGGTAGTAAAGTGACGGGTCCTCTTTATCATACAAAATCTAAAAAACAACACCATATTAATTTGTTGTACGTGAGAAAGAGGAAAGCATCTCACTACTGCTGGATAAAGAATATGTCTCGTTTATGTAGGTCGTCCATCACCAAGCATACAAACCGTACTTTTATATGTGACAGGTGCTTAAGGCACTTCAGCAGTGTCCAATCGTTGAACAATCACCTGGATGATTGCGAAAAGTTTGATGCAGTTCGCATAGAATTTGGTAAACCGGGTGAAGATACATTGTCTTTTAAAAATTTAAATTTTAATTTACGTCATCCCTTCGTTGTATACGCCGATTTTGAATGCTTAACAGTGCCATGTAATCAAATTGATGATGATGATGATGATGTTACGCATTTCAAAAGCTGTACTATACCATATCAAAAACATATACCTTTCGCTGTCGCATACCAGGTCGTTTGTTCATTCGATCCCTCCTTATCACATTATAAAAGTTATGTAGGAACAAATCCCCAAAAATGGCTGGTTAACGAGTTGATAAAAGAAACCGCAATAATAGAGGAAAAGATAAAAATTAACATTCCAATGCTGCCGCTTACATTGGAGGAACAGCAGGGGTATGATAATACCACACTGTGCCCCCATTGTTTGCAAGAATTCAATGAGGATTTGGTTGTCAAAGTTAGAAATCATGATCATTTCACCGGGAAATTCCTATCGGCCCTTTGTCAAAATTGTAACCTGCAATACAAATGCGGCAATTACATTCCCATATTGTTTCATAACATGTCAGGCTATGATATACATTTCATAATTAATGAATTAAATTTCAACCGCGAACCGGTAAATATCCTCCCCGTGACAAGAGAAAATTACATTTCAGTATCAAAAAAATGTGCTAAGCTGACATGGAGGTTTATAGACAGTTATCGGTTCTTAGCTAGAAGCTTGGATGTTTTAGCAAATAATTTAGCCCCGGAAATGTTTAATTTTGTTCGCAAAGCCTTTCCAAATCCCGAACAATTTAATTTAGTACGACGTAAAGGCATATTTTGTTACGATTATATGAATAGTTGGGAGAAACTCAATGAAACAGAATTACCGCCGAAAGAATCGTTTTATAATGCTCTTCGCGAAGAACATATCAGCTGCGAAGATTACGAGCACGTTCAGAATGTATGGAAAACATTTAACATAAAATCGTTGGCGCAATACAGTGAACTTTATTTAAAGTGTGACGTAAAAATCTTAGCTGATGTTTTTGAACAGTTTCGCGATTTATGTATGAAAATATACGATTTAGACAGTGTACATTTTTATACGGGGCCCGGATTAGCGTGGTCAGCTGCTTTAAAGTGTACACGTGTAAAATTAGATTTGTTGACCGACATAGATATGGTGTTGTTTTTTGAAAAAGCGATAAGAGGCGGGATTACCCAATGTTCGCATAGATACGCAAAAGCAAACAATAAATATATGAAGGAAAATTATAACGAGAAGGAGCCTTCAAGTTGTTTGCTTTATGTAGACGCCAATAACCTTTACGGTTACGCGATGTCCGAAAGTTTACCGTACGGGAATTTTGAATGGTTGTCGGAAAATCGGGTTCGCGAGATAGAAAATATATTAGAAAATTTTAAATGCGAGGAAAAACCGGATTGGGAAATGTATACCGATCGAGCGTGCATGCTCGCTCTAAACATGGCGGTTGACGAGGAAGAAGCCCCTACCTCATTAATTTTGGAAGTAGATCTTAACGTGCCCCGGGAAATTCAAGACAAAACGTCAGCGTTTCCCTTTTGTCCGGAGCATCGGCGACCTCCTACGGCTTCAAATAATTCTCCCCCAAAATTAATGTTGACTATGTTTCCAAAATTTAAATACGTTTTACATGTTCGAAACCTGTTTCAATGTTTATTGTACGGCCTGCAATTAACCAAGGTTCATAGAGTTTTAAAATTCTCTCAACGGAGATGGCTCAAACCCTACATAGACTTGAACACGAGTTTAAGGGCTAAGGCAAAAAACGAGTTCGAAAAGGACTTCTTTAAGCTCATGAACAACGCGGTTTTCGGCAAGACGATGCAGAATATCCGGAACATCGAAAGATCAAATTAGCGTACTCTTTTAGAAGCGCCCAAAAGTATATCGCGTTACCGGAGTTCCGTTCCTGTACGATATTTAAAGAAAATCTGGTCGCCGTCGAACTAAACAAAACCGTGGTTAAATATAACCAACCGGTTTATTTGGGGATGGTGATTTTAGACTTGTCTAAATTATTAATGTACTCTTTTCATTATCAGTTTATGTTAGAGCAACCCTGCCCCGCTATCTTGCTTTATACGGACACGGACGGAATGGTGTATGCTTGTGCAAAAAGTAAAGACGGACTAGATATTTATGACGTTATACGAGAGGAAAGCGCGAAAGGATCGGAGGGAATATTCGATACGTCCGATTATACTCCAGACAACCCCTATGGAATACAGAAAGTAAATAAGAAAGTTCCCGGTAAATTCAAAGACGAATTAAACGGAAAACTTTTATTGGAATTTGTCGGTTTGAAATCGAAAATGTATTCCATGCGCAAGGAGGAGGGTAAGGAGGTTTGTAAGGCCAAAGGCGTAGGGCAGCAGGCTCTAAAAAATAGATTAAGTTTCGAACATTATTTCAAAAGTTTATTTGATTCGGAAATTACATATGCCGTTAATAGAAGCATTCGTTCTGATAAACATAATCTTTATACATATTTTATTAGGAAAAAAGCTCTAGATTCATGTGATGATAAACGTTTTATACTAAAAAATAAAATTGATACCCTTCCATGGGGTCATTTTAAAATAAATGAAGAGGAGGAAGAGGATATTTTATAATTTTTTATTGTAAATAAAATCTTAGTATATATATTTAGATAAGTAGACTATTATTTGTACATATATTTTCTAATTATTATTATATTATAAGTATTTATTGTAAATAAAATCTTAGTATATAGATAAGTAGACTATTATTTATGCACATATTTTCTAATTATTATTATTATATTGTAAATAAAGTATATACATAAACAGACTATTTTTTATAATAAATCACTTTTCTTGATCCAGCTGTTGTGTGTGTTATCAAAACCCAACCATTTCACATATAATTGATCATTTTTTGTTCGTAATACACGTTCAATTAAAAAGCTTTTTGGGTGTTTAGTTTTCATCAATTCCGGTTCATAGAAGCAACCTTTGATTGGGGCACCTCTCACATCTTCTAACAGATAGGTTGTCGGTCTAGTCGATTGCACCCTGCTTATGCGAAATAATTCAGTGCTGAACTGGGGGTGATAACCTTTCGAAAAAACCCCTCTGTACTTAGAAATACGAACCATATCGTTTACTTTAAATTTAGGTTTTGGGGGGGCCCCGTCATCATCATCATTCGAACGATTTAAAGGCGTGCGAAATGTCACATTGATGGGGGCTAGACCAATTGACCTATGCACGGTGCTGTTGTACTTATCGACAACATCTTGCAGTATATCCAACCATTTATAATTCCCGTTGAAACTGAACTCCTTGTAGAGATTAGATTTAAGTGTCCTAATCACCCTTTCCGCAAAAAATGCTTTCTTAGTGGAAAACGTTGAATAGTGGTTGATGGAATGTTCCGACATTAATTTCTTGAAATGAGTGTTAAAATATTCACCTCCGCGGTCAGTGGCCAAGTTATTCGGTTTTCGCAAGTTTTCAGCCAATATGCTCCGCATAGCACCGGCAACTTCCTTCCCGCTATTAGATTTTAGAGGCCTTACCCACACATATTTAGAAAAAGCGTCTATTACCACCAGAACGTATTTATATCCCTTGTTGTAATGGGCATAAGAGTTAAAGACTGCTATATCGCTTTCCCAGAGGTCATCGAACCCTAGAACGATTGCTGAACGTCTGGGAAAATTTATTCTAGCCTGCCTGTGGATCTCGTTAACGATTGCTCTCTTTACATCGCTCATATTAGTACTAGTATTTTAAATATTTTACGTTTTTTGTTTTTTATGGTAACTTTCTAACGCATCCACACGTTCGGACAATTGTGCAATGATTTTGTTGAAATTTTCGGCAAGGGGGTTCACAAGTGAAACATAAAACGTCTCGAAACGCTGCCTTTCTGCTTTCATTAAATCGATCGATTCCTACTGAGTGAGTAATTGCCCCTGTTTTTTAGCTTCGATAATTGGCTGTAATTGATTTATCCCGTTATTGATTTGCACTAAAAACGGGTCTATTTTGTTGGTGTAGAATTTTTCTCTACGCTCCCAGGTTTTTACTTCTTCAGTTAATCGTTTTAACGGCACTGCATCGTTTTCTTCCAAAGGATGGCCTATATTCGAAAGTCGTCGTTGTTCGATGTCAAACCCGCCGGTGCTTGTTAATGGAAACAAAGGACGTTGTTGTTGTTTACCTCCCGAAGAAGAAGAACTTCGATGAACCACCCGTCCAAATTTATCCACGGGCATCATGAAAATGAATTAATTTTTACTCATGTTCAAGCTATATAACCATCTTCTCGCAATTCCTCAACAATACTAGCAATTTCATTTTGAACATTGGAATTTCCGGCATTCTGAGAAGCAATGAGCAATCTTAAACGTTGAACGAGCTCTGAGGGCGTATCCCAATACACATATTCGATGGGATTATCATTGACAAGCTTCATACTGGAAAGTACACCTTTGCCCGTTGTTTCTCTCATTTCTTTTTCTTCTAATGATTCAATGATCGGTTTAATGATCTCCGTATATTTATAGCCAACATAACGTTTCGATAGCGGTATTTTATCGACATTGGTGGCGCGAAGTATACTTATGTAATTTCTAACGTCTTGCCTTGTATAGTTAGCGGGTCGTTTTAGAACTAAAAGTTCATTCCATCCATGCGTTCCATCATACCTAACTCCTTTGACTTTAAAATATTTCTCTCTATTTCCAACGTCGAGGAAGGAATCTCCAAAATTCCATTTATCCAAATTAACGTCATACTTAACACCGTACGGGGAGTTATCTATACTTCGATCGTTTCGCAGCATAAGAGAAAGATATTTCCTAGGTAGCGGGTGATATTGTTCTAAAAAGTCTCGCGTTGACACATTTTCCCATGCCGGATATATATCCTCGTTACCGCCTTCTTCTTCCACTTTTTCTTCTTCTTCGTCTTCACCCTTCATCTTGAACGATGTGCGTATTTTTTTAAGCAATTTTGATCTAGGGGAAACCGATGTATGCATTTTTGTAAGCAATTTTGATGTAGGAGAGGAAGTACTTGGAGTAGCCGCTACTGTGCTAAAAACGGGTGTGGACCAGGCCAACGGCATTTTCATCGGAGCGCTTATTTTTCCTTTTTTGTTAATGGTTTTCAGGGAGCGAGCGATGTCTTCTATAGGATCCAGAAGGGGTTTGTGCGTTTTAGCAAAAGCGATTTCTTTAAGTTGCGCGCCCGATTGTAAGGCTTTAAATTTCCTTCGTATTTCATTAGCAACTCGAATTAATGCTCTTTTGCGAAGTTTATCGGCTGCGATGTTGTCCCCCATAATAATAAGGTTACAATATCGATCGCTACTTTAGTTCGACTAGATGAGCTAGCTAAATTACTTCGAATTTATAGCGGTTAGGGTCTAATAAAACCGTCGAAATTTATTCTGTAACGTCCGTTGTTGACGTCACAATCCTTGTTGATCATTAGAAATCCGTAGCGACTGTCTTTCCAACACCGAGTGCACATGTCCCGAAATTTATTAAAAGACATATCGATGCTCACATGATCTTCGTAAACGTGACGCATGTTTAAGTCGTCCTGTTTAAAAATCAATAACATGTTCGCGTTATCGCGCAGCAGATGTTTAGGAATTTTCGTGTAAGACTGACAGAGATAGAAACTGTCTATACCGTGATGTCGCCCCATGCTGAAGAAATGACGCATCGGATTCTGATTGTCCATGCTGACGTCGTCAAACACGAAAATCGAGTTAGGGCGCGCTTCATCGGGCATCATGACGGACTCGTTTTCGCTAAAAGTAAAATACCCCATGCCTTTTACACGCTTCAGCGCTTCTTTCAAAAACGTATACTTCGGTTGATGAAGAGACCGGGAATAAATATAAATATTGGCGAACTTCAACCCTTTGGGCTCCACCAACATGGAGAGCATCGCATTTGATTTGCCGGAACCGGAGGGTCCCACTATCAAGCACCTGATGGAGGATGGGAACAAACTGCTATGCTTAGCACCATCAACTTTTGCCCCAGAGTCCATGAGCAGCTCCTTTTCCAAATCGCGTACGGTTAACCTTTCACGTTGTTGCACGATTTTCATTCTTTTTTCCGCTATATCCGGCAAGTAATAAAAAATGAAGATTATGCTATAAATAAGCTTGTACGCATGATACGAAGTTATTCGTTCAAATGATCGTGCACGAAGGCGGAGGTGTCTTAAACAAGCTTATAGATAAACTACCCGTCGAACTACACCTTCCGGGGTATCAATTCTGCGGTCCCGGTACACGATTGGGGCAAAGGTTAGCACGCGGAGATCCCGGCGTAAATCCCTTGGACGCCGCTTGTAAGGAGCACGATATCGCTTATTCGAGTCATCAGGACGTGAAATCGAGACATCTTGCGGACGCAGTTCTCGAACAAGAAGCCTGGAAGCGGGTTAAAGCAAAGGATTCCAGTGTTTCGGAGAAAGCAAACGCTTGGCTCGTGACCAACGTCATGAAAGCTAAAAGAAAACTTGGAATGGGGTTTGGAAGAGGAGGTGGCGGCGGCGGTAATAAACAATCTAAAGTCGCTTTCGGTAGGATCGTGAAAACCGGACTTAACGCCGTAAAAGGTGCTCAAGCGGAAACTATCGCGAAAGCTGCGAAAATAGCTGTGGGTGCGGCGAGAAGAGCCGTTAAAGAAGCAGGAGGTAGAAGATGTGTGAGACAACCTCGAGTAATTCCTATTCCAGGTGGGGCGGTAAAACAAGGTGGTCTACTTCCCTTATTGCCGGCCATTTTTGGTGGACTCGCTGCGCTTGGCTCGCTGGCCGGGGGCGTATCTCAGGTGGTTAAAGCCGTGAAAGACGTAAAATCCGCTAAAGATCAATTGGCGGAAATGAAGGACCATAATAGGAGGATGGAGGGTATAGCGATCGGAAAAGGCGGAAGTATGATTATAAAACACCGGTCGTCGAGTAAATCGGGCCTCGGTTTGTACTTGAGCAAGAAACCTAAAAGCGGCGGCAGAGGGCTCTATTTACGAAAAAAGCCGACAAAAAACTAATAAATTTGCCTCGACGTCCTCTCACCAACATTGACATCTACAAATATGCCGCAGGTATACCCCATTTTCGAGGCGTATTTATGCGCGATGGATTACCTTCGCGACCTTGGAAGAACGAAAGTGGAATAGTCAATTTGGATTCGACAATGGGGAAAGGAACGCATTGGGTGGCATACAGGAAACGCAACAACTTGATTGAATATTTCTACGGATTTGGAAATTTAAAGCCGCCGCGAGAACTTGTGAACTATTTCGGCAAAAATGCCGGAAACATGACCTATAACACGGAACGATATCAAAATTACAATTCCTACAACTGCGGACATAGGTGTTTGCAATTTCTGAGGAGATAAAAAGAGGGTATGTGACGCGTCCTCGTTTAATCATGTCCGAGACGTTCACTTTAACGGGTACAGGCAGTTACCTGAGTACTAACTATTATCCGCCGGTTGCCTTAAATGTCGACTACGAGTACACGTTAGGACTAATAGGTTACTGGACCTACAACGCTCTCCGAAACATCTATCCAGGCAATAATAAGATCTATTGGCGCAAACCGGGCGATAAAAAATACAGACAGCTACTCATAGCGGAGGGGGCATATGAAATAAATTCGTTGAATGAGTACATATCGAAAAAATTGGCGCTAACCAATAATGAAACTCTCAAGCAGGAAGAAATATTTTCTCTGCAACCGAATACGAACACTTTAAAGTGTGAAATCAAAAGTAAATATGCCATTGATTTTCGCCCCGACGACTCTATCGGACGCATGCTCGGCTTCTCCCCCAAAGTTTTAGAAGCGGACGTATTACACGAATCGGATTTACTCGTTAAAATATCACCGGCCAGTAGTATACAAATAAATTGTAATATAACTGGAGGCGCACATTATAACGACACCCCGGTACATACAATATACGAATTCGCGCTGGACGTGGAGCCGGGGGAACAAGTGAACGAAAAACCTACAAACGTAATATATCTTCCAGTAGTAGTTGCGGATCAAATAGATAATATCACGTTATCACTCACGAATCAAAACGGAGAACGATTAAATTTCGGACACGAAGACGCTACTATACGATTGGAGCTTAAAAAGAAAGAACGAGAGAAAAAATGGGGTTAGACTTCACTACTAGTACTACTGGTAATAATAATATGATAATGAGAAAAACGGAGACGAATGAAGACATAATATCTCATTATAAAAGAGCGGCTCGCGCTCTACGCGTCACTAATCGTTCGAACGTTAAACGATTAAAACCTCAAGACGTTCACTTTTTGAAATCTCTCGGATTTACAGTTCTGAAAGAAAGTGATGAGCAGTGAAAAATTAAACATATTCGACGACATCCGACTCGATGAGGATATTATTGAACAGAAATGGATCGCCCATACGCCCCCGACTCGAGCGGAAAACTTCAAATCTAGCGATGAAGTCACCATAACGGTGGAACAACGAGATTCGCTCGTCAGCATTTATGAGAGTTTCCTGTATGTGGAAGGACAACTTGAAGTTGCGGACCCCACAAAACAATGTAATCTAGTCAACAACGCTATTTCCCATCTGTTCGAAGAGGTCAAATTAAGCCTGAACGATACCATGATCGAGTCTATACGAAGACCGGGGATTACCTCCACCATGAGGGGTCTTGCAGCTTACAACAAGGACACCATTAAATCGCTCGAGATCGCCGGATGGGGTGCCGATCCCTTTACTCTTCCCATTTCCATCGAGAGTACGGATAAGAAGTTCTCATGCCTTATACCCTTATCATTGTGGTTTGGAATAGCCGAGGACTACAATAAGTTAATCGTATGGTCCAAAATGCAGTTAAGTTTGGTTCGTGCTCGTACAGACTCAAATTGTATTCAAAGCGCAGAAAGCGATGGGAACATTAGCCTCAGCAAAATAGAATGGCGAGTGCCACACTGCAGGTTGAGCGACGCCGCCAAGTTACGGCTCCTAAACAAAATCGACAAGGGCAAATTCATCACGATCCCTTTCCAAAAAAGAACCCTTAACATCATACCCGGGCTACGCAGCGGACGCGAGGATGTTATAGAATTGGGATCCGTGAAAGCCTTCGAGAGACCTCATCATGTAATCGTGGGATTTCAAGTGAACAAGGAAAATATTGCTAAAGAAAACGCGAGCACCTTCAATCACGCCAACATAAAAAATATCACGGTCTATATCGATTCGGTGGCTCACCCCAATAGACGCATGAACTTGGACTTTAATAAAAACTTATTTACGGAGGCGTACAGAAATTACTGCGACTTTCAGTCATCCTACTACGGAAACAACCCTCATTTTCCCCACCCTCTTATGAGATACAGTGAATTTCTTAAATCCCCGCTCTACGTCATCGATCTATCGAAACAGGACGAGAGTGTAAAGGCGGGGACGGTTAGTATTAAAATTGAGATCGAAGCGAGCACAGCGTTCGCTAACAACACGTACGCGTACGTTCTATTACTTCACGACACCATAGTATCGTACGAACCAGTTACGAGCACCGTTACCACCCTGTAAACGATGATAATAATAGATTTGCAGGGCTTCGAAGCACCCCATTTTGTTCCGAAAGAAATGGCCATTACTGACGGAGAACGAACAGCTCATTATGTCTTTAAACCGCCGTGTCCATTTCATGAATTGACACTTTCGCAACAGACCACCGTCAACTGGCTCACCAGATATCATCACGGATTGCGATGGTCCTTCGGTAATACGGATTTGCGAGAAATCGAAAAAATCTTAAGTGTCGTCACGTCGCGAGACAGCACCATATATTGCAAGGGTAAAATTAAATCCGATTACCTGCGAAATCACACGACGTTGCCTGTGATAGACTTGGATGATCGAATGTCCGAAGAAGAGTTCCTTGAAAAGATGGCTCCTCTACGTCACTGGAAACCACCATGTTTTTCACATATTCTCAATTATTGTCGGTGTGCTATTAATAATGTAAATCAAATATATTACGCACTGTCTCAAAATGACAAAATAATCAAACAAACAGAATAATTTCTTTTTTATTATTATTAGCTATAATTATTGTATTATTTATATGTACTTAACTAAGAATGAAATAAAAGATGATGATGTAATAAAATAATGTTTTATTTTTACATACAATTATCTACAAAGTAAAGTAAGTAAACAATCTAAAAATTATTAATACAACCATCAGTAGTATGACAAGGGCAAATACATTATTTGAAATTAACAAAACTTTAATAGTTCCATCCACCACACCTCCTCCTCCTCCTACCGGTGACGAGGAATTTGTTCTATTCCACAACAGGGGTGTCCATTCTGATTCTTGCCAGCTTTCATTTTGATACAGATAACGTAATTTGATCCAAATAAAACGTTCTCGATGACGCTGATGAAGTGCATAGGAAAATGCGAAGGTACTATTTACATATTCTGTTTGCATTCTATTCCACGCCTCCGGTATTGGAGATGATGATGATGGTGATGAGGTGTCGTCATTTTCGCTAAAATAGAACCCAACGTAGGCCTCTTTTGCTCCGACCGGATGAGCTACGTAAAGCACTTTACGGTCGGCAACAATCGACGACAACACCAAGGCCACCGTCGACAATAACATGATGCACGTGTTTTTCACTTGAGACGTACTCGATTACTACTGCTTTGATGTCTCGAAAAACATCGGTATAAATTCCACTAGAGCGAACGAATTAGGAGCGAATTTTTGCTTCTTTATCCCCTCACCGGCCTCTTCCCCATCACCGCCATCGGTGACGTCATCTTGTGCAAGTTTCTGTCCTCGATAAGCCAAATAACACGTGCACATGTTTAACATTGCTATTTTTTCATTAGTTAAATAATCACTTATTCTTTTCGGCAAAAATAACACAAAATCTTCCAGTTCTACCAGCAACGAGCGACTATGCGTTTTCGTGTTAATGGCTCGAACGTCTAACAGCAGATATTCCCGATCTACAGGTAGATCTTTCAATTTCTTTACCGGTTTCTGAACTGCCGATCCAATATTATTCAGACAGGAAAAAAATCTTGCTACGCCATCCATCACTGCTGATGCCGCCTCCACTGATGATGATGCAATCTCTGTCAAACTCGGTTCACTCATCGTCATTATCTTTGCCCTACTACAAAAAACGTCTTCACTCAACGAATTCACTAAGGTTAATAATATATAATTGAAAAGAAACTTCACTTCACACGCCCCCCTCCGCATCGTCGGCGTCAACATCCCCCGCCTCCTCCCCCGCATCCCCCTTCTCATCATCATCATCGATGGACGGTATTTTAAAAAACTTTCTCATCTCATCGGACAGATGATGCGCCAAATCTAATTTTTTTAATTCCTCATATAAAACTTCCAACGAGATTTCCGTTCGCAAACACGCTTCACACAACTCCATCCCCTTCAAATACGTTCCGTGAAGCTTCATACAATATTCGTAACCGCCGTACATCTGTTGCCAGTCGTAAACGGCTTCGTGCATAGCGTCTTTAGCACCATCCTCGAACTGCCTCAATAAACATTCCACCCCGCTAACGGCGTCTCGCACCACGGGATAATCCTGAGCACTATACATCATCCACATGTCGATCTCACAAGCAATACTGCACTAGTTTCCCTTAGGAGGCTAGAGCACTAGTCCACCCCCCCTTCCCCTCGATCGAGGTCGCGCGCAAACCCGCTTCAAATTAACTCCTTTCAACGGCCCACTGGGGCACCGGGGCGTCGCACCACCGCACGACTCGCCCACGCAACGCCGCGACAAAATTTTCTATTTAACCCGCCCCGCCCGGCCGCGTTCACGCGCTCCAAAGCGACACGACCTGCAATCTCCTTTAGCGCCAAAACTTCGGACCAATCACGAACAGGCCTGAGATTTGATTTTTCCCGCCAAAACCACGCCCACAGCGACATCTAGCGACACATGCTGCAACCTATTTTACCGGCAATTCGATCCGACCAATCACGGACAAGCATCACATTCGCCTTTTTCCCGCCTAAACACTTAACCCCGCACCCATGCTGACATCTGGCGGGAAGGACGCCAAGTTTTACACACATAACCTCACTCAATTGTAAGTTTGACACACATAACCTCACAAAATTGTCCTGTCTTAAAAACGAAACTCCCATAAGAATAACATGGGGAGATTTAGTCTTGAACATACATTTACTTACTACTTACAAAACCTTCGGCACCAAGTCAAGACGACTTGTATAATATTAATAAAAATATAGTCCTAAATCAAACATATTTTCCCAGATTATCCCAAGCAAATATTAAGAAAAGAAAAGCAGTATCTCCTCCTGTTGAATCTCCTTTATTTTCAAGGCATAAAGAAATTTTAAAACAATCTTCGCTAAATTATAGAGGTTCTTCTATTGTTAGAAACCCTTATCCTCCACAGTACCACAACTTAAATAAAGACAGGCCTAAAACTAAGGAAAATTCTGGAAACTTACTCATTAATATTTTTCTGGAAACCTTTCGAGAAGGCAATTTGGAATCTCAGAATAGTATAAGTCAAGCTGATTTGGAAAAATTTTTTGATACTATTAAAAGTAAGTTTACCCAGCAAACGCTATGAAATTTATCCAATGGAATGCAAGATCCGCAATAGCCAATAAAACAAATCTTGAAATATATTTAACTAAAGAAAATATCGATATCGGACTTATTTGTGAAACGTGGTTTAAACCACAAAAATACGTTAATTTCAGTGGTTACAATACTATTAGACAAGACCGAAGAGACGGCTACGGTGCACTATGCTGCAAATGCCCGAAAAACACTACTACTTTATTCATTTCTGAATGTATTGGGATAAAATTTGCGCGAGAATGTTCGTCTTTCATTACTATGATTTAGTAACAAAAAATTTTAAAAATTTTCGTCAAAACACGTATGGTAGGTCTGATGTTAGTGTTAGGTAATACAACTTATAGATCAAAAAAATTTTAAATTTTTAAATGCAAATATTTAAATTAAACTATGTAGTTTTAATAATAATTTAATAAATAATGTAATAAAAAGTAATAATAATAAAATTAATATAATACTCCTTAACTCTAATAATTACATTACATTTAAAATGTACTTTCTGTAAGCTCTATAAAACTTAATTCTGGCAACAAATCTTCAACGGACGCTTGATCATCAATTTCTTGAATATTTCTTGGAGTTTCTGGAGCTTCCAACAATCCAACTACCTCAGAAGGAAGAGGCATCCGATACCTCACATCAATTCTGTTTTTGGCCCCTATAGAAGAGATTAATGGATCCGACGAGTCCATAGATCTTTGGAAAACATCTTTTAAATTATATAAGCGGTTGGATTTGCGTGCATGAAATATACGATCTTGCTTATACATTTTATTTCGTGCTTCTGCACATTCTTCACCTATAACACCTAATTGAAGAGGTGAAGCCAGATATATATCACCTGCATGTACCAATTAATTAAAACCAAATTAACGGAAATTGGTTTACCTGAAATCTTTGTTAGAAATATTATAAACCTCTACAGAGATAGGTGTATTTATGTTAAAACCAGTGAAAATCTCATTGGCCCTCGTTCTACATCACTAGGTCTTCCTCAAGGATGCATCCTTAGCCCCCTTCTGTACATTTTATATGTTTCTGACCTCGAAAATATCTTTAAAGAAAATATCAAAGTCCTGCAATATGCAGATGATATTTGTTTATATACAGAAGCTAAGGATGTTGCCACTACACAAGAAAATTTAAGTGCAGGGTTAGAAAGTTTTAATAGATGGTCCAGTGTCAATAATCTAGCCATATCTGATTCAAAATCAGTAGTTTGCACATTCTCTCGAAGAAGAGTCCAACTGCCAAATGAAATTGAATTAAACAATTGTAACTTTGCGTACAAAGATCAAATTTGTTTTCTTGGAGTTTGGCTCGATAGGAAACTCAACTGGAAGTATCAGATTTCTAATCTTATAAACAGAGTCGAAAAAAGCCTTAACCTTTTTAGATCAATATCTTCCAGTAAATGGGGAGCATCTCCTGATATATCTCGGTTGGTCTACCTTTCATATATACAACCGATTATCGATTATGGCTCAGTTTTTTATGGGTCAGCATGTAATAGCCATTTTAACAAATTAAAAATAATTCAAAACAGATGTTTACGACTTTGTCTGGGCTCACTGAAAAGTACCCCCATAGACGTTCTACACGCAGAAAGCGGGATCATGCCACTCGATATTAGACGACAAATGATAACTAGCAAATACGTTGTAGGTTTATTTGAGAAAAAGTCTCCTTTATATGATAAGCTCCACCAGTTGTCCTTACTGGTGCTAACGAAGCCTTACTGGAAGGTTAAATTAGACCCACTTCTTGTCTCATCATACTTGAACACTCTAGGGTATAGAGACTTGATTCTACAAAACGAAATTCACCTAGGCTTTCCTTCTACGTTGGATATGTATGCCCAAGAAATTGCAACATGTAGGCTACCAGATTATTCAAATTTACCTGAGTCCGTCCGTAATATGGCATTCAAGTACGATGTTAAGACGAAATGGCCAGATTTTCATTTAATTTTTACAGATGGCTCGAAAACGAATAACAAAGTAGGATGTGCAATTTTTGATTCGTTTACAAATCAGCATATTTAAATTAAACTGGACGACATTTGTTCCGTTTATTCTGCAGAACTGATAGCCATTAGGGAAGCGTTAAGATATGTGAGAAATCACAACTACAATCAAATAATTATAATTACAGATAGTCTAAGTGCTGTGACCAAACTTGAATCTTTAAACTTATACCTCAATAATAACGTTATTGTAAGAGATATTGCAGAGATATACTCTCAAATCAAAAACAACGACCAAAAAGTAGTAATTGTATGGATAAAAGGGCATGCCTCAATTACAGGCAATGAGATTGTCGACAGTTATGCTAAAGACGCAGCTAATTCCCCTCCTCGGGAAAGATTTTACATTGCCAAATCGGATGTTTTTTCATCTATAAAGCATAAAGCTTTGGTTTCGTGGAATGATCAGTATCAGAGAGGGGCTCAAGGGAAAAGTTATAAGAAACTAGAAAACAATCTCCCTCGGCAGATTTGGTATCGGGGAGTCAATAGTAAACATTTTGTGACTACAATTTGTCGTTTACGAGCTAATCATGGAAAATTCCCGCACCACATGCACAGGATAGGTCTTGCTGAGAGTCCATTATGTGGATGCGGCGCAGAAGGAACATTACACCATATTATTTTTGAATGCGAGGTTAATACGATCTACTTAAATAACCTGTTCAACGAAATGATAAAAAGCAATGTTGATTTACCTATAAACTTAAGTTGTTTACTATCATCAAGAAATCTGAACATCTATTTAGCCCTGTACAAATTTTTAAAACAAGCCAAATTGGAAATTTGATCATATTTATACAACGTATAACAATAGAATCAAGACGATAAATATAAAGTATCAATCATTTAGATTAGATATAGGATTTAACACTCTATTACTCTTTTGTTGCCTTTCCAAGGGTCTTCTCCTGTTGGTTTTTTTTCCTTTAGTTATGATGACCCTTATTAACGCTTCCCAGATCCTTTTTGGTATCCCAGTGTTCTGTGTTAAGTGTAAACTAGAAGCATAGGTCCAATCCAAAATAGGCTGGCTAATTGGCTCTGCCAAAGCCAATAACTAAATATAAAAAATATTTCCTAAAAGAATAGGGGCCCCCTTAGCTAATTGCGCCTAGGGCCCCGCACAAGGTAAATCCGCCACTGCAAACAAGAGTTTATTGATTCGCAGAAAGATTCACTATATACAATTTACGACTTTACAGTTAATACAATGGTTACGATAAAAATGATAACGATGATTATGATTATAATATATTGTCAACGCACGATCCCGCGTGACTTTGTTCACAAGGGAAATGTATTTCGACCCGTTTTAGGGCCGCACACTGGTCTAGAATGCAAAAAACGTGATCGAAAATCTAAATTCCAACTTTCATGTACATGTTTCAAATTGTTATAGAGTGGAGTTAAATGTATGAACTACGATGTTTCATGTTCAAAATGCATTTTACTTTTTATAAAAAATCACAAAACGCGTTCAAAGATGTACAAAAATAGGAAATTTTATGAAAATGATTTTTTCTCAAAAACTCGTATCTTTGAGTGTAAAGTATAAACTTATACAGAGTCGTAAAACAAAGTACATAAAGAATAATTATTGTTCAGTATTTAAGCTACAAGATCACATGAATTCAATCGATTAGGGTTACAATAACATTTTTAAACAACCCTTACTTGAGAGTCTGCAATTCCATCCCCGCAACAGCAAATGTAGGGCTACAAATCGGAGGAACGATCAGGAATAAATTAACTAGACGTTTTCATAATTTACAAACATTGTGGAAAATAATCATCTTTGAATTTCTTGAAACTACTTGCAACTTATTCCTCAAGATTGATTTACGCGTTGTAGTTAGTAAGAGTGGTATTTGAGATATGGGCGCCTTTCGCAAGCAAAAGTCTAATGAGGCTATAGTTGCAGTGACCATTAAAGAAAATATCCGTAGTGTTGTTAAGGCGTAACCTCCGGTTACGGTTAAGGTTATCTTCAAATCTACCTGCTTATTGAAAAAAATGAGTAATTTCAGAATATTTTAAAAGGTATAACTGAGTAAAAGCAAAACACATGTAGCAAGTAATTTTAACAGGTATCCACCACAATGTATTGTAAGGTTCTTTTGTATTCATCGCAGTTTCGGTACATTTTGAAGATTTTTTCCAAAAAGATTAAATGCAGATGTTTTATTATATCTTTGTCCAATGCACTTAAGTGTTGTAAAACTAGAAATAAAAAATAAATGTTATGGATCAGCTCAGTTATCATCGTTATTTTAAATGCACTTCAATGTTGTACTGTGAGTTGATTCATTTTTCTCCATTATTTCGTGCATTCTTTTAATTTTCTTGTAGTTCGTGTGTTATTGTATCTTGTTATTTGTTTGTCTTTGTTTTCATTATTAGTGTAAATATTACACGACTAAACCTTCATGAAAAAATTATAGGGCTTGGTAAAGCACCTCGTGAAGTTCAAAAACAGCATGTCATTAACTTTGTACATAATATCTTTAAAATTAAGAGTGACCAGCAAGCATCCAAAGCTTTAACAATATGTATCAGAGAAAGATTTTTTGAGATTCCTGTAAACGAAGAAATTCATTATTCTTATTGAAATATGGAACGTGGTTGAAAAATGGTTTTGCTATATCGAGTTTAGGTAAATGAATGATGTTAACAACATATTGGTACTTCGTATGAAAATGTTGTTGGAATTTTCAGTTAAGGCAGTAGCTTAAATATACCTACTTTTCAACAATATTTATGATATAATTACTGTTGAATTTCCTACACATTTCCCAAGTTTTATAATCATATTTGATATGGTATTTCCATGATAGGCTTTCACGTGCACAGCGTATTACATTACAATACAGTTAACTGCGAATACGCTTGGAATTATACACACTTTAGAGCATTAATTCGAATATAAAACTTAAAAATACTATCATATTCGGATTTAGCGACCCCAAAAACATAAAATGGCATTGTTTCAACTAACATTAGTCCAATAATTATTCTGCTATGATTTTCGATCACGTTTTTTGCATTCTAGACCAGTGTGGGCCGGTTGTTCAGTTGGTCGTATATCCTATGGCATTACTAAACTCTGGTTATATATAAATTTGGTGTAAATAAGTTTTGCGTTGTTCAGTACAAAAATATTTTAAGATTAGTTAAACCACGAAATCGTTATGTTGGTGGAATGTTTTTGTAGTTTTACAGTTGCTCTTTCTAGGTTCTTCAATGGTTTATGGTTTTTACACCGTTTTTCATGCACGTATTGGTTGTTTTAACCTTAAATTGTTTCGTTGTTAAGTCAAGTGTTAGATATCTATTTTTCAATTTCTTCATTAGGGGACTCACTTGAATAATACTTATTAGCTAATATAAATTATACAATAATTTCAGTGGCGTGCGGTAAGAATTTAGGCTAGGGAAGCAACCACGATTTTAATTATAATACACCTAGGTACAGGCGCGGATTAACGGGAGGGAATAATCCCCCCCCACCCATTTAGAAATAAGTTTACATAGAATAGAAACAAATAATGTTTGTTTAATTATTATTTATTAAAACAATTATTTTTCCAAAGATTTCCCCCTCAAAATACTTCTCTGGATCCGCCCCTGCTAGGTACAATAAAAAACAGTGTTATAATTATTAAGCTTAAAAGTTTTTCAAAGAAGCACTTTTACACTTTATATTTATGGAATTTGTTGACTATCATTCGTTATTTAAAAAAAAACTACTACTACGAATCAATTTTCCGGTCTTTCTTAGCAAAATACCGGTACAGGTTTTAATCTTTGTTGTTAAATTTAAAAGATCTGGTTTTGATCTGCCTTTCTTAATAATTTGTAATTTCTATCCAAAACTGTATGCGAAAAATTCCTTATTAATAATTTACAAACTGAACAAAAAATCGTCCCGATTCGGCTATATCGAAGGTACTCGAACCTGTCACCGAAGCAGTTGGATTTGCAGTCGTGACGATAATGCAATTTTAAATTTGCATATAGGCAAACTAAATAGAACTATTTGTCTTTAAAAAATTCAACTTATAAATTAAAATAATAAAACGCGACAAAATACAGTCTCATTCGCAGATTTACATTACTTAAGTAACACTAAATCGAACAAATAACCAAATTATAATAAATAAACATTTGGGAACGAAGCACAATAAAAATAACGACCAAACAATGTTAACAGCATCCGTCTACTATAACACCCCACGCTCGCTGATTCACGCCAAGGTTAAGAGAAGAGCATTTGTAATCAGTGCTTATATGAAGTGTATGTATCACATTTGAATCGGTATTACCTTTCCGTGCAAGTTTAATGAGCCTAATTTAAAATAGTACTCTAAATAATTATACTTTTTGCTGTACAGAGTTGATATTGAGCTTTAATTTGATAAATATTTCAATTTAAATAAACGATAACCATAATTTTACAAAAGTATTTTTGTTAGCATTGTTTTTAGTTTTAATAAGTTTTCAAGGCAAGCATTGCTTCCATTGCTTCCATGGACCGCAGGCCACTGAATAATTTATAAGTAAATTGCTGCGTAAGCTGTCTAACGCATTTATTTTGCTGAATTCTATCGTTTTATTAATGCAATCTAATAATAAATTACAACGTACGCAAGTAATAAATAATAAAAGTTGTCAGAGATCGAGATGTTAATTACGCGGCAAAAGGGGAAGCCTTATTAATATCGTTGATAAAAAAAGTATTCAAAAATAATTGAAAATGCACCTTCATAATAATTATTATTTTTAATTATTTTATTAATTATTAAAATAATCTTTCTGTTTATAATTTCTTCACAACTGTCTATAAGTTTTATTTCTCACTCTCCAATATTTTTAAGTTATTCAAACCATAATCTAACCACATCTTAAACCCTCAACCTCGGTGGTTTAGTTGACGACAAAAATAAATTATAGTTAAAAGTTAACTTCTTACTGAACAACTCACTTTTCGCAGTTAAAGCCAAGTTATTAGTAACCAGCAGTTAACCACGTACTGAACAACCGACCCTTAGTCGTTTACCAAATGCTACTAACAAAACCTTAAAAACACTGCCGATGTGCAAGTATGAAGTCGGCTTACATCAAAAATCAAAACATACGTTGGCAGGGGACTAGGTCAAAGAGAGCCGATATGCCCTTAATGACTGGTCACACCCCGGCAAAAGGTTTGGTGTTTTGTTACGTCGCCATCGCTTAAACTTAAGATCTAACTATCTAGTTACAAAAAATACCGGAAACATAAATAGTCTAAGGGCCGGTTGTTCAGTTGGTCGCATATCCTATGGCATTACTAAACTCTGGTTATATATAAATTTGGTGTAAATAAGTTTTGCGTTGTTCAGTATAAAGATATTTTAAGATTAGTTAAACCTCGAAATCGTTATGTTATTATGTTGTTATGTTGTTATTATGTTGTTGGTAGAATGTTTTTGTAGTTTTACAGTTGCTCTTTCTAGGTTTTTCTATGGTTTATGGTTTTTACACCGTTTTTCATGCACGTATTGGTTGTTTTAACCTTAAATTGTTTCGTTGTTAAGTCAAGTGTTAGATATATATTTTTCAATTTCTTCATTAGGGGACTCACTTGAATAATACTTATTAGCTAATATAAATTATACAATAATTTATACGGAAATTGCATTTTATAAACAGGCTAATAATTAAATTAGGTGGGTATGTAAATATTGTAAACGCGTGTATCATAATCAACTAATTTAATGTCACTAATTAGCATTTAAACGTAGTATAAACGTAATGACGAGCAGAACAAAAATACTCATTAATTAATTTTCATTAGTTTTTCATTTTGTAGAGTATCTACTCATGTATAAAAAAATGAAGCTAAATCACATGCTTTCGATTTATTTTGATTAATCGATAAATAAATAATATTTGCTTAATTACTTAGTTTATGTCTTTTCAGGGAATTTTTTAATTATGTACTTAATACATATCTACAGTAAAAGTTTAAGGTCGGTATTCTCAGTGATAGATCAATTTTATTGATTATGATCAATTGAATATTGGTCATTTTTGTTGCGACATTAATCCAATATTTCATATGCCAATTGTCCATTGTAGCCTTGATAAAGATGAAATTACAATCGAAACGTCGCGTCGGTAAATCGAGTATTAATTAAACCACCTGGTCTTACATTCAACGAATATCCTCTTAATTACTATCAACTAATCAGGACACGAGCCAACCATAAAAAACTATGCTGTTGACCATTTTATGTCAGAAGTGTCGTCAAGAAGAGCCATCTAAATATTGTCATGAGAGGTAGTGCAGTTAAGAAAAGCTGGTGACCTAGTCACAAGGCAACAAAAACCAACAAACAGGAACAAAAATATTGGAACGTCTATTTAATATTAATACTATGCACTCTCGTACTCTTTTATGTTCGAATGACATTATTACTTACATATGTACTGTAGTGATCTTAGTTGGCGATCACTACAGTACATATTGTGATGATTTTCCTCATGATTTGAAAATCATGAGTTTCTAATTTGGTTACCCATGTAAAAACGTTCAGTGTTGATTTTCATTGCTAATCATAAATTGAATTTTTAAAATGATTAATTGTTAAAACGATTCAGGTTTGAGTTAATTTTATTTATTGAATACATGTATATAGTAACAAACTTTTATCAGGAATACAACTTGGGGGTTTACAGGATTATCACTTCCAGTTAAATCTGAAAAAGAAAATGTATCAGTGATAAAGGTTTACAAGACATTACAAATATTATCAACAACAATACAGAAATAGTCTTGACGACCATAAACAGTTAGTCGGTAATACAATTGATAAGTAGACAATAATAAAATTGCCGAGCTACAGAAATAATGAGCAAGGTCAAGCTATTTTAAATAAAAACTATAAACTATCAAAATACATGTAAAATAATTGCATAAAAACAATATATAAGGTTTCCATGTGTTAGGTAAAGGGGGAGATGAAAAATAAATAACATTAAAAATGGTTGTAAAATTAATATATCCAAAAATAAATGTAAAGTTTTATAAAGAAAACAATAAATAAGATATTCAAGAAGTTATCCTGAGTTAACAGTGTCTCATTAATTGTAATAATAATAAAAAAAGAAAAGAGTTACAGAAGAAGAAAGAAAATTATTTATTAGTATTCAACATACAGTTTCATCAAAGAAACCAGTAGCAAGAGAAAAGGAAGTTGACCTCACCCATTTCAGTTTCGACAGGTATCCAGTTTGTAACGCATTGGGACCATAGCAGCCGAAAGAAAGTTCTTGAAGGGCGTAGAACCAGGCACCATACCACTGGAAAGGAAATTGATGTGCATTACAAGATAAGGTTTGTGGAAGTGGAAACGAAAGTATCAAGGTATATATAGTGTTCCTCAGTATTAAAGCTATATAGAGGAATGTGAAAGAAAATCAAAATTAAAAGTTGCATATACTTACCAGCAAATTGAAAAGTTAATTTGTAAAAGCCGTAAGTGATCATCCCATAACCTAAAAGAATTCATATTCTAAAGATAAGTACTAAAGTAATAAATATAAATTAAAACTTACCTAATCAGTCAAGAGTCGTCACTTGTGTTTTCATAAGTGAGGTTAAATATTTTTTTCTTTCAAGCAAATGTCAAAGTCGACAGTGCATGGGGATAAAAGGTTTCCCATTTATTAAATTTTCTCATTGCATATTATAGTAATATCATTATATAAAATCCCGGAACAACAAAACACTGAATTCTTAAAAGGAATCCATAAAGGAGTTCAGTATTGGTTTCAGAATTAAAGCAGAGTATAATAAAATCGACCCTGAGATAAACATTTTAAAATTCTTTTATTGTGTGAGATTGCAGATAAAATAAAATCAAATTAAAATTAAACATCAAAATTCTACAACATCACAATATGTAAGTAATAACAAAATGTAACGATGTGGTAGAGCGGTGGTTTACCAACAAGGAGTTACATTAATAAACTGTTAATGATTATAATAAATGAAATAAAAGTCGTGATCAGAGATAAAAACGTGTTTTATACTCTAAACGATCTGTCGAAATTCGTTGTTTATTTTTGTTGCTAGAGGTAATGTAGTGATCGCCAACTAAGATCACTACATTCCCTAGTTATAATAAATTTGAGAGACCACTTGCTTTTGGCTAATTCCATACCAAATCAACAAGAGTCATGTGCTTCAATGTGTCAGATTTTGTTCAAATCTTTTCCTTGCATAGATGAAATGACATTAAATTATTTTCTCAAATTTTTTGAAAATTTTGGCTTTTTGCAAATTCTGCTATCTGAAACTAACCAAACTTGCATAACTCCCTTATATTTTTAGTTATCTGGCTCATTCAGTTGTCAGATTGAAGCTAGTTTTTGGGTCTTTTAGAGGATATCAAGAAACGTGCAAATGCATTGCACAGTAAAAAACTGCCAGGCTCGGAAGGAAGATTTTTCAAAAATAATTTTTTTCCAAATTACAAAAAACACCTTTCTTATTTTTTAACCATACCAAGTATATGCTAAGATAATTCTATAAAAAAAAGTTTTAGAAGGGTGATAATTGTAGCAATAGCCTTTTGTTTTGCAGTAATTCGGTTTCATTTTGCAAAAAATTGCGGAGTAATAGATAACTAGGGAAACCTCATCAAGACATGATGGTCAAAAACATTGGAGGATTTCCCTGTATACTGCATTCGATGTGCGATTACAATCCTTCGGGTTTTCGTGAGTGATTACCTAACATAACCAGTTGAGAATTCTAAGCCTAGCACTCCTCTCTCTCAGTTTACCCTGGAAGATAAGAGAGAACTTTTTCGACATATATTCTTCTCTGGCTTACCCCTCCCCGCCTGTTTATTCTACATACATACGGAAATTCTACCTTACGAAATGATAAGAATAAAATCAAAAATGGATCTTGTTTGAAACATTCTTGAAAACGTCTATCAGTACATATTACAAAAACATGACATAAACATAGTGTTGTCAGATTTCTTGCGTTTTATACAAACAATATGAACAATATTATTTGTATAATTCGTCTGTTGTCCATAATTTTCAACTAACTCAAACGAACTGGAACAAAAATAAGCCTTGTGTTTTAAATATATAGATATGCAATTTGAAATTAAGATTGAATTAGTGCTAATTAACACTTTGATAGTTGTGTGGTTCTGGGTAATTACCCCATTGCACCTATTGTTTGTTTAAAGAAAAACAAGAAGTTAGTTTGTTGTTCAGAGATCGACTTCGGTAAACTTTGCTTGTTATGTATACATCTTATTAATTAAATGTAAATATTAAATGGGTATCATAATTAATAATTAGTATTTAAATTGTAAACCTTTAAACATAAAATTACATTTATATCGCTAATAGGACCACTTTTTTAATACTATATTTATGTAAGGACAAACAAAATAGGTCATTAATTAGTTTTGGTTATTTCATTTTTTATTATAAAAAGTAACCCGAATTCTATTTATTTAAATTAATTCATATAAGCAAATAATATTTAATTAATTTGTTTATGCACTGGTAAGGAATTTTTAATTACTCAATACCTTAGAATATAAAACTGTAGGAAGGAACATAATCACTACCGCATACGACCGGGATGGGGTCTCAATATAAAGAAGTAGGTGTTTCCGGTTTTGTAATGAGATACTTCCATTGGCGGTTCTCACTGTATCGAAATTGGCACATAACCTCAATTTTGAAGCATAGTATTTTGAAATTAATCTAGAATATAAATTTTATATTTAATATTTTAAACAAACGAATACTTACTTATGTAATGCAATTCCCTTCTTCGTATTTGTCGAAGTTTGATAGAAAATCAGATTTAGATGGTGTCTAAAGTGTCTAAGTGTGACGTCATTTCCGTCGCTTTTAAAGCTCATTGCGCCGGGTAGTTACGCTCCTTGCTACAGTTTTATACCCTAAGCTTAATACGTATACAGTGTGTTTTTTGTAAACTATAATATAGGAAATCCAATGGAATTTTATCATTTTCCTCGTAACTTTGTACCCTTGCAAATGTAAGTAGAAATTTTGGTATCAATCGAAAGAAGAATTCATTTTACGTCAAAAAAATATTAAACTTTATGAAGAAAACCAAAATCGATTTAGAAAAAGACTTAAAAAGCTTATTGATTTATTGCTTTTGGTAATAAGTTATTAAAAAAAAGCTGGAAGCTGAATGCCGATTGGTGTAGCGGTTAACGCTTCAGATTCCTAATCAAGAATCGCGAGTTCAAATCTCATCAGCTTACACTTTTTTTTTAATTGTATTGCTTACGAATTATTATTTTTAGAACTTTATTACAACGCGATTATTATTATAATGCGATGGCGTTATTATTTCCCCTATAGAAGCTTCTACAATGTACTAGAGTGTTTTCGCGGGTGCATTGTGCTGTCGTACGTCCATCGCTCTCGTGGTTTTTCCGTTCATTAGAGTATATATATAAAATATATTTATTATTACTAGGTATAGGATTTGTATGCACTTAAAAATATGCGTTTATTAGAAATTTTTAATAAATATATGCACTTTCATTATTTAAAAAACACCTGTTTAGCGCTATTTTATTTACAGAAATTATTTTAATTAGACATCCTAGCAATAATTTAATTAATTATATTTTCTAAACATAGAGCGTTACAGTTCACAATGACGTACATTTTTAAATTTTCTAAAGTAAACATATGCCTATTATCCCTAAATATTGTTTTATATTTTGAGAAACTCCGTTCCACATCGCAAGACGTAATTGGGGCATACTTAAAATTGTTTAATTCAACAAGCGAATAATGTTTTAGCTCGTCTAAAATGTCTTGGCCAGATAATGCATCGTTTATGTTTTTAATTAAGTAAAAACCAGGATTCTTGTCTATAACGGATTTAAATTTTTGTTTTTTAGTCAAACCCTTTGGCCCTTTTACTTTATTCAAAGAAACACCTAACAATTTTACATGCTCAAGAGATTCATCTAATGAATTTCCCTGACTTTCTAATTTCTGAATTACTTTAGCTAAACGCACAAAATTTGTCAAAACAAACAATAATTCTGCCCTCACCTCCTTAGTATTAAAAGCATCCAGTGCGCTTTGTATGCATAGTGCATCGTGTGTATTAAGTTTACTTACAAATGCTTTAATAATATCAAAATAAGTTGCATAATATTCTGCTGCAGAAAGCCAAGTACCCCACCTTGTTATTACAGGCTCAGGTGGGAGAGGCACTTCTTGAGCAGTTTCCCTAAATATTTGTATGCGATATGGAGCTTTACAAACAATTTTTTTACATCTGAAATTATAGAGTTTACGTTAGGATATATTTCCCGCACTTTTTCCGTAACTCTATGCATTGCATGGGCAAGACGAGTTAAGTGGATCATTTTTTCGTACATAACTTGTAAGCCTGCTCCAGCCTTGATCATGTACGGTGCCGCGTCGGTGACGAACAGGAGTACTTTGTTGTACTGTATGCCGTCCGGCCACAAAATAGCCATCGAATCATTAAATAATTTTGCCACAGTACAATGATTGGTGCTCTTGAAAACGTCCATTGCTAATAGATAGGATTTGGGTTTGTCCTCCGAATTTAAAACGCCAATTATAACGTTAGCCACGTATCTGAAAACAAAAATTTGATTTTTATTTTATCGAACTACATAATTAGTCGGTTACAAACAATTAGCGCAAAACAGTTGTTTAAAAAAATTATATTTTAATCAAGCAAAAATATTGATGTGATTAAATATGTAACTAACCAAATAGAAAATAAAACATCCGTAAATTTCTCTGCTGTCTTTAATTAGTTAAATTTTACTAACAAAACGAAGGAAATGAAGTTTCTACGCACGTTTCAATAGTGTCAGTAGATTCGTCAATAGAAACCCATATGTAGTTATTCGCTATATGTTTTCTAATTGATTTTATGGTCTCTTCGTATAAACGAGGTAAATAATTTTATTCACAATCGATACAAATGTGTTCATTATTGATGTTTAAAAAGTTAGAAAGTAGTTTATTATACACCATAGTCAATAATAAGTTCTCTTGGTTAGTAATGAGTTCTCTTGGTTAGTAATATCCATTACTTACCTTTTGCTCGTTCTAAATATTCTCAACAGATGGCAGACGTTTTCGTATCTATCTTTACTTTTAGCAGGTAACAAACAGTCAGTCACTGTTTTAGCAACTTCTCGCAATTCCGGTGGTGTGCAACTTACATCAGTTTCACTATCAGACATTTTAAATCGTGTAAATTGCAATTAGGAGCAATGTAATTAAATTTGATTTAGTAGTGACACGAATTTACTTTGACAATTGTTGCAGCAATTGTCATTTTATCGCCACCTGAATAAAAACGCTGGTGTTGTGTCCTATATATATCAAGTATAAGGTATCAATGTAAGAACATAATTATGTACGATTGTGAATAAAATAGTATACATACCTCGGCGGGAAGACATTACGCGTCGAGCAATTGCAGCACTTGGCGCTTCGCGCCTCGGGCAGCAACATTGCTCTCCGCGTAATGTTCTACTTCCCGCCTCGGTAAGTAATCTACTATTTCCTGAGTGTAGACTCGTCGGGTTTTGGCATTTTTGAAATTTCTTCCACAAAAAATAATGAAATGCTGAGTGATTAATTTTACTTAACGGGATATCTGCAGCCACTAATGCACTACATAGTTTTTTATTAAATTCGATCGATTTGCTGGACTCACCGCGCGAATTATTATGGTACCCCGGTAACAATGTTTGTTTTTTTGATTTCAGGGCAACACACTTTTGATGTCGAACCGGGTTCAGATATTGTGTAACTTGAAAGCGTTTCGTTGCAGTCACTTTATCGTCGCACACTGTACAATACAACACCTTATCGTCAATTGTAAGAACACTGAATTCCTTAACATAACTTCGAAGTGTAACAGACACAGACCGTTTTTCTATACCCATCTTTACACTCTAAAATTTCAAACTGAAATGCAGTTTGCAATTTCTGAACTGTCTTAATTGAAAGATTACAAGATTAGTAAACAAAAGTACAGGCAAATTTTTCTATGAACAGGAAGTTGTCAAAGGGTCTTTGGAACTTCCTAATACCTATTTATTACAATACCGCAGGATGTAGGTATTTAAATTTTAGTTGAAACTTTTTCTTAGAAAATATTAACAAGTACACAGATGGTTAAGACAGTAAAATATTTTAAAGCCTAGTATTTAACAATAAGCTTAAATTATGGGTTTCCTCTAGGCTCAACTAAGCCGCCCTTGGTTGGTTGTCTAAAATGCTAAAATTATTTAAAAAATATTAGAAATTTCATAATTAAAGCATGTAAAACGCGCAAAAAGTGGTAAAATATGCACACTCGTTCAAAAATGCTAAAATATGCATGCATTTATAAAAAAACACCTAAATATGCATTTATATGCACTTTCAAATTGACATATGTGATTCATATGTGGCTTAAACATGTAGAGATATAACTCTGCATATGTTTGCTATAAGCAGAAAAAACATGCAAATGCATGGAAATCCTATACCTAATTATTACATATCAGGGACTGGAACCCTTTACAAATATAGGTTCCGGTTCCAGTTCCGGTTCTTGGAAATTCAAAATAAGGGTTTCGGTTCCGGTTCCAATTTTAATTTTCTAAACATTAAGGTTTCGTTTCCGGTTCCAGGATTTTTTAGGTTCCGTAAGGGTTCCGGAAGCGAAATGCTCTTTTTATGGTAAACTGTATTTTTTTCTATATTACAATGTATAAAAATTTTTATTGAAAATACATTTATTTATAACGTAAAAATAAAATTATTGTTGTGCAAATAACTATGTACCTCTCTTGATTTATCATAAGCCAAATAATCGTGAATTGGATGTGTTTCATTTCTCCCCATGGTTATTATTTTATTTACCATCCACTTTATTTCTAGCATTGATTTATAATAAACAGGCAAACAAATTAACAAACACAGAACACCAACGTAAACTGTCCTGCGTGAGCGACTACGAGCGGCCGGCGAGGATTTATAAAAATTATACATAATAGTTAGGATGGGTCACTAAACAGAGAAAAGTAATTACATCACATTTTATGTTAGTATATAGCTCCAAATCTTTCCAAACAAATATGACCTTGATAACTGACAGTCGATGTATATTAGGTTAAAATATTGTTTTTATATTTGCGTGTCCTAATGATGCTATTAGGACACCCATTTTGCATGTTCTAATGCAATTTTTTAGAATACTGGAAACAGTAACGTTTTATTTTTTAAGGTTGATATCACTGTTAGACAGCTGTTCTTAGAATGTCAAACTTATCTTATTTACGCAGTGAACTTTTGTAACTGGAATGCAACGCTCGCTGAACTTTGTAGCATTGCAAGACGTAGCGTACCGTCGACCGTAGCCCCGTTACGGGCATAACAGTTTTTACTTTATTATTAACGAAATTGTAAATTTTGATTCTGTCATCATATTGGATGCATTGTGTTGTGTATGAGCAATATGCTCACGATAAACTTAACGTAATAAAATTCAGTTTTATAAAATTATATATCTTTATCTTATAAGTTATAATATCCAAAAGATCCAATTAATAATTATTTCTATGTCCGATTGCAATATAAAGTACTGTTTATTGTATAGTTTTGCGGCAGTAAACTGGCTTATTATTGAACTCGTAAAATAAAGTGGTAGTAGTAAAATAAAGTATACAGTAATAAAATAAAGTATGGCAACTGTATATTACATGTCAAATTTTCTTCTGTCAAGAATAGATGCCAAATTTATAAACTGATTTTTATTTGATAATTATGCTACTCTTACATAATCGGACCTTATAGACTCGCTCTTTTTATAGGCCTTGCTCGCTTTGCTCGCTCGGCCATAAACTGGGCTTGTCTATAAAGTCCTACATTATGTACTTATAGCTATTATTAACAAAAATCATTTACTATGCGGGACGTTTTCTAAACTCGCTAAAAACGTGTCTTATGAAACTAATACTTTAATATACTATTATAACATTGGTGATAAACATATTTGCTGGGTTCGGTATTTCAAATATTTTTACTCTAAAAGCTCTATTGTTATAGATACCATTATTTACAACAATGGGGCCGGCGGTGGACGAGTGGTGTCAGTGCATCACTCGTGTTCCAAGGGTCGTGGGTTCGAATCCCACTTGGGGCGGCGGGATTTCTCTAATTGAAAAATTCCGCCAACTCAACTATGGGTGTGTGTATTCGTGTTGCATGTTAGATGGGGGACAGATGACCTTAACTGTTGGTTCCCCCGTAGTGTAAGCGCAAAAAATTGCAACAATGGAAACCATAGAAATTGAGCTCTTGGAGTAAACATGTGAAATACCGAACGCGACTATTGTATTTTATTTTCAAGATAAAATTTGTTTGAGAATATTCAGTGCTACCAATATCAAATGTGACGTAACACATTTTTAGTCAATTTACAGACTATCTATTGGTCAATTAGTAGTGGAAGTGGATCTAGTATCAACATCAACTCAGTAAGAATGGTTATGGTAGCGCTGTTGGGAGAATTTCTGAAGAATGTTGCACTATTTTTTTATTTACCAGAACCGAAATGTGGAACCGAAAAATACCGGTTCTTTCGAAAATTTATAACGGTTCAGGTTCTCATTTTAACGTTAACAGGGATTTTAGTAAGAGTTCCGATTCCGGTTTCGGTTCCATAAAAGTAATCGGTTCCGGTTTCGATTCCGGTTCTTTTGGGATCCTGTTCCAGTCCCTGTTACATATGTATTTTGTTTTTTTGTTAACATTTCTTGTAGTATTTAGTATTTAGTATTTAACATTTACATTAAAGAAAACCGAGAAACTCCGTATGTGTATTATTATTATTATTCTAGTATGTCACGTGGGGCGGTCCGATAAAAAAATCATGTCAAAATCTTACTACAATCCGGGCCTGTTTAAATAACAGTTTTTCTTAAAATTATTACAAAATTACCAGATTTCCGATTATCAACATAGAATGTAGTTTTTACTTAAATGATTTTTTGTAACATAATAGCTTACGAATTAACTTTTCTTGACGAAGAAAGGCGTTTTTAAAAATGGTACTTTATTTTAAAAACGCAAAAGACGGAGCCCAAGTTACAAAATGAACATAGTTTACTGTTAGGTACAATAAGATATTTATTCGTCGTGAATTTACACAATATGCACTTGCATAATCACTTAAATACTATTATACAATTTCAACTTAAAACTGGTAATAATGCTCTTCAGAAAGGCCGAGGTAAACAGTAACCATGGCTTCTACGGCTTTCTGGGTGAGTATGGCTTGAAAGAAGGTAAACATTTACCCTGGTAAACAGTTTCTATCTTTCAAGCTTCGTCGTAACTCAGACTGATTTGTCCCACGAAGCTCTGGTCTTTATATACTCTTTCTGTGGGCGTAGAAATCCTTCAGTTGACCACACGTGGCCGTGGGCTGTGCCTACGTGATGATAGCATTCTACTTCCTCTAGGAATTCATAGAAAATGCATTAGATACAGTTCTGAGTATTGCAGCTGCTTGCTATGCACACACGTGGCCGTGGGTTTGATACTGCACCTGCAATCGTGGGCGCTCCGCTCGAGGCGTTTATCTTGCATACATTAATAATTAGTTCACACTTTGCTTGAATAATGACTAAATGTTAACTCCTCCCACGCAAGAATAAAATATACTTTGAAGAAGAATATTTCAGTGATTACAATAAAGTCACTGGCTAAATGAAAAGTAGGAGGCGTCACGTTTTGCAAATATACTGATAATAATAAGAATACATAATAAGAGTAAATAAAATAGTACTTAGTATATGGAGATTACATAGATACATAATAGGAGTATAGAGTACATAATATAATAATAGAACAGAGTAATAATGTAATGATAATATATATAATACTAATGTATAATTAGGTATGAGGTTAGTATTGATAATAACAATAATAGTTATGTTAAAGGTGATCTGCATTAGACCAGGCGACTTGAAGTTGGGTAAAAAGTTACATTGTCGGGTTCTTTAAGCGGTGACGTTAGTTGATACATTTTGGTGGCAAGTAATCTGTGTTTGTAGTATACAAAGAAGATAAGACTTATTGTTATGATAGTCATGATCAGCGTGAGAATTCAAGGGCCATAATGTAATGGTGTATATCTGATGGGATTGATACTTTCGAGTGTAGACATGTCCTTTGTTAATTTCGCTTGATTCTGGATTAATTGATGAACATTTATAGGCGATAGGTCAATTTTTGTAATTTCGAGTACATGGACTGAATCGGGTAGCAATTTTCCGATGGATGCCATAGCAATTTGTTTTTCTTCTAGGGAAGATGATTGAAATGTAGCCAAAAGTTCGTTTTGATTTATTAGAACGGAACAGCTACTGGTAAGATGAAGCAATATTGATCCAGTAATGGTTTTTCGTGTTATAGAGTCGATACATCTGCTATCAACGATCGTTTTATTAGGGGAACTAATGATCCAGGTAGATCGATTTATTTTTATTACTTTTGTCGTATGCAATTCAAATATGACAGGTTGACAGTTTTGAGCTTCTTTGAAGGCTAATAATTGTGTTTCGCACAATTTGGAATTTGGGATTGTGAAGTAGTTTGTTTGTGAACAGAAATAATGTGAAGGGGTTATTTGCATACACTGATTATCGGTGATGGGAATGCTAAAGTCGGTATTAAACAGTATGGTATTGTAGATGGGAATGACCATTTGGAATTGGTTGTTGTGAGCAGCAGGAAATGGGATTAGTCTTATGTATTGGTGCTCTGTGGATGGTTTTATTAAAGGAATCTCGTATATAAAAGTGCGCGTGGTGTTCTTTTGATATGCCTTGATCCAGATTAAGAATTCATAAAGATGTAGATTCTCATGGTTAATAGGGTATGGGGCATCCAAAGTTTGTTTGCTAGGTAGTCTTTGTAGTGTGTTTGAGATTTGAGATAGTATCGATAACAAATCGTTGTTATCTATTAAAGATAAGTGTAGCTGATGGTTTTGGGCAAAGGTTAACGAGGTTTCTAGATCCATACATGTGGTGATAAATAGTTGTAAAGATTGAATTGATTGATCTAATACAGTAAACGTATTTAGTGTTACCCGTTAAGAATTTAATAACGTTACTTACACCGTCAAATAGGGACCGTTTTGGTCTTTGATGCGTCTGTAAGTAAGGAAATAATTGATTGACTAACTGATCGGCTCTGTCTAAATATTGTCGTATTAGTAGTAATTGATTATCATGGCTAATGGAAATGTCTTTCGTAGTTTTGAAAGATCGATGAGGAAGTAAATATTCTTGATTATTTAACAAGGAAATAGTGTTAAGTAAATTAATTTTGAAGGTTTGATAATTATTTAATAGGAGAGAATAGTCTGTTTTAATTAAGGTCCAAGTGATTTCTTTAATAAGTGCTTTGCCTTGCACTAAAGAGTATAATCCGGGGTTGTCGATTAGTTGGTGAATCGTTACGTCGCAGTGAACGAGGGTCCAGGTGAAGAAGAGGATCTTGATTGTCCTGAAAAGATCATCAGGTCATTAGCATGTCTTTTTAGCAATGCCTTTGTAAGTTCATGTCATATGTGTCATGTTCATGGATCTTTTCGAATATGTAGTTTTATGATTAATCGTAGGGATAACAAAGAATTAAATTAGATGCTGTAAGTCTGGTCTGTCAGAGTTACACTTTGTATAGGTGAGGATTAGGTTATGGAGTTGATCTGTCAGGTCAGAATTAAGTTCTGGAGTTTTTGATTATTTCAACGTTTGTAGTATCATCATTAATTATCAAAAGGGGTATTGCTGTTGTATTACGTATGTTTATTATATGCATTTACATATTTTTGGGTTAATATAGTTGTCTGGAATTGATATTGAGTTAGAAATATTTATAAAATTGGGTAAATTAAATTGTTAAAATTACTGGAAAGAGTTATTTGTTGACACTTAATTAAATAAATGGTTAATTGTAAAGTTTTATTTATTTTATCAAAGTAAGCATTTGAATTTAATAATTCTTTGCAGCAAAATTATCTTCTCTGTTATTGCAATGAACTGCATTGTTGTTATCAGTAAGTAACTTGAGATTGAACAGGTGGTCTCGTTTTAAAATAGATTTCGCTGAGTGTAATTGTTGAAAGTCACATTCCGAAATTTAGCGTATATAGTAAAATGCATTTTTAAACTTCGTCAAAGGGAATAAGTACTACCAAGAAGGTTAATTTGGAAAATATTTAATTGTTGTTCTAGTAGCAAATTTATAAATAAAGTATTGACAAATGATTAAAAGGTGTTACGTTTTACGTAATCTGCTTATTATAGGAACACAATGTTGAAGAACGTCTCGCCTTTATTGGAATAAAGACCTTATGTTTGCAAAAGTGGTTATTTATTTAAAAACAAAGATTCTTATTAATGATTGGCAAGAGATAGGTATGAATAGTGCAGACTCGAATGTGTTTTAATTTTGCATCTAATTATCATTTCATTAGATAATAAATAGAGAAAGTCATCAAAGTATTTTAGTTGAAAAGGGATTTGAATTTGATTTACTTGTGGGGAATTTTGTTAATTAGCATCACATTTACATAATATAATAAGTAGATGGGTCTATAAAATATTTTAGTTTCAAATCGTTTTCAATGTTCTTTGCTAATAGTCATTTTAATTTTTAAAGGGTTTTAGGTTCGGATGTTTTATATTTTCATTTTGGGCTTTAAATACCTAAATCGTCTATTATTTATCCTAAGAGGGATTATCTGTTTATTTTTATCTTGAAATTTTAGGTATTCCATTAGTTGTTGGTTATTTCTTTTCAGCCAAGTTTTGTTACGACTTGAATTTTTATTGGATTTCGTATTTTTCTTCGTTTTGCGTAAACCATTGTTACATTTTCTAGCATGTATTTTCCTTTTCGTTTTACGGAAACCGTTTTTGAGTCTTTTATTTATTGGGGCCTTATGTTTGATTATAAGTTTTTTCTTCTTCGATTCCAGCTTTGCGTTTTCTTGGTCTTTCTACGACTTTACGTAATTTTTGGGTTTTAGTGCTATTAAGATTATTGGTTTTAACACGAATTGGTTTTGGAACAATGATTTCTGTATCGTTTAAATTGGATTGATCCTTTTGATTTTATTCTTAAGTTACCGTCGGGACAATGTTTTCTCTATTTGGTTGAGTTAGAAAATTTGGGAAATGAAAAATATTTTCGAGGTCGTTATAATAAACATTATTTGAAGTTGATTTTTGTCGAACATTTTTATGTTCCGACAGATTTTGTGAAGGAAAATTATTTCCACGTTGATTAAAACTAATATATCTTGGGTCAAATTGTGAAGTTAAGTTGTTTGAAGTATTTAAAAGTTTGGATTTCTTTGAAACGGGATTTTCGAAATAGGATGGTTGTATTAATACAGTTTCTTTAAGAGATGGTTCGTTGAAAAAGAATAGTACTACGGTTTTTCGTTAGATATAATTTCCACGAAAATTGAAGCTTGCTCCTAATTTCTGAAGTAGGTCTGACCCAAGAATGCCAATATAATTGGAATGAAAATTAAGAAGGTATACTAAATGTTTTCCTTCTATTTTATCGAGTAAAAGGGAAATAGGAACTATTGCTAGGTGATTGTGATACGTTGTAATGTGAGAGGTTGTAATTTCAAAAGGATATTCAAAAATGGATTCGGGGTAATGTTTATAAACAAATTCGGGTGAAAGGATAGTTTTGCTACTCCCTTTGTCTATTAGGAGTTTTTCATTTGTTTGGGGTATAATTATAAAGGGGGTAGACGATTTAGGGTTAAATGTAAAAGATTTTAATTGTTCTCCGAGGATTCTTCGCAAAAATTTTCGTTATCTTCTTCTCCGTGGGTCTCATTATCATGAGGATCGTAGTGGTCGTATTCAAAGTCAGTGTTAATTTGATTAACAGGTGAGATTTCTTCTTGAAATTCTGTTGAATATAATTCTTCAGAATGGAAATTTCGTGGTTGGGGACTTGGTCGAATAAAATTAGGTTGATTTATATTTCTATTGGTTATTTAATACAAACTGCGAGATTTCAAATTCTGCTTGGATAGTTCTAGTGGTGCATGATGATGGAATGGTCTTTTCTGAAGAAATTCGCAACAGGGTTTCACAAACGGCCTGGATACTTCATTTTGTTGACATATGTAGTTATTTTCTTGGATGCTTGTACAGAATGTACAGGTACCTAAATCCTTAAGCTGCGTGTAATACAACCTTGTGGCACTTATTACTAAATACTTAATGAAAGTTCTATATAGGAATATAGATGTGAAATGTTGTGGGAAATAGGAAGTAGGTAGAGTTTAAAAACGTCGTATTTTAATTAGTCTACAAGTGGAATTTTTAGAACAGAAATTAGATTTTTGTTTATGTATACTACATCAAGGTGTATGATATCAAAATATCTCTAAATGGTTGCATGTGACAAAGAAATAGGTAACTGTTGTCCATCTTTAGGTAAAACTTTAGAGAATTCTTTAAATAAATTTAGAAGGATAATAACATTAATATGTAAGATATTTTTATGTGCAAGCGTAATTGAAGCAATTAAATTGTTATAGTAATTATCTAATTCGTTTACAAGTTGATTTAATATTAAGGTAAATTATTCAGTTATAATTTGTTGAATCTTAAATTCCTTAATTGTCTTGGTAGTATATTTCGAAAAATTATTAAAAAGTTCTATATTGTTGTTAAATTTTTGTTCATTTAGTTCAGATTTTGAATGCAACTTAAAATTAGATATCGTCGTAGAAATTATTCCGATCTGTTGTTTCATGCCTTCTTGCATATTTTTATTATCTTTTAGTAATGATTGAATTGATTTATCATAAAATCTGGCATTGTCGGTAACAGAAATTCCAAAAAGCCAATGTAGTGTGTAAGATATGTCTTCAAAGGCTACTCTTTTAGCCTTATTATTATCATGATTTATTTGTTGTCCTGTTAGGTGATTAACGGTTTCTGGTTTTTCGGTCAGTAGGTAGTTTCTGTCGGCAAATTCTTTAGAATTTACATTTAAATCTATTTTGCCTCAATTAGGGATCATAACAGGAAGTACATAATATAAGGAGTTTACTAAAAACAGCCTAAAATGCAACAAAATAATAAATAAATACTTAGGTGTAGTAAATCTGTAAACCACATAATAAATTCTGACAAAATTGTCCTAAATTAATGTGGTCTAATTGAATGCTCAATTTTCCTTTATTTAAAACATCCCTTTTTTATCACTACAAAGTCGGTTACTGGGAACATAGAATTTATGACATTTTATAGTTTTCTTGTAGTTATTAGGGTAGGTTTTAAAATCATTAAAAGTAAAAGTTCTTAGAAGTATTAAATATTGCTAAAATAACATAAGATCATTTCCAGGCAAATTACAATCTCTACTCACCGGTGTGAGTACAGCATTAAAAAAGCGCGTGTATTTGTAAATTGTAATGCGACGTCTTATAAATCGCGGGGCCGGTTTCCGGGGGACGCGCTAAACCCGCCTCGCGCACGCCCTGATCCTAGGGGATGAGAGCTGTAATTTCCAAAAAAAATCCCATATGAGATAAAACCATCCTAGTATACAGAGTGTAGACTCGCTTCATGCACAATACAGTTTTACCACAGCATAGAAATATACAGCTTACCCACCCGATTGTCGGCGCTTTGAAGTAAATCAGCTAGCTTCGAATATCGTACAAAACAGTGACAAACCACAATCAGTTCTCCGAGGCTTGCCGATCGTCATCGTATTGCATACTGCTAATAAGGAGGAGCCTATATCACAGCATCACTGTTGTTTGTGACCCATCAGCCCGTTGTTTAGCATCTCGAGAATTCAACAAGATCACATACGGCGGCTTACAATATTTGCGAGAATGCACCTACTTGGTTATTACTATACTGCGGTTTAGTTTTACATGCATTTTGATTCAAACCTAATATTATCGCCCATAATTATTTTACAATAAAAATATTAACGAAAGCTATAAAGAAAAAAGATACAAATCGAACGATGCTGTTGGTCACTGATTGCATTTGATTATAACCGGTTCTTTTTGCTTTATCTTTTCCGATTACGACCAAAGGCAATCCGTATCCAACGGCATCACTCGATTAGTAAATCTTCTTTTTACATCACTCTGGAATATCTTTCAATAAAGATATGTAAAATAATTAAAGGAGTTGTAAAATAATTAGAGGAGATAATATTAATGTTTGAAGAAATGCACGTAAAACTGTATTGTGTATCTACTCTACACCCTGTATAGATAAATATACAAATTTTTAGTATTTATATGTTCTGATAAAAAAAACAAAAAAACATACTATCAAGTAATAAGAATCATTAAATGAATAATTAAAAAATAAACAAGGTTAGTTTTGTTTTAAAAGTTATTTATAACACGGCTGTATATAATTATATACCTATTATATTTATAATATATTGTACGCTTCGTTTATGCTTGCAACAGTCTACTAGTCTGTACTAGCATTGCTCGTGCTTCGGATAACTTCCAAACCGACATTTCTCGAAAACTATCGCTTGTACAAAAAAACTTCATATGAACCTTTCGATAGAGAATAGTCTTTTTAATCTTTTGCATATTTCTTCGTCGTCGTAGGACCATTAGGGTCCTATATCAAAGATATCCGGCAAAAAACAATAAGCTGCCCATTTCAATTATCGTAACAGAGGGCATCGGGCTAAATCATCAGAACTATCTAGAATATGTTTATAATGATAGTCGCAGGCAGATAGTCAAATCCGGCAAATAATTATCTGCCTAGTCATTTACTAAAAGCCGATGTTTAGAACGGGCAGTTAGTAAATTACTTCATGTCTGTCGGCAAATAAGGTAAGAACTTCCATATTTCTTTGCAGAACATTCTTTTTTTACAGGAGCACTTGTAAAAGCTTTGCCCATTGTAAAGAGTGTTTAGAAGTTGCTTCTCGCAAAGAAACCTGTTTATTTGTAGGGACATCTCGAATACTTATTTATTAACTGCCTATTCTAAATAACGGCATTTAGTAAATGCCTAGGCAAGGGGAAAGATTTTCTAAGTGCTCATGAAAAAAAGAATGTTCTACAAAGAAATGTGCATGTTATTACCTTATTTGCCGATAGCACGTTAAGCCATTTAATATAACTGCCTGTTCTAAACAACGGCATTTAGTAAATTTCTAGGCATATAGCAAAATCATATAGATTTCTTTTCGTCTTATTATCTACCCCGTCTCTAAGTAAATGACTACTATCCATTTTTTTCTAGAGTCCTCTGACTTTGAAAGCGTATTGTTCGGAAACTACTGAACTAAATGAAATATTTCTTCATTCTCCCCTTTACGAAAGCGTAACTTTCTATCTTGCCAAGGCAACCGAAAGCGAAAGTAAAACATGCGACGTGGTTGCTAGGTATGAAAAGCTTTCGGTCCCTGGACAACGAAGTAAAACTGTCAATTTTTTAAAATATAATATTATAAGGTGGCTTTTGTCAACATTGCCTTGGTAACAATACTTTTGTATATACAAACATTATCTGATTATAATCGCTGAATCATCATTATTTACGATGGTTATTGAGGGGAGAATGAAAAGATTAATATATTACACGCTGCGGAAGCCCTTTCAGGTGCTCGGTGTTTTTAACTAACCTCGGCTACGCTTACGCTTCGCCTCGGCCAATCAAAAACACCTTGCACCTAAAAGTAAACTTTCGCAGCTTGTAATGTAAATAACTATATCCAACACCTCTAAATAAAGATGGCTAAATCTTGATGTTTATAAGCAATTAAAGTTGGAGTTTACTCACTTGTGGGTAGAGAAACATTGTTATACTTACTTTAGAATGGTGATTGGCTGCTATTATACGTAGCAACCAATTACCAGCTTACATTGCATAATATTATTAAAATCCAATCATCGCGCTAGAGTATTAAATTTATTACCGTCAAAACTACAGACTAACTATACATTGCAAGTTCGATATTTAAACTTAAAAAAGGTGTTGGATAAAATTTGCATGGCACACGTGAGTTAAGGATATTATCCACTCAGAAGAATTAACTCACTTGTACCTTAAATAACTATTAAACGACCAAATAGTAAATTTATTTCTATATATAACAGTAAATGCTGTAACAAACAAACAATTTTTAGTGGCAAATGGTTTGGACAAAAAATAGTTTTTTTGTTATTGCACTTTTATTGTTGAAATTAAAAACATTTCTTTGAAGAAAATAATGCCTATATATAAAAAGTTTTGGTTTAGCGAAAAAATTTTGACGCTATCTCTATTAATAGACAAGAAAACATAGTTCGCTATTTTTTCATATAAATCTTAAATAAAACGCTTTTTTGTCTGAAGATTAATAGCATAAGAACCGCAAAGTCTCTTTCTAACTCCTACAAAAATTTCATAGATATATACTTTTTGAAAAAAATCTTTAACTTACTTTTATTAAAATTGTCCCTAAAAATGGGTACCTTTTATTACGTATCGTGTAATAAACAAAAGTATAGCACTTAGAAATATAATATTTTACTATTGCATGTAGAAATGAATTTACTATTTGCTTGTTTCTAAAATATTTAATTTGATTCAGTAGCTTACGAGTAATACGCTTTCAAAGTCGAAGGACTCTAGAAAAAAATGAATAGTAGGCAATAGTGGATACGCTAATAATAATACAAATAAAAAATGACTGTTCTCTTGTTTATACTTAGAAGAGAATGTCAATTGGAACAAAAGGCACCACGCAATTATAAAACATGTATTGAATTAGATAACAGTTTAGAATGTGATACAATGCAAGTTAATTAAGAACTAGGGAAACCCCGTCAAGACATGACGGTCAATACGATTGAATTGATTGAAGAATTTCCTTATGTACAACATTGGTTATGTGATTACAAACCTTCGAATTTCCATGAATGATTATTTAAATAAACGCAATCAAACATAACAGTTGGAAATTTTAAGGCTAACATTCCTCTCTCCCAACTTACCTTCCTCTCTTCCGACATATCTCCAAGCTCTGGCTTATCCCTCCCCTTTGGTTTATTCGGCATACATACAAACGGAAATTCTACATTGAATCCATATATCATATGCTTAATATATACCTTAACTTTCTAGTTTTTTCTGGTTCTTCGGCAAGTAGGGGAGGATGTTTAGTTCCGACACTTGACGAAGCAAGTGATGTAAGTAAAGATTCGGTCTCGAGCGTATAGAAATGCATCGATTACAAATAACGTTTTTAAAAATATAACTAAATAATTAAAAATTGGAAAAACTTAAGAGAGCTGGCAAATTTATAGCGTAAAACCTTTAACTTGGAATTGCGTAGATCGGCCCAGTAGAACTTTGAAACGAAGTGTAACAAAAATAAGTCTTGTATTTTAAATAGATATAAATATTTAAATAGATTTAATAGATTTAAATAGATATAAATATGGAATAAATATTCTGTAACGGTGCAATAAGCAAACGGTTAGCCTTGATTTCATTGCTTACATTGTAACGTCATACTATTAAAATTGTTGTGCTTGTTTGTAGATACTGCTAAGTTTAAATTAATTCGTGTTCGGAAAAAGTAGTCTGCTACTCGGTTAGACGAGAAATTTGATGCTCGTGGTTCGTCACGCTGCCTTCAGCTCACGTACGAAGCATCGAATTTCCATTCCAACCTCGTTACAGAATATACTATTCTGTAATAGACTTCTTCTACGATTATTATCTCATTGTCGATTGTTACGAATTCAGTTCGTCGTACACACATAAAAAAGAATTGTTAATTTAAACTTATGTGTTTGTTTAAAGACAAATTATTATTTTAAAGAAATATTTGATTGTTTTAAATATAGTACATGTAAATTAACAAGACTGTTTTATTTATTTCAAGTTTTATATTTGTTTAAGATGTATGCTTAAGTTGAATATTACAATTGTCAAATTAAAGCCTACACAATTTACTGAAGCATATGGAAAAATGAAAAAGTAATTCTTCTTAAAATATTATGTTAACTAAGCTATTGCATTGCTTCAATTGATACCAATAATTAAATTAACATTGCAAAGCCAATAATTTTCAAAGGATTATTCCAAAGCAACTACCAAATACTAGTGAAATAGTTTCATTCATACCTATTGTTGAATTAACTATATTGGTCGATCACATGATCTCCTCTGACATGCGCCGTTCGAAGCATACACACATGTACTGGATGCAATGTTTGTAGAAGCGTTACTGTTTTCGTTCTTCTTGCGTCCATTGTCATCCAGAGATCATTGATAATAATCTTTTAGTGAAAGTGAAAAGTGCAATGAAAGTGCAAGATCTACTTACTTTGTGGAGTATACTACAGAATATTATTGAACGATTTACACGTAAGTAATATTATCGTGCATAATACATTTTAATAGATACAACAACGAAGTAAAAACTTAATAAATAAAAGTGAAGTACGTTTTAGGTTGTTAATACTATAGATTCGCAAATCTTATTATCACAATTAGAAAAAAGTATTAAACCGTAAACAAATAATTCAGAAAGATAATAACACGTGGTTTCATGTTTGTTGGGTAAAATCTTTCGTATTGAATTCATTTTTTATTGTTAAAGTTGACTAGAGTTTTTTAAATTCATTAAAATAAATGTAGACTTGTATTGTTAAAATTTATATAGTACAGTATTATCCGAGTTTTTATTATCTTCTGTGGCCGAAGCTTTTTTTTAAACTTTATTTATTGATAATAAAACACATTTATATATTTCGTTTGCAGTCTTAGAATATATTTTATTATTTTTAATCAAGAGAAAACTTTATCTCTTTTTTAACATTTATGATACAAATACATTAATATTACTTTGTCAGTAATTATTTAACGAGTTTAAGACGAGTTTAAATAATTAGATTTGAATTAACACACTTAACAGAACAATTTTAGAATTCACATTTAAATGACATTAAGCAAAATAATTAATTAAAACTCGAGTGAGCCTTTATGTTTTACTAGCAAGACAATTTTAAAATCCACACCTACTTTTAATACTCACTCTGGATGAACACTTGTTGAAGAGACTTGTGAGTTGAATAAATACTTAATAAAGACTAAAGACTTAAGATTAAAACAGAGGTATTTATACCTTATCTGCCTACACAGTTCTCATGGTCATGAGAGACTAAATGCTAAAGAAGTTCTCATAGAAATAACGTAGACTTATCAGAAAAATGTAATTTGATATCGTGTGTTCACATTCCTAAACAATTCTCATGAAACATGATCTTATCTATAGTGTGATTATACGTACGTTACTTCCGATTGTTACAGATCTTTGCAAATTGCGTAATAAGGTTAAGAAATAAAATTTTGTTTGTTAACGCTGGGAATCCCCCGGTGCTGTTTGTCGTGCGAGGGGGTTGGTGGACGGAGGGAACGGGAGTATGCTTGCATTATTTGCATCGCATCTTATAGCGGTTGTAAAAACCTGTTTATAAATACACTCAAAGATTAATGTTTTTTGTTTTATGCTGATATAAACAAAACTAATTTGATGTGGTAACTGTGATATGTAAATTTCGTTTTGTTTTAATAACTGATATACTTTATGAAGTATTTCTTTCTCTGACAGAGGAAGATCTTAAAGAATTAATACCTGATTCACTGGGAATGAGGAAATTAATTAAAATTAATGAATTAATAAAGGGGTAATACATAAGAATTTAGAAATAACACACCTATATAATAAATATGTTTTCTTAGAATGCTGCAGGATCTTCGACATTGAACGCATCTTTTACATCAACTTCATCCACATTAACTGATGATAATTCAATAGTTGGTGAAAAAATAGAGGTGATAAAAACATGCTTGTAAATATTTTTGTCCTATTAATGTTTTTGTTTAGGGCAATATAGAAACATTATCAGATATAAGATCTGAGGCTGCTAATAAAGAAAACATGCCTTTAGTAGATGAAAAACCGGAAATGTTATTCTTACATAAAGCCTCCACAACAGATGCTTTTCCGGAGTTCGATTTGAACACATTATTACAAACAAGTCCATTAGGCAAAAGTATTTTAAAATATTATGAAACAAATAATAACTTAGATTACCCGAAGAAGTAGGCTGGTGGATATTGTAATTAAACATTTGTATGCCTATATCATAAAAAAGTAAATATATAATATAGTTTATAATTTACATACATTAGTTAAAATTATGAATTTAATTTCAGTCGATTAAAACATGAAGAGTTCAATAAAATTGTTGCTAAAATTATAGCACTTTTCCCAACAGAAACAATGGGAACGTACTATGTGCCACCTATAAAAAAGTATGATTCTCTCAACAATAAATCAAAAGGAAAATTAGCAGATAAAGTAAGGAATATTATAAGAATTTCTGAAGAGGCAAAACCAACAAGAAGAAGAAAAAATTCTAATGCATTAAATGATATCACCGAATTAGATAACGATAATATTTGCAATAAAGATATGAAGGATGATGAACAGCGGTGGCAAAGAACTAGAAAATATAGAGTTATATGCAGAAACAAAGTGGAAAATGTGTTTAAAGAGTGGCCAATCCTGAAAGACTTGAGAAGCGATACTTTGGTATGATTTTTAAAACTAGTATTTGTAGATAGTAATTTTTATGAACTTTGATTTTATGTATATGATTAAATGCTGTTTGTTTATTATGTACTTTTAACTTTTTTTTTATTGGATTTTTATTTGAACACATTAAGAACTAACAATTAAATTACATATTTTAAATTGTAGATTAACAGTGATTTCAAAAATAAATTCCCAGATAAGGACTTCGAATTATTTACTAAATGGGATATCACTTATGAAATAATTAAAAACCTTAAAATAAATTCATTAAAAGACTCATCTGTAGTAAATTTATTATTAGGAAGAAGGAATCAAACTGATAATACAGGTAAGGTATGTAGTATAATATACTATCTACTCAATCCGCTCCTTGCTTTATTTGTTCTATTGTTTATATAGATGTTAAATTTAAAGTTATTAGGTCTAATAACTTAGTACCTACTTTTGATTAAATTTCAAATAGCTACAACTTTCATATTTCAAATGAATCACCTTTTCACGGGCTCTTGAAATCAGAACGAGTAGTTTTATCAAATACAGCTGATTTCAAATAAATCTAGGACAGTCAGTACTCTATATTGAAATGTTGCTTTTTATTTTCTTTGATAGTTAATAAATTTTATGTAATTAACTATGAAAATATAATTTAAAGCCTGGTGTTTTTAAAAACGCAAAAATTTCATATTTGTTTAAGATGGTACATTTTTGATTGAGTTGACAACTTTGGTCCACTTCATTCCACCAAAAGGATGGGTGGGAAACATTGGAAATTCTCAACAATAGAGACAATTGGAAGGACAAGGAATAATTGTTCAGGCAGAGGTAACTTGAGCTTCAGTCCGAGTATGTATCCATTAGAACTGCATTTAACATATACGTTATAGCATAACAGCACGTTATAACGGAAAAGCTGTTATATTTATAGTACGTATCCTTCGGAAGCTGTTATTAGTTTAACGCATATGTTATTTTATCCACGTTATATTGAATTTAACGATAAATCTAAACATTGTCGATTTTGATGCCGTTAGTAATAACATACAGGTGTTAATCTGCATTAGTTTATTTAAATTGTTTTATTTGCTCTAGCTAAACCTTTACTATTTTCTTGCTTCTGGAGCGAAACTATAAATTGCCATAGATTATTAATTTGTTTTATCTGACATGTTAGTTTTGCCAGTTAACAATACTTTATTTTTTCAAGTTTAATAAATATTTCTACTGATTTGTTGTGGTTTTAACCAATCTTTTGCCATTTTTTGTAATAAAAATACGTCAGGCAAAACACTCAGGGCACACAAGTAAAACAGGTACTAATATGTTTATACCTGGGTGTTTATACCATGTCAAGTGACCAAACAAATTTTTAGTCAGCATCTCCAATCTCGCTGAAATTTGGTGTAGGTCTAGACATATGTCTGAGAGGATGTTGTGTAAAATTTCACCTTCATAAGTAGTATAGCTGGCGGTCTGGGGCCTCCAGCATAAAGGTCTTCATTGCGCCACTGATGCACATTCGAACAAATTGGCAAGTGGGGCAGAACTTTGATAGTAGTATCAGCTATTAAGCTCACTTTGTTGTCAGGATATGTGCTATTGAACATGAGGTTCAAATTTTACGTGAAAAATTTTGTGAATTTTCAAACTCCAATAGCACAAAACCTTTTTCTCCAATCAGATTCTTGTTACCATTGGAAAGAGCAGCCTTTTTTCTTTTAGAAAAATCTTATTTTAGTTTGGAGACTCATTCCTTAAGACCAAAAAAATTACTTTGAAATTTGCACTTATTTGATTACGTTTGTGAAATTCGCAATCTATGTATAGGTATAGGATGATGATTGTCAGTCACACTGCTATTACCATACTTCTTATTTTAGGGTCAGTTTGTTATGGCTTTAGAAGTTTAACTTACACTTGCTTTTTTCAATCAAAAGTTTATATATATACTGAATCTTAATTTGATTTAGCCACTTAATATTACCACTATGCAGTTTTTAGGCAAATTTGATAATTTATCTTTTTTACTGCAATTTGCCTGTTATTTATAATACGATTATTGAAATTTGTGATAAAGACGAACTTAGCAAGATTCAAAGTAAGATAAAAACAGTCTTCCTTTAAAATCAACTTAATGTATGTACAATTTTCTCGATATTTAAAGTTATATTTTTAAAATAGCTATTGAATTCTAATATACACATCAACAACTTAAGACCAGTCTAATTAACAATATGAAGTGAATTGAGTCTTTTGCACCTACCAAATCCAGAAAAAATTATGCCTCTTTATTTACATATTTTTTTAATAGGATTTGACTAAACACTTGAACGGGTGTGCCTTTTAGCATGGAAACTGAAGAAACCCCACCTAGGTGCACCATAGGGAATAGTGAAAATTCAGTGCGCCACTATACATGATTTCATTCCCACACAGCTGGCTTAAAACTAGTAAGTGAGTTTAATAGCAAAGAACAGGTACTCCTAAGTCGACGAACTGGATTGAAATTTGATGAAGGATCAACGATTTGCTTGCATCATGAAGCAAGGCTTCTAACGAATCTTCAGTTGACGCAGACACGGTGTTGTAATCCTTTTGGAAAAAAAAATCATGCACCAAAGAAAGGTTTGCGACTGATTGACTTACCAACAGCAGACTACCTAATGGAGCTAACAAAAAAAGATGTTAAACCTGGCCAAAAGTTATGCCCAACAAGTAGAAAAGAAATAAAAAACCAAAAAGATGCATCAGCAGTTTCATCTCCTTCTTCTGTATCTGATGCTGATGATGAAGTGGTAGTTTCTGAAAAGATGAACTCGAGTCTGACATCTACCGGCCTATCTCCTATGAAAATCCCACGATTAACATCAAAAGATTCACCTGTCTATGCAAAAAAGCTATTGGACCAGGTGCAGACAACATTTGCTGAGCATATTGCCTCTCTTAGTCACCTTAAAACCAGTAATATTATGGAGGCAAGTACAAGTAAACAGTGTGAAAACTGTTCAGAATATGATGAACTCCTAGAAGGACTGAAGCAAAAACTGAAGCTCTATAGTACAAGCCGCCAAGAAAAGTTGCAGATAAGCTCACTTTGTTGTTAGGATATGTGCTATTGAACATGAGGTTCAAATTTTACGTGAAAATCTTGTGAATTTTAAAATAATACAAATACAAATAGCACAAAACCTTTTTCTCCAATCAGACTCTTTTTGTTACCATAGGAAAGAGCAGCCTTTTTCTTTTAGAAAAATCTTATTTTAGTTTGGAGACTCATTCCTTAAGACCAAAAAAATTACTTTGAAAATTGCACTCATTTAACTAGCGTGATATACTGCATGAAAGTGATGAAAATAAATTGTGTCTACAGGCCATTAAAACTGTTAGTGCTAATGACGCTTAATGTCAACCAAGTGGTTTTTATTTATACAATAATTATGCAATAATTAAATCTTATCTAATAAAATTGATTGATGCTGTTGGACGGTTGTATATTCATTGCAAAATCAAAAATCATTGCGTTGGTCCATGGTGGCTGAGCCACCACCAATTTCATGTTTTAAATGAGTGTGTACATCACTTCATTCAAGGCTAACCCCATCGCCTAGGGGACCAAGCCAAGGTTGGGTTTCTTTATGGATCCCAAGCCGAAGTGACACATGTCCAATAAGTAAAACTATAGATTAGTGTTGAAAAGTTGGTTAATTATTTTATAATTGATTTAAATTTATCATCAATATTCAGCATGAATGCTTCTTCTAAACTATACTGCTTTCCCATTGCTGTAGCTGGGGGGGCTGGAATGTTGGCTATAACATGCTCTTCTGATATCCAACAGGTGTCTTTTCTAGAAGGCCAATAAAACGAATGGGCTATTCCATGTGGATGCATAAAATTGACCAAGACATCATGCTGTTCAATTGAAATTTCGCAAATGTTGCCAATCCACCAATTGTTGTCATAAATACAAGCAACGTATTGTCCTGGTTGAAGATTAGCAACTGATAGAGATGGAGAACTGGCTGTAGCAAATGGGTTTAAAGAAGCAACAAATGATGATTCTGCATCATTGGAAACCCTGCTAACACGAACTTGAGCTTCACTAATGGGCACAAAATGGTGATTTTCTCTTGTACCTGCTAGTGTACGGCCATCTTTGCATCTTTCTGCTTGACTGGTTCGAACTGCACCAATTTCTTCTTTAGAAACAAAAAAGAAGTTAATTCCATTTATTTGTTGATTACAATAGTCAAATAAATTCCTTGGCGTCAAAATTTGATCATTTACAGGGCGTTGAAGGCTTGCACGAGCTGCTAGACGTTTCACAGTTCCACCAATGCCATCACAGGGTGATTTGCCATGGCTTGTGCCAAAAAAGTTCCACTCTGCACTACAATTAAAATCAATTTTGTGGTGGCACAAGTTGATAAAATTCTTGTAATTCTTATACTGTGCTGCAGAGCCATCGCTGAAGTAGTAGATGTGTGTTATTTCTTCCACAGTATTCTTCATATATTCGATTAACTTGATCAAAAAAGCATGCACTGCAATTGTGTCATGCTGTAGGCAGTCACTGATTACACAAAAACTGAGACTTTGCACCTGGTCAGCATTGTTGTAGTACACTACGAAGGGATGTAGCGTAGCTTGACTGTTTTCCCAATGAAAACCTTGTACTGCATCTTGTACAACAAATGCATAATTTTCAGCAAAGTCCATTAAAATAACTAATTCGCCAGGTTTTAAATTTTCTTTTGTGGATTTCAAGTGATGGCTTTGATATTTCGCAACATAGTGGTGAGAAGAAAGCTTCAAGATTTTGCTAACCAAAGCTTCAATAAAGTCTTGAACAGTATCTTGTTTTGTTTCCAGGGTGTCCCTATCAGTGTGCACCCATTGTTTATACTCAATTAAATCATCAGGGTCATTTTCTTTAAAACAATTAATTTGTAAAAAGTTCTTCTGTTTCATGGCATTCTTCACAACGATGAAGCATACAATTCTTTGAATCTAGGCTGCAAACTATCTTGCTGATAAGGCTTTTATAATCTTCTGTGATTGGGCTTGCTGCAAGCATTAGTTTGACATTTTGATGGATGGTGCACACACATACGGAGTGTGTTCCAGGTGCACCAACTGTAACACACCATTTTGGTCTCAACTCACAGAACTTTGAAAATCCAACTTTATCAGATTCGTTTCTGGCTTGATAAGCTGTATATAATTCTTTTAAGTTGCATAAAATCAATCGCTTTTGCATTTGGATTTTTATACCTTCAGATGTTCTTACTGACATGCAATCTTTCTTTCCAGGGCATATTCGTGTAAACTCATCATCTTCGTAAAAGCAAAGTATTTGTTGTTTTACTTCATCAGTCAGTTTTCTCCCTTGCTTCTTTCCAGGCATTGACAATAGCCCATTTTCCATTTTCAGCTTCCTTGATTTCCTCACCATTCTTTCAGAAATGTCAAATTCTTCCATAGTTTTTTTAATTGACCATTTAGTTGGAACAAGTGTCAATATCTGCAACTTTTCTTGGCGGCTTGTACTTGAGAGCTTCAGTTTTTGCTTCAGTCCTTCTAGGAGTTCATCATATTCTGAACAGTTTTCACACTGTTTACTTGTACTTGCCCCCATAATATCACTGGTTTTAAGGTGACTAAGAGAGGCAATATGCTCAGCAAATGTTGTCTGCACCTGGTCCAATAGCTTTTTTGCATAGACAGGTGAATCTTTTGATGTTAATCGTGGGATTTTCATAGGAGATAGGCCGGTAGATGTCAGGCTCGAGTTCATCTTTTCAGAAACTACCACTTCATCATCAGCATCAGATACAGAAGAAGGAGATGAAACTGCTGATGCATCTTAAATCTTGATGCAACTTGGTTTTTTATTTCTTTTCTACTTGTTGGGCATAACTTTTGGCTAGGTTTAACATCTTTTTTTGTTAGCTCCATTAGGTAGTCTGCTGTTGGTAAGTCAATCAGTTGCAAACCTTTCTTTGGTGCATGATTTTTTTTCCAAAAGGATTACAACACCGTGTCTGCGTCAACTGAAGATTCGTTAGAAGCCTTGCTTCATGATGCAAGCAAATCGTTGATCCTTCATCAAATTTCAATCCAGTTCGTCGACTTAGGAGTACCTGTTCTTTGCTATTAAACTCACTTACTAGTTTTAAGCCAGCTGTGTGGGAATGAAATCATGTATAGTGGCGCACTGAATTTTCACTATTCCCTATGGTGCACTTAGGTGGGGTTTCTTCAGTTTCCATGCTAAAAGGCACACCCGTTCAAGTGTTTAGTCAAATCCTATTAAAAAAATATGTAAATAAAGAGGCATAATTTTTTCTGGATTTGGTAGGTGCAAAAGACTCAATTCACTTCATATTGTTAATTAGACTGGTCTTAAGTTGTTGATGTGTATATTAGAATTCAATAGCTATTTTAAAAATATAACTTTAAATATCGAGAAAATTGTACATACATTAAGTTGATTTTAAAGGAAGACTGTTTTTATCTTACTTTGAATCTTGCTAAGTTCGTCTTTATCACAAATTTCAATAATCGTATTATAAATAACAGGCAAATTGCAGTAAAAAAGATAAATTATCAAATTTGCCTAAAAACTGCATAGTGGTAATATTAAGTGGCTAAATCAAATTAAGATTCAGTATATATATAAACTTTTGATTGAAAAAAGCAAGTGTAAGTTAAACTTCTAAAGCCATAACAAACTGACCCTAAAATAAGAAGTATGGCAATAGCAGTGTGACTGACAATCATCATCCTATACCTATACATAGATTGCGAATTTCACAAACGTAATCAAATAAGTGCAAATTTCAAAGTAATTTTTTTGGTCTTAAGGAATGAGTCTCCAAACTAAACTAAGATTTTTCTAAAAGAAAAAAGGCTGCTGTTTCCAATGGTAACAAAAAGAATGGATGTTCTCTGATTGGAGAAAAAGGTTTTGTGCTATTTGGGTTTGAAAATTAACAAAATTTTTCACGTAAAATTTGAACCTCATGTTCAATAGCACATATCCTGACAACAAAGTGAGCTTAATAGCTGATACTTTGGCAGCTTAAAAGTAGTAATGGGTTGAGTTAGCTCACCAAAACATAAGTTTCTAGAAGGTCTTGTTTCAAAGTTATCAGTCATCAAAGTTCTGCCCCACTTGCCAATTTGTTCGAATGTGCATCAGTGGCGCAATGGAGACCTTTATGCTGGAGGCCCCAGGACCCCAGCTATACTACTTATGAAGGTGAAATTTTACACAACATCCTCTCAGACATATGTCTAGACCTACACCAAATTTCAGCAAGATTGGAGATGCTGACTAAAAATTTATTTGGTCATTTGACATGGAATGACCCAGGTATAAACATATTAGTGATCTCGGTACACTCGGGCGCCAGTTATTTTAACGTGGTATGCTCCACGGAACCGGGTAACTGCAAGTAGAGAAAAGAAAATCCAAGGAACTGCTGGGGTTGCTGAGGTCGGCCCAGTCTGGATCACTCCACCTATTCCTAAAGCTTTCATAAAACAAGAAGGTGTTATGACAAATAAATAAAACACACAATAGTTAAATCAAACAATATTTATTTCTACTAAAACTCGACCTTCCAATAAGCTCCGTTTCCTAAACCTAAAAGCAAGCATACGGTTATCTACGGTTATCTACAATAGCCACAGCAAGCGGGGTGCAATCCGGCGTGCAATAATAAGCGAGCACGCGAATACGGGGTCGTGGAGCGGGACGTCGGGTAGTGGGCGGCAGACTGGAATAGGCGGGGCGGGAGGAGATCCCCAGGCTACGCACAGCGAGATCTCGGAACAGGGTGAAGGAAAAGAGGGAGAGACCCCCAGGCTACGCACAGCGAGGTCTCGGAAAGCGGGGAGGAAAAAGGGAAAAGACCCCCAGGCTACGCACAGCGAGGTCTTGGAGAAGGTAGGGAATGACGAAAGAGGCCCCCAGGCTACGCACAGCGAGGTCTCGGAAGACAGTAAGGAATAGAGGATGAGACCCACAGGCTACGCACAGCGAGATCTCGGAGAGGGTACAGACAAGCGGGTGAAAGCAGGTATCAGAAAGACGGCAAAAGGACTTACTCCTGTATTCCCCGGGTCGGTCTACACTGCTGGTCTGGCTAGGCTGGTCGGTTTGGTTGGCTGGTCCTAATGAGAGTCCCGGAAGTGGACTGAATAAATCATCGCTCGGCGCCTGTTTATATAGGCGCTCCGGGAGCGTGGGGGAAATGGTAGGAGTAAAACGGAGCGGCGCACGCTAGAATTCGGTCAGGGAAGGGGCGCGTGCTCTCGCTAGAGTCGGTCGCTTATCCGAACGGTTTAAGATTGCTTGCGAAGATAACCATATTTATTCATACATTCAAAATAATTAATAAAATTCAGTAACTTCGTTACACACCCCCTTTTCTTACAAAAAAAGAACTTTTTTTTCAAAAGATGCAATAGGCATCGGTACAAAATCCTTTAATAAATCAATTAAAATATTCCAACAAAATCCATCCAATACTACTAAAGTTAAAGATTTGTATGTGTGTCCGAGCCCAATTCTCGCGTTCTATAAGGGCTAGAGAGATGGGCTTGGGCTCATTCGACGCGTAATTTGCCGAGGATAATGCACGAGCATAATGACGAAAATCTTTTAAATTAGGTTATGTTTTAAAAAAAATTTTAAATTAGGTTATGTTTTAAAAAATCGATAAATGCTGATTCTATCGTACTATTTAGTGCTATTGAGTGCTATTTGGTACTAATATGTGCTCTATCGATAGGGAATCGATTGGAGATTTATGTAGGTCATGTAAATACTGACCTACTTTAAAAAAAATCGATAAATCCTATTTCTATCATACTTAAGTGCTTAGGCCCGTAGGGCACATTATCCTAGTACATATTAAGATGCATAAGGCATCGCCCTAACTTAAATATACAATATTTTCAAACAAAACGGTGTTTTCCTTCTCGTGGGCTGTGGGTTTGGGAATGCTAACGGCTTCGGCGATGCTGCCGAGGTGGCTTTGGACAACCACACGTCGGGCAAGGGGTCCGTTTCCCTTCAACGAACGGTTCGGAGCAGCGGTTGGTTCGAGGAGAACTTCTCTTCGCCGGGTATGGTGAGTAAGACCGACTTCCTTTAGACGACCTGGACGATGTTGGGCCCTCGGACGGACACGGACAGTCTCTGGACATCGTACCAATGCGACCGCAGCGGGAACAGAACAGAACGTGCTTATTGCGGCACGTGGACCTTTGATATCCCGGACGGCCACACCTCCAACAAAGGCCTTTGCGAACAAATAATCGAGGTTCAATGGGCTCCAGTGTCGGGCCAGAACCAAAAGGGTCCTCCATGGGGTCTATCTTTTCCCAGTCTTGAAAGTATACTGGAGACGGCGTCCTCGTTAGTGGGTAGGGATGAGGGGAACTGCTTTTCCTGTTGACATCCTTCTTAGGGCTGGGCGGTCCTGGAACGTCGGTCTCGGTCTGCTTCTCAAAGGCTTCTTCCAGCATTTGTACTATATCCTTGGCCTCTTCCTTCAAAGGCGATGTACATTAATTTAAGTCTGGACTTGACATACTTTCTCCTATAAACAAAGAAACAGAACTTAGACGGATGGGATATGTTTGGATTCGGACGGTATTCGGGAGAGAAAAAGAAAATTTCCTATTCCCCGTTTTATTCACCAAACTGAAACTCTTCCTTACAAAACAAAGCTTAAATAAATTTAAAAAAATGGTTATCATAAGCACGGTTACGGCCTGGGAATGTAAACTCGGACACGGGTCCCATCGGAGGCCTGTCCTGTCCATCTATACGTCCTGTCGACTGGGGCTGTTACTGGGCGCTGCCGCATTATAGCTTCCCTGAGCCTGGGGGACCAATCTTCAGGTCTGGGCGTTTTCCTCAAGGCATCCCCTAGCCGGGTTCGGTCGGTGGGGTCCCACGCTGTCGGGGGGGAACTGTCTGGTGTGTGTTTGTGTCTGGAGAGAGTTGGGAAGTTGGAGGGGGTTCAGGAATCAGTGCTTTGGGAACAGGGGGTGTACGGGGAGGGAGTTCCTTTCCATGTCCGGGGATAGTGCATTGGACCTGTCGGGGGCGGGTCGGCTTCCTGGAGGGTATAGTAGTGCACAAGGTAGGGGTGGTATTATAAGGTTTGGGGAATGGCCCTGTAGGTGACTTTTTAGTTAGTTCCCCAAATTCGCGGGAGAGGGCCTTGGCGATGCGGACCCTGCTTGTCGCATTGTGGGTCGCCCTCTCGGCCTCTTGTTTCAATGCTTTCACCTGCGGAAGCTGGTTAACTCTTTTCATGATGCTGCAAAACATAATATCTTTATAAGCATTAATATCGGTAGGAGTAGGACTTTGGACACGAACGTTGAATGCTACTTTGTCGTCCTTAGATCTTAGACTTTGCAAGCGCCTATTGCGCCCCTGCTTCCTGTGGTGATTCCCAACTTTAGGCGCAATTGGTTCGGACATCGGTATATCAGTACTTACTTGGTTACACGCAAGCGGTACCGGAGCCGTGGATAATAACTGGCCTTGTAGTCGTACTCACCCGGTCTTCAGGTCGAAATCATACCGACTCAGCGCATCCATCCCTAGGATCATATCGGACGCTAGCTGGGGCAGGTAATGGAACGTTGCGGTAATAGAAGCGCCTCCCAATTCAAGCCTTAATCGGTAGGCTTTGTTAATGGCGACGGACTCGCCATTCGGGCGGTTTTGGTTACGGGTCTGACAGTTGGACAACGAACTTCCTGGCACCGGGCCAACACACAGTCTCCTATGAACGAGATAGTGGCCCCGGTGTCTACTAAAGCAGTGAACGGTGTAGCTAATGTCCTTGCGGAAATGTGGGGTCTTAGGCCGTTGGAACAGACAGCTATTCCGGGTTCTGACTGTCGACATGGGCAATCCCGTGACATCACTCCTGGGGTGCCACAACGGGAACAGAATCGGCGGGCCGGTCGTCGACAATTTACTCGTAAGTGTCCCGTTTGTCTACATCGCCAACAAATTATCGGGCGTTGGGTTGACTCTGTGGAGGTGCGGTGGTTGACTTGGCTGGCCTGTGGGCGGTTGTCTCTAGCGGTCTCTGGAACGGTGATCTAGCTCCGTTTCACTCCTACCATTTCCCCCACGCTCCCGGAGCGCCTATATAAACAGGCACCGAGCGATGATTTATTCAGTCCACTTCCGGGACTCTCATCAGAACCAGCCAACCGAACCGACCAGCCTAGCCAGACCAGCAGTCCAGACCGACCCGGGGAATACAGGAGTAAGTTCTTTTGCCGTCTTTCTGATACCTGCTTCCACCCGCTTGTCCGTACCCTCTCCGTGACTTCGCTGTGCGTAGCCTGGGCGTCTCATCCTCTATTCCTTACTGTCTTCCGAGACCTCGCTGTGCGTAGCCTGGGGGTCTCTGCCGTCATTCCCTAACCCACCTCAATTCCCACCCCGCTTGCTGTGGCTATTGTAGATAACCGTATGCTTGCTTTTAGGTTTAGGAAACGGAGCTTATTGGAAGGTAGAGTTTTAGTAGAAATAAATATTGTTTGGTTTAACAATTGTGTGTTTTATATATTTGTTATAACACCTTTTTGTTTTACGAAAGCTTTAGGAATAGGTGGAGTGATCCAGACTGGGCCGACCTCAGCAACCCCAGCAGTTCCCTGGATTTTCTTTTCTCCACTTGCAGTTACCTTGTTCCGTGGAGCATACCACGTTAAAATAACTGGCGCCCGAGAGTACCGAGATCACCAGAAAGCATATAAGCGCCACTTCGTAAGCAAGCCCCTTACAAATACCGAGACAACTCAGGGGCACCCCAACCCGGCTTAGAAATTTGGCGCCCGAGCAGGGACCTTCGTTTTGGAGTTGCCAACCCCGACCTCGTTTTGGAGTCACCCGGATACCGCCATTGGATAGAGGGACCCAAGACCAGTCGATTGGACTGCATCCCGAGAAGATCCGGAAGTTGCCGAAGATTCCCGAACACCCGAGAATACCACCATCGTGTAGAGGAACCAAAAAGGCATCGATTGAACCGCAACCCGAACAGATCCGAAGATTACCGAAGGTACCCGAAGACCCGAGAACACCGCCATTGTATAGAGGGACCGAAGAAGAGTCGAGTGGACATTATCCCGAACTGGTCCGAGAATTCCCGAACATTCCCGAACGCTGGAATAGCTGATACCTGTTAAACGAAGACAGAGATACACCGATTGAACGACTTTCCGAAGTCACCCGAGTACCGCTGTCCGTCAAGAAACCCGACGAAACCAAGATAGACGGAAAATGCGAACTGGCCTGCAACATACCAACAACCATCTCCGATCTACCCATCACCACAACAGTTACAATGCCCAGTACCTCCGATGTACCAGTAAGTTGGATATACCAACTAAAGAAGACAGATTTAGATATGGACCTGTTTAGGTGCGGCCTGGACTTGGGAGGTACCGTAGATGAAAAGAGAAGACGACTTATCAAGTTTGTCCGAGAAGGCCGAGGATTACCGTCACAGCCCGTATCAACTGTACCAACCGTAACGACAGTGACCTGCACCACGACCACCACGTCGATATTGAGTCCGTTAGACGCTGGAGCCCGTCAACCGATGTTTCCTAACACCGTATACAGCCCAGCAGTGAATTATGTGCCAGCACCGAATCCACCCGTTATAAGCCCAACCGTAAAGGTGTACAAGTGGCAAGTCCACTTTAGAGGAAATATGCACATCACGAGGCATAAACATGGATAGTCTACTACCCCATATGCCAGAGTTATTGCAGGGTGAAGCCGCACACTGGTTTAGGAACAACCACTATAGTTGGCTAACATGGGACCAATTCGTTGTCGACTTTAAAGCTTCCTACTTTCCCGTTAATTATGAAGTCTGCTTAGAAGCAGAAATCAGTCGCCGTCTGCAAAGGCCCAACGAAACCGCTACAGCCTATATTACTGACCTGCAGACACTGGTCCGCCGTCATGGGCAGATAAACCCAGACCAAGAGTTACGATGGCTGTACCGTAACCTGTTGCCCGATTTCCGTCAGCAAATCCGCCGTGGAGACTATTGGGATGTCGCCTCTTTCTCGAAGGCAGTCCGTGACTTCGAGGTGTTAAAGAAAGAGCTTCAAGCAACCGAACGCCGTCCCACCGTGCCAGTCACCACCTCCGCTCGTCAACCGCCCCGTACCGCTAGGATCACCATTCCAGAGACCGCTAGAGACAACCGCCCACAGGCCAGCCAAGTCAACCACCGCACCTCCACAGAGTCAACCCAACGCCCGATAAAGTGTTGGCAATGTGGACAAACGGGACACTTACGAGTAAATTGTCGACGACCGGCCCGCCGATTCTGTTCCCGTTGTGGCACCCAAGGAGTGATGTCACGGGATTGCCCATGTCGACAGTCAGAACCCGGAATAACTGTCTGTTCCAACGGCCTAAGACCCCACATTGCCGCAAGGACATTAGCTACACCGTTCACTGCTTTAGTAGACACCGGGGCCACTATCTCGTTCATAGGAGACTGTGTGTTGGCCCGGTGCCAGGAAGTTCGATGTCCAACTCTCAGACCCGTAACCAAAACCGCCGGAATGGCGAATGGGGAGTCCGTCGCCATTAACAAAGCCTACAAATTAAGGCTTGAATTGGGAGGCGTTTCTATTACCGCAACGTTCCATTACCTGCCCCAGCTAGCTTCGATATCTCAGATTTTTGTTCAACTTTTCTCCTTGCATATACAGTGTCTGCCATAAAGTTGGATCGATATGGGAAATTTCTTTAATATTCTGATTGGAAAAAACTTTATGGGGCAATAACATCTGCTTCCAAAAATACTTGAAATATGCCATGTCAAAGTTGACTGGTGACATTAGGTATCTGTATTCTTTTTTAAAATGGGCAAAAAATAACCTTATTTATTAAAATATGGAAAAGATTTATTAAGAAAAATTATTTCTAATGACATTTTACGTTCACATATAGAGTTTAAACGAGATAGTCCGACATAAAGAAAATTTTGTTTAACAATACACCTCCGTAACTGACTATTTTGAAATCATTAAAAACGCTTTAAATGAGTGGGAAGGCAACAAGTGCATAGCATATTTTGCTAATAATAGTCAATGGTGTAAGTATTTTTAAATACCAAATATTAAAATTATCAGGAAAAAAATGGAACATTCTGAATTATTTTTCAATTTCCAAGAAAATAATGGATAATTTTATTAATTTTTTTCTATTAAGCCACGTTTGAATAATACAAGAGTTGTTGTAATCATAGTTTACGCAATTTAACATGAAACTACTACTTAAAAAATAGTCAGTTACGGGGGTGTATCAAAAAGTGATAGAAAACAGAATTTTCCTTATGTCGGAATATATTGTTCAAACTCAGCAGGTAAACGTAAAATGTCATTAGGAATATTTTTTCTTAATAAAACTTTTCCATATTTTGACAAATAAGGTCATTTTTCGTCCATTTTAAAAAAGAATGGCTAATTTGGCAGATACCTAATGTCACCTGTCGACTTTAACATAGGATATTTCAAGTATTTTTGGAAGCAGAAGTGATTGTCCCACGAAGTTTTTTCCAATCAGAATATTAAAAAATTACCCATATGAATCCAACTTTATGGCAGACACTGTATACATATGAAATAACAATAATTTAATTTTTTCAGATTTTTTGGATGAAAAAGGGCCGAAGTAGAAATTTTGGAAAATTTTGATTTTGATGCAAATTCTGCTACACGACACTACATCATCTAACTAAAATGGTCATAACTGCCTTATTTCTAACTCATCCAGGTGTCAGATTAAAGTTAGTTTTTGGATGTTTTAGAGTATATCAAGAAACATGCACAAAACATTGCACAGTAGAATAGTAGCAGGCTGTGAAGGTAAATTTTATTATTTTTACAAATTCTGACTGTGTTCCTGTGCTACAATTATCACCCATTTGAAACTTTTTTTACAGGATCATCTTAGCATATACTTGGTATGGTTAAAAAATAGAAAGGGTATTATTGTAGTTTTGGGGAAAAAAATTATTTTTGAAAGAAATTGCCTTCAGGGCCTGCTACTTGTTTACTGTGCAATGTCTTTGCATGTTTCTTGATATACTCTGAAAGATTCAATCACTAGCTTTAATATGACACCTAAATGAGTCAGATAACTCGAACAATAAGGGAGTTGCCTTATGACAATTTGAGTTAAATAAGTCAGACTGTTGCATAGCATAATTTCAAATGCAAATACTTTTCATAACTCCCTTATTTTTTTTAGTTATCTAGCTCATTCAGGTGTCAGATTGAAGCTAGTTTTTGGATCTCATTGTATATCAACAAACATGCAAATACATTGCACAATAGAAAAGGTAGCAAGCTATGAAATCAAATTTTTCAAAAATAATTTTTTTTCGCAAACTACAAAAAACACCCTTTTTATTTTTTAACTAAACCAAGCATATACTAAGACGATTCTATAAAAAAAAGTTTTAAAAGTGATAGTTGTAACACAGGAGCAACGTCAAAATTTGTAAAAACACTAAAATTTGTCTTCGGCGCCTGCTACTTTTCTACCATGAACTGTACTTGCAAGTTTCGTGAAGAGTTATGACAACTTTAGTTAGATTATCTAGAGTGACGGGTAGTAGAATTTATCAAAAATCGCAATTTTCAAAAACTTCTACTTCGGCCATTTTTAATCCAAAAAATCTGGAAAAAATAATTTAATATTCATTTCATATGTATCTATGATAGAAATTTTTTTTAACAAAATCTGAGACACTTAAGCACATGGCTGTAGTCGATTTGGTATGAAATTAGCAATTTAGCATGAAATTAGAAATAGTGTCTACCTTTTATGAAAAATATTAAAACGTTGTCCTCTCTCACTTTCTTTTGGAATACTTTACGTGTCAATCACGTGGCTGAACAGGATAGAGCAGCGGCTATAGAGACGTGCGACCAAACGACTTTCCATTAGTCACTGCTATACTTTGAATTAAATGAACCCGTTGCCAAGTACTCAATCTTAGTCGGGCGACAGAAGTGACAAAAGAAGAAATAGAGATATATAGCCATAATGATTTTTTAAGAAATGCCTCCCCTTGCGACCCCTTTCTAGGATTAAAAATATACTCATGCACCCCTTTGGGGTAAGGCCCACCTGCCTGTAGAATTTCAGCTTCCTAAGTCTTCTAGTTTACGAGATATTTTTTGGTGGACATCGGACATCGGACGTTGGAACTGGTTATTATTATATTAGGAGTTTCTAGATAGTTCTGATGATTTAGCCCGATGCCCTCTGTTACGATGATTGAAATGAGCAACTTATTAGTTTTTGCCGGATATCTTCAGCCCTATTGGTCCTACGACGCCGAAGAAATATGCAAAAGATTAAAAAGATTATTCTCTATCGAAAGGTTCAGATCAAGTTTTTTTGTACAAGCGATAGTTTTCGAGAAATGTCGGTTTGGGAGTTATCCGAAGCACGCTAGTACAGACTAGTAGACTCTTGCGAGGGTAAACGAAGTTTTAATGGAAGAATTAGTACAATATATTATAAATATAATAGGTATATAATTATACAGCCGTGTTATAAACAACTTTTAAAACAAAACTAATCTTATTTATTTTTTTAATTATTCATTTAATCATTCTTATTACTTGATAGTATGTTTTTTTGTTTTTTTTTATTAGAACATACTAATACTAAAAAATTTTATATTTATTTATACAGGGTGTGGAATAGCTGCACAATACAGTTTTACGTGCATTTTTTCAAACATTAATATTATCTCCTCTAATTATTTTATAATAAAGATATTCCAGAGTGATGTAAAAAGAAGACTTATTAATCGAGTGATGCCGTTAGATACGGATTGCCTTTGATCCCAATCGGAAAAGATAAAGCAAAAAGAACCGGTTATAAATCAAATGCAATCAGTAACCAACAGCATCGTTCGATCGTTCGTATCTTTTTTTCTTTATAGCTTTCGTTAATATCTTTATTGTAAAATAATTATAGGCGATACTATTAGGTGTAATCAAAATGCAAGTAAAACTAAACCGCAGTATAGTTATAACCAAGTAGGTGCAATCTCGCAAATAATGTACGCCGCCGTTTGTGACCTTGTTGAATTCTCGAGATGCTAAACAACTGGCGGACGGGTTACGTAACAACAGTGATGCTGTGATATAGGCTACTTCTTATTAGGAATATGCAATACGATGACAATCGGCAAGCCTCGGAGAACTAATTGTGGTTTGTCACTGGTTTGTACGATATTCGAAGCTAGCTTATTTACTTCAAAGTGCCGACAATCGGGTGGGTATGCTGTAGTCTACACCCTGTATACTAGGGTGGTTTTATTTCACATGGGATTTTTTTGGAAATTATAGCTCTCATTCCTTAGGATCAGGGCCGACGCGAGGCGGGTTCAGCGCGTTCCACGTAACCCGGTCCCGCAATTTATAAGATGTCGCATTACAATTTACAAATACATGCGCTTTTTTGATGCTGTACTTACACCGGTGAGTAGAGATTGTAATTTGCCTGGAAATGATCTTATGTTATTTTAGCAATATTTAATACTTCTAAGAACTTTTACTTTTAATGATTTTAAAACCTACCCTAATAACTACAAGAAAACTATAAAATGTCATGAATTATATGTTCCCAATAACCGCTTTTGTAGTGATAAAAAAGGGATGTTTTAAATAAAAGAAAATTGAGCATTCAACCAGACTACATTATTTTAGGATATTTTTTGTCAGAATTTATTGTGTGATTTACACGTTCACTACACCTAAGTATTTATTTATCATTTTGTTGCATTTTAGGCTACACTCTAAAAAATTACCGGTGAATTATACCCTAAAAAATGGAGGCAACTATGTTACCTCCATTTTTTGGGGTAAATTTACTTCAAAGTGTAATTTTCATAGGAAGTGGGGAAATTTCAACATTAGGTTAAATTTGCATTGTAATGTTTCCTTTTTAAATAAATTTACAGGTTAAAATTACAATCTCAATGTAATTTTACATTTTAACATTAAAACACCTGTGTAAAGTTACATGACAAAGTTAATATTTCATGGCAATAGTACTTTTCAGGGTTAAAATACCAATGTGAAAATACTTCTTCGATGTAATAGTGACCGGCGAAATTACTTGCAAAAGCAATAGTACCTGTGATTATTACATTAGTAAATGGATAAGTACATAGATTGATAGAATAACTCATATTTACCTATTCTTTTTTAGTATGTAAGAATACAATATGAAACTTTTATTATCATTATTATCGTTATCATTTTGCATAAATCTAACTTTTATTTTTAATTTAAAAAATTGTTACATGTATTAAATAATCTATCAGCAAATAACTTTTATTATTTATATTTAGAAATTGCCAAAATATCACATCAATATTAGGGTGAATATCTGCTGTTTTATTTTAGTTTGTCTCTGCAAATATTTAATGAACTGTAATTTATATTATAAATATAAAATATTCGTAAGGTAGCAATAATTTTGCACTATTAGGCACATTGAAATTTAAGAGGAAAAGTATTTACAATTTTCTAGCAAAAATATTTCAATGCTGAAAATGTCTATCCTGGCATGTTTTTTTACCCGATTTATGTATAAAAGTTTGATTTATTTGTTAACTACTAACTTTCCAATATTCAATCATTGGTATTATTAAACCAGAATTACGGAATTACTGAGTAGTTACCTGAATTTAATGTCGAAACAATATTGTCAGGTTAAGATACTAATAAAACTTGTGAAACTTTAATTAATCTTTGGATTTATATTATATTTCATGATTATGGAGTTCCACAAAGTAAGGTTGGAGACAGGAAACAAAAATATTGTTTTTTGTTGTTCTACATATACATCAAAGGAAGAAAAATCCTTGAGTTAAATAAAATAAAAAATTGTAAAACTGATTGTTTAAAAAACAATTTGCTGCAGCTAGAAATTGTAATGAAAAATAGTAATGGGTGAATATCTGCTATTTGTGTACTGGCTACCCATTTTTGTGACCAAGAAAAGATATAAGAATAAGTTTGTGGGTTTTGTTATCTAAAAAGTAATTCCAATTTTCACACTAATTTCAAGTGGGCCATTAATTATTACGTATTTTCGGAGTTTCATGGAGATCAAGGGAAAGTTGCAACCCAAAGGGTTGCGCAAGAACCAGGGTAGTGACAATTTGATCAGAGATATAAAAAAGCAGGGTAGGAGACACTAAATTTATGAGCAATGAAGAAAATTCAATAATTTAACTTTGTATTAATCTTCACTATTTCTTACCTTCTAGTGATACTAAGAAACTTTCTGGTTTAATAATACCAATGATTGAATATTGGAAAGTTAGTAGTTAACAAATAAATCAAACTTTTATACATAAATCGGGTAAAAAAACATGCCAGGATAGACATTTTCAGCATTGAAATATTTTTGCTAGAAAATTGTAAATACTTTTCCTCTTAAATTTCAATGTGCCTAATAGTGCAAAATTATTGCTACCTTACGAATATTTTATATTTATAATATAAATTACAGTTCATTAAATATTTGCAGAGACAAACTAAAATAAAACAGCAGATATTCACCCTAATATTGATGTGATATTTTGGCAATTTCTAAATATAAATAATAAAAGTTATTTGCTGATAGATTATTTAATACATGTAACAATTTTTTAAATTAAAAATAAAAGTTAGATTTATGCAAAATGATAACGATAATAATGATAATAAAAGTTTCATATTGTATTCTTACATACTAAAAAAGAATAGGTAAATATGAGTTATTCTATCAATCTATGTACTTATCCATTTACTAATGTAATAATCACAGGTACTATTGCTTTTGCAAGTAATTTCGCCGGTCACTATTACATCGAAGAAGTATTTTCACATTGGTATTTTAACCCTGAAAAGTACTATTGCCATGAAATATTAACTTTGTCATGTAACTTTACACAGGTGTTTTAATGTTAAAATGTAAAATTACATTGAGATTGTAATTTTAACCTGTAAATTTATTTAAAAAGGAAACATTACAATGCAAATTTAACCTAATGTTGAAATTTCCCCACTTCCTATGAAAATTACACTTTGAAGTAAATTTACCCCAAAAAATGGAGGTAACATAGTTGCCTCCATTTTTTAGGGTATAATTCACCGGTAATTTTTTAGAGTGTAGCCTAAAATGCAACAAAATGATAAATAAATACTTAGGTGTAGTGAACGTGTAAATCACACAATAAATTCTGACAAAAAATATCCTAAAATAATGTAGTCTGGTTGAATGCTCAATTTTCTTTTATTTAAAACATCCCTTTTTTATCACTACAAAAGCGGTTATTGGGAACATATAATTCATGACATTTTATAGTTTTCTTGTAGTTATTAGGGTAGGTTTTAAAATCATTAAAAGTAAAAGTTCTTAGAAGTATTAAATATTGCTAAAATAACATAAGATCATTTCCAGGCAAATTACAATCTCTACTCACCGGTGTAAGTACAGCATCAAAAAAGCGCATGTATTTGTAAATTGTAATGCGACATCTTATAAATTGCGGGACCGGGTTACGTGGAACGCGCTGAACCCGCCTCGCGTCGGCCCTGATCCTAAGGAATGAGAGCTATAATTTCCAAAAAAATCCCATGTGAAATAAAACCACCCTAGTATACAGGGTGTAGACTACAGCATACCCACCCGATTGTCGGCACTTTGAAGTAAATAAGCTAGCTTCGAATATCGTACAAACCAGTGACAAACCACAATTAGTTCTCCGAGGCTTGCCGATTGTCATCGTATTGCATATTCCTAATAAGAAGTAGCCTATATCACAGCATCACTGTTGTTACGTAACCCGTCCGCCAGTTGTTTAGCATCTCGAGAATTCAACAAGGTCACAAACGGCGGCGTACATTATTTGCGAGATTGCACCTACTTGGTTATAACTATACTGCGGTTTAGTTTTACTTGCATTTTGATTACACCTAATAGTATCGCCTATAATTATTTTACAATAAAGATATTAACGAAAGCTATAAAGAAAAAAAGATACGAACGATCGAACGATGCTGTTGGTTACTGATTGCATTTGATTTATAACCGGTTCTTTTTGCTTTATCTTTTCCGATTGGGATCAAAGGCAATCCGTATCTAACGGCATCACTCGATTAATAAGTCTTCTTTTTACATCACTCTGGAATATCTTTATTATAAAATAATTAGAGGAGATAATATTAATGTTTGAAAAAATGCACGTAAAACTGTATTGTGCAGCTATTCCACACCCTGTATAAATAAATATAAAATTTTTTAGTATTAGTATGTTCTAATAAAAAAAAACAAAAAAACATACTATCAAGTAATAAGAATGATTAAATGAATAATTAAAAAAATAAATAAGATTAGTTTTGTTTTAAAAGTTGTTTATAACACGGCTGTATAATTATATACCTATTATATTTATAATATATTGTACTAATTCTTCCATTAAAACTTCGTTTACCCTCGCAAGAGTCTACTAGTCTGTACTAGCGTGCTTCGGATAACTCCCAAACCGACATTTCTCGAAAACTATCGCTTGTACAAAAAAACTTGATCTGAACCTTTCGATAGAGAATAATCTTTTTAATCTTTTGCATATTTCTTCGGCGTCGTAGGACCAATAGGGCTGAAGATATCCGGCAAAAACTAATAAGTTGCTCATTTCAATCATCGTAACAGAGGGCATCGGGCTAAATCATCAGAACTATCTAGAAACTCCTAATATAATAATAACCAGTTCCAACGTCCGATGTCCGATGTCCACCAAAAAATATCTCGTAAACTAGAAGACTTAGGAAGCTGAAATTCTACAGGCAGGTGGGCCTTACCCCAAAGGGGTGCATGAGTATATTTTTAATCCTAGAAAGGGGTCGCAAGGGGAGGCATTTCTTAAAAAATCATTATGGCTATATATCTCTTGAATGGCGTAAACTACAAACTTCAATTTTCACAGATTATACATGAAGCAATTCTGAAGATACAAAAATACAGAAATTACCGGCATTTCATCCATGGGAGGAGTAAGGCAACATTCCAAGGGGAGAAGAGTTTTCCGCAAAATTAACTATTATAAAAATCTTGATTGTCAGTAATCTGTAAGAGATACGCACATGTCATCCAGGACTTTTTTGTAGATCTTCTTGAGATCTACAATTCGTTCACTTACAGTTTGCCTTTATCTCTTATCATTTTTGCAGCGTAATGCGTTTTGTCCCTGTTTGAGCCAATTTTCTTAATTACTTATTTCACACTTTGCTTATTACACGACTTTCGAAAGATCCTTTGAGCAATCTGTATTCATGAAACACAAGCTATCAAATGGTGGAAACGGCATCAAAATCCATTCAGTGGTTCTCGAGATTCACCGGTTTTTTACAAATACTGGGCTTACAAAAACTACAAAGTTAATGGGGGCACGCACTGATTGCCAGCGACTGGCGCGTTTTCTGCCTGCGGTGCCTCCAAACGCCGTTGATTTTCCAACTAATATTATGCTATATAAAGTACATAATATATTAATAATAAACTACATAGGTATATAATTAAAATAACTATATTATCTATTTATTCTCTTTGAACACGCCTGCCATTTGTTTAAAGTTATTTTGAAAAATGACCAAGTTATGTGTTTTTATAGCATTTATTTGAGCAAAAAAAGTTTGGGGCTTATAAGTAATTACGAAGAAAGGCATTGCTAATTATGAATCAAACGTAATTATTTTAAATTATAGTTACAATGTTACATGTTATGATCCTATTGACATTATTATTAAGGAAAATAGAAATTCCATTGGAATAGCACATCTTGAGCTACGAGGTGACACTTCTTTCGCTAGGAGCGTTGTTCTGTTCATATATAAGGAGCGATGCAACATCGGGCGAGTTTATTTCGACCGTTTTAACTTGAACTTTTTTTTACTTCGAATTTGCATTTAGGAAACTTACTTACGCAATTTGTTTGAACTTGGTTTTCGATTTTGGATTGTTCGTTTTCATCTGAACTTTGTTTGTTACTTTGTATTTGGATTTAGCAAACTTTGTTACAGAGTTGTTAATATTTGATTTTTACAATGGAGAAACTGACAATGGAAGACGATCAAGTCTCCCATCGCATTGTGTCAATGAGTGGCGATAAGACTTGTCTTTAGAGCTATCGCGCACTGTGTGCTTAACAGTTAGACAGTGTACGAGGTGGTAAGGCACCTCATTTTCAAACTGGGAAGAGTTTGAGGTCCCTTAGTTTGAATTAGTCCCGGTGAATTGAAATGTGCTTCGTGTAATTAGTTAGTAATCAAATATATCAGTTAATAAATAAATGTTTAATAATAGTTGTAATACTACATAAATAGTTTTTATATAATCCACTTTAAATTTGTAAATATCATTAAGTTTGTTAAACAGTTTATAATTATAGTGTTTTAATTAGTGTATGTAAATAATATTTCTCTTGTGAATAGACGATTAAACAGTATTTTTGTTATTATTTTAAAAAGAATGTTACATTGTTGTCAGGTGTCGGGATTTTAAAATAAATGAAATCGCGTAATAAATAAAGTGCTATGAAAACAAACTTTTAGTGTTACAAACAATTCCAACAAATAATCAGAATGGCGACGAAATTGTTAAATGAACTCAAAATAATAGATTTGAAAAGAGAACTTGAAGAGAGAGACTTGGATACTAGGGGAACGAAAGAAGTTTTAACAAATCAATTAAAAGAATGGTTACTAGAACACACAAGACCGCCGAAACTTTCGGCTTCGAAATGCCTGGACCCGCAAATGATACTATAACGTGTTGTTAAGTAAAATGGGAGAGAATTCTAGAATGTTAAAAAAAGAATTACTGCAAAAGTCAGAAGAAAATTGTAGAAAGTCTGAAGAAAATGCTAGAATGTTAAAGGAAGAATTACTGCAAAAGTTCGAAGAAAATTCTAGAATGTTAAAGGAAGAATTACTGCAAAAGTCAGAAGAGAATTGTAGAAAGTCCGAAGAAAATGCTAGAATGTTAAAGAAAGAATTACTGGAAAATTCTAGAATGTCCGAAGAGAATTCTAGCATTTTAGCATCTTAGCATTTAGTATTTTCCATTAAAAATACTAAAGCACTGGAAGAAAAAGTTTTTAAAAATTCTAGAATGCTTAAAGAAGAATTACTAGAAAAGGCCGAAGAAAATGTTAGAATGTTAAAGGAAGAAATGATTGATGAAAGAATTTCAGGAAATCCGAAGAAAACTTCAGAAGGCTTAAAGAAGAATTGCAGAACAATGTTAAAGAGTTGGAAGAAAAAGTTTTCGAAGAATTTTTTGAGAATGCCAGCGCGTTAGGACTGTTAGAGGGTAGCTTGGCGGAACAGGATAGGGTAATAAAGATGGTAGAAGAGAAGATAGCCCAAATGCAACTACCACCAACAACTGAGAAAAAAAGCATAACTAAAGTGCTCGAAGCTAGAATGACTCAACTACGGTTTTCCCCAACATCGGAGTGACCGTTTGATGTATACTATCAGTGAGTTAACGATAGTAGTATTACAAAACTAATAATTTTGAGTATAATTGAAGTGAAACGTTTTATTTCGGGTTTTTGAATTTCAGTTAAATAAAAAAGTTCAACACAAGTTATAGTTATTTGGTTTTTATTAAATAAAGAAACATTAAAGCTAATATAATTATTGTATACTATCAAATTGTATACTATCAAATTGTATACTATCAAATTGTATACTATCAAACTACACTTTTTTAATTGTACAGCTTTTATATAAATCAGTGATAGATTGAAAACAAATAATATGAGTATAAAAAGTACAACAACAAAAAGTTCAGCATTAGCACAAATCACTCGAAATCACTTTCATCTTCTGCGTCACTTTCACTATCACTTTCTAAATTTATAAGTATTGACTCAATATCGTCCATCAATCTATCAATTTGCCACATGTTATCTTCTGTTTTAATTACATGGTTAACATAATTGTTCCATATTTCCACTGTCACTTGAACGTACGCTTCACTAATTAAATTTCGAACATCTCATTCTTTAAATGTGGTATTTTTTTAGCGATATACTGTTTTACATCACCCCAAACCAATTCAATGGCATTTAACTCGCAATGGTACGGAGGTAATCTTACTATTGGAATGCCGTATTCTTTTGCACATTCTTCAAGAATGTATTTGTCGTAATCAGATTTGAAAGCCTTCACCTCTTCCAATAGATCTGCTTTCAAGTAATCATCGTCAAAATATATATCTTTTGACCAAAGCCATTATCGTATTTCTTCTTTTTGCCAAGACTGATTTGGTATCTTTTCAATTTTTCGGCAATGGTATGGTGCATTATCCATTACTACAACTGATTTTGCAGGTAAATTGGGCAACAAAGAATTTCTAAACCAAGTCTCAAAAGTAGCTCCATCCATTTCATCATGATAATCCGGACTGTTATTCTTTGCTAGAAAGGTCAACTCTGCCCCATTTATAAAACCTTGTTTTCTGCCAGCATGAAGTAAAATAAAACGAGGGCCACGTTTTCTGGGAGCTTTCAAACCAGTGGTTAATCCTCGAATGAAGGCGTCCCGATATGATTTAATTGACATATTAAGCTTTGACGCTGTGGCCAAAATTGACCCAAGATTCATCAATATAAACTATATTGTAATCCTCTTCTCTATATTTTTTAATTTGTCTTAAATAACGATGACGCCATGCAATTATCTCTTCTCTTTCAATTAAATAAGATCGTCGTCCTCTCTTAACATACTGAAGATTCATATCACGTAATCTATTCAATGTACTTCTACTAAAGTTTGGCAAGTTTTCATCGTCATTTACAGCTGCTACAATATTGTTCATCGTTGGTGGTATATTTTGCGAAAAAAAACTCGTGCACCTTTCTTCTAATTTCACTCTTAATTTCATCACAGTAGGTTATATTGCGCGATTTTGAAGTATTTTTCATCAGGTGAAATACTTTCTTGACGTACTGGGAACAAAGTTTCTTCACTGATACCTGTTTCTTTAGAAACTTCTCGAATAATTACTGATAATGACTGTCGGGTCTCAGTAAGACGATATTTTATCCAATTTGACAAAATCTGTTTTTTATCAACCTTTAGTACAGAACCCATTCTGTTTTTAACAATATCCGCCATACTTATGTATAATGTACTATGTGCGTTATGTAATACTACAATACGAACAGTTACAACAAACACGACAATGTTAGCAATCATTACAAACGATAAAACCCAAACAACTAAGCGAAGATCTATAGACGCACAAGCTATCAAATAATTATTTCTGTATTAGGAAATTTGCTTATATGCGTTCGGTGACAAATAATAGTGCCGACAAAAAACGTTATACTAGAATTTTAATAAGTACAAACTGTATTATGTAGTTCCGCGAAGTAAAAGTAGAAAAAACCAGGAGGGTTTATTGTTTACTTAAGTCTTTTGCATTTGCTGCTAATCCTTAATTTCCGTTTTTGCAAGTTGAACAAATGAATGATTTTATCATGATGAAATCATTTTACCGTTAAAATTGCGTTTGGGACTTCCTGTATTTACCTGTGAATTAAAAGATTAAAAAGATCATACAGACGCTAATCAGCCGTTATTTTTATGTTGAAAGAATTTGAAGACGAAAGAATTAAACAAAAAAGTATAAGTAATAAAATATTGGATATTTAGATACATGTACGATGTAAAAATCCCAAGTAATGTTTAATAAAATAACAAATACATGTTAATAAGACTTTCTTTTAAATGCTTCTTTTGTATGGTTACGATTACACTTTTTCGGTTACTGTTTTCAAAGGTTTAGAACTTCTGGAATCTTAATCCACATTTCTATAGATTCATACAGTGAAATAGGTGGCAACAACGAAGCACAAACTCCCATAAGAAATACATTGGCTATCTTTCCTTCACTGCAGTCCCAACGTGAGACGGACAATAGAATAAATTTAAGAGATCACTTGTCTCTGTTTTGCAGTAATACTCCCTTGAATTATTATTTTAAAATTGACAACCATTATCCGTGATTAATTACAAATCAAACAAAGTTAGTGTAAACTTTTAGTTGTAACCCGTTAACAGCAATTAGACAGTATATTGGTCAGTTTTCTGAAAAAAAAACTCGGTTTCATTTTGCAAAAAATTGTGAAGTGATAGAGAATAGTGCGATTTGAAATTAAGATTGAACGAGTACTAATTAGCACTTTGATATATAGGTGATCCTGAGTAATTACCTCATTACACCTATTGTTGTTTTAAAGGAAAACAAACAGTTAGTTTGTTGTTCAGAGACAATTACAGACAAGTATAGTGAATTTTATGAAGCATAAATTAATTTATTGTTACTATGTATACATTTTATTAATTAAATGTAAATATTAAATAGGTATCATCATTAAAAATTAGTATTTAAATTGTAAATCTTTATGCAGAAAATTATATTTATGTCGCTGTTAGGACTACTTATTAATATTCTATTTATGTATATAAGGACAAGCAGAGCAAAAAAGGCATTAATTAGTTTTCGTTATTTCATTTTTTACTATAAAAAGTAACCTTAATTATATTTATTTAATACGTATAAACAAATAATATTTAATTAATTTGTTTATGCACTGGTAAGGAATTTTTTAATTACTTGATATTGACTGTATAAAAGTTTAAAAAGGTCAATTTTCCAATTCCTAACCAACCTTTAAACGAGGGTTACTTAGCATAGACATTTTTGGTGGGACAATTGTATCCATGGTAATCCTGTCCTACTAAGAAATACCCCCTTATGTGGCAACATTTATGAAGAAAGTAGCCGTTGAAGATTATTTCATACTAATTTCTTAATGTTGATGTAATAAATTCAAGCCAAACATCTATTTGTGGTAATTATTTCATAAAAATCATAATTTTTGTAAAAAGAAACAAACATCCTTAGTGAATTCTTGTAAAAAACCCCTTTACTGGTATTTTTACTAAACAAATCAATGTTTCATGTGATAAAAACGTTTTAACGAAATACGATACTTTATTAATTTTATTTAATTTTATTATACAAACCAGCTCGAAACCCAACTTGTTTATGCAATAAATCATAGCAAATATAAACATTGCATCACTATTCAGACCACGTTCCCGACATCGTCGGGATGTGGTCGCGGGCGACCGTGTGTCGCGCCCATTAAAGTTTTATTTATTCACTTATTAAATTACTACTGTAAGTTATTTACAACATTTTTTGTGCAACCGTAATAGCTATTTACACTCGAATGCGGTAAGTCGAACTTTACAGGGCGACAACTTTGTTTAAGGCACGAGCCCGTAGGGCGAGTGCCTTATTAGTTGGAGCCCTGTAAAATGACTTGACGCATGAGATTTGTATAAGATTTTTTGGCCGACAAGTTTTATAGAAAATAAAAAAAAATAATTCAAAACATGCACATAATAGTGTGCTCTTGGATGACATTTGTAGTTTCCAAACGTACAATAGATGGCGCTGCGGCGATTTAAATTAATTACATTTTAATTTTTTCTATTAAAGCCCGAAATATTTTTAATAATAACTTAGGTAACATGTATTTTATTACATAAACTTAATTATTACAAGAATAGTTGGTTTCTTAAATATCTCTAATTGCCCAGTGTTTTTTAGTATTTTTACCACATTCGCTTGTCATTTTACGACATCATGCGTAAATATGAAGCTACAGTTGACGTAAACAAAACTGAAACAAACGTTTTAAAATACAGGAGGCCAAAAAATATATGTAATTAGTGTAATTACTGATACGTATTTAAATAAAAACCAGTTACAATAATACAGCTGACTTATTAACATTGAACATATCAATTACAAATTCCAATTGCTTTTAAAAACCAACAGTTTAATTCATTGTAAATATGGGTGGAGATACCGGCAGTTAGTTACTTACCGGTTGTTACCAAGGGTAACGATCGCGAAATTGGATTTCGCGTCCGGTACTGCATATGCGATATGTTACTTCGCGTACGGTTGAACAAAAGCCGAGATTTTTCTATTTGCGTGTCCAAAAGAGATTTACTTCAAGCAACATTTTATTTTTTAAAGTTGATTTCAAGTTGTTTACTAATATATGTAAATGACTTATAAAAATGACGATCTCAATCAAAATCTCCGCCTTTGGCCAAAATCGGGACGTTGAGTCGTATTGGCCATTCATAGCAACACGCACATAGTGAAAACTCTAAATGAATTTAGAGTACGTCATATAATCAAACATCGATTATATACATATTTATACCCGTTGCAGTTTCCTTCTTTCAGTTACACTTTTTAAACTGAAGTAGCATGACCGACAGACAAACTAACAAGTTTCGTTAATGGGCTTTTTAAGGCTAGTATAAAACGCCTAAAACTAGAAAAATAGTTATATAAAAGCTTGAACGAAAATCGAATAAAAATTGAATTAAATAACACATTGCTCTAAAACAAAAGCTCTTTAAGGAAATTTCCTTCATTTTATGAAATGGAATTGCAATACTTTTTTTACCTTAACTCCTTTCATTCACTTTATCTGTAACAGTTGCTCCAGCTGTGCAATGCGTTCATACAATTTTTGAAACTATCTTAAATTTAATTCCTGCCACAATTAAGAATCAGCTTCAAAATATTGTAGTACACACAATGTTTTGTATAATGTTGTGATTCTTTACTACTCTTTACTAAATTTTCCCATGTTTCAGGAAGTACAAGATTTTCTTGACAACGCAACAAATGGCGTCATCTATTTTAGTCTTGGTTCATTAATGAAATGCTCATACGTCTTTAAAGAGAAGTTGGAAATTATTGAAAAAGCCTTCCCAGAGCTGCCTCAAAAGGTACTATGAAAATGAGAAAACCATACTTTGCTAAGACAGAATGACAATATTATGATAAAAGGCTGGATGGTACAAAAGGAAATTTTGCAACATAAGGAAATTAAAGTCTTTATAACACAAGGAGGTCCGCAATCTCTAGAAGAAGCCTTAACAGGTCGGGTTCCTATACTAGCTATTCCTTTACAGTATGACCACTTTGCTATTTCCAAAAGAGTCACAGAATTTGGAATTGGAAGAATCTTAGATATAGATGAATTCAACGAAGAAACTTTTAAAGAGGCCGTTCGTGATGTTATTAACAATCCTAAGTAATGTCTACTTTTGTTACATAATTAATAATTTTAAAGTTAATACGTACTATTGATTTTCAAGGTACAAGGAGAAAGTGGTCCATTTTGCCGAGTTAGTAGAAGATAAGCCAATGAATGGTTTAGAGAAAGCAGTTTGGTGGATAGAATACGTCATAAGACATGGAGGAGCAGCGCACCTTCGCAGTCCAGAACTTGATGTACCTTTTTATCAATATTATTTCCTTGATGTTATTTTAGTCGTTATAGCTGTATTGATAATATTTAGCACACTTATTTATAAGGTTACAAACCGCATAATGTACAATAAGAAAAATATTAAAATAGATTGAATGGTTAATCCAATTTTCTCTTCATAAACATCTTAATTATCGTAAAGAAACTAGACCTTACTATTGTAACTGTGCATCGTTTTACTGTACATAAATATTCTTTTAATCTTCAATGTGATTACCGGCGTGATGACAACAGATAAACATAGCTGCCAATATTTCGGAACATATCCGAAGTAACAACAAAATAAAATAGTAGAATTCTTGATAATATGCAACACGAGAAATAGTACCACCTGAACAAAGATTTTATATTCTAAAAATGAGCATAATAAAAAGGCATCACCATTAACGAACTAAATAAATCATTTTCTATATCTAAAATCAGTTAAACATCAACAGCAGAATAACACAAAGAGTAGTCCACGAAGTAGGGGAGAGTAGCCTAAATTGAACCGCCTTCTAAATTGAACCGGTCGATTATCTTTTTAAAGACTATATTGCTATGCCATCTATCGTTGAAAATAGTAACAAAAGGAATACAGAATGCTGTAGTTTCAATTTAGAGTAGGGTGTTCTCGCGAATATCGATGTAATTGCAAATTGTATGTTTATGCCTTCATTTATGTAATTTTCTCCGTATGTTTCTTAAAGGTTGGTGCAAAAAATTGCGGAACTGTTTGGAAGGCGGTAAATACCATTATTTTGTTATACTATTTTAAACAGTCTGACGCGATTTCGGCACTAATTATAATTTGAAAAAAAAATTGAGGTTAAATTGAATAAAACAAATGAGTGTTGCCTACATTGAACTTATTACTGTTGCCTAAATTGAACTTACAAGTGTTGCTAAAATTGAACTGGTTGGGTTCATTGAAAAGACAAATGGCAAACAGTTCTTTTGATAATTTGGCAAAGTCGTGTTCAGAAGATGCTTCATGTCTTTATTGTAAAGATATAACTACCTGAATTCACTTGAAAATGAGTGCACGGTGCCTAAGTAGTGCATAGTGGGTCTACGAAGAATGTGCTGGGGTAGAAGATGAAGGATTTCCATGTTCTAGTCGCTCGACTTACAGGTTTATTGTGATTTCTAGTATAGTATTACCCAGTGTCATAATGAGTAATTAAGTTTTTTTTGGTTTTATTATTTAGAAAGGTGTTTTTTTTAATATCTGCTGGTGGTTCAAATTAGGGAACTCTTGATTCAATTTATGCAACTGGTTTCCTAAATTGAACTGATTGCACATTTTTCTAATTTTTTATTTTAATAGAGAATTTATGTTTTTTTTTCAATATATTTTTTAATTGAATGTGTAATAAACATTATCAAGTATGCCGTAGTGTGAATTTTAATCTATATAACCTACAATGATCTGAAATACCAATTTTTTTCTAAAAAAGGTTCAATTTGGGCAACTCACCCCTAAATGTAGAAAAATCAGAAGGGTTTATTATTTACTAAAATTATTTGAATTTGCTGCTAATCTTAAATTTTCATTTTTGCAAATTTCTTTTTAAACAAGTTGAACAAACGAATAATATTACCATGATGAATCATTTTACTGTTAAAATTGTGTTTGGGACTTTGGGACTGGTCTTCCTTGATTTAATTGTGAATTAAAAGATTAAAAAGATCATACAGAAGCTAACCAGCCGTTTAGAACTTCTGCAATCTTAATCCATATTTCTAGGGATTCATACAGTGGAATAGGTGGCAACAACGAAGCACAAACTCCCATAAGAAATATATTGGCTATCTTTCCTTCGCTGTAGTCCCAAAGTGAGACGACCATACCTATTTAACATACATATTTCACATTGAATTACTCAAGAACTGTACATAGTGCCATGATTGAAATTTCAGCAAAAAATCTACCTTGCCTACTCTATCCGATAAAATAATAAGTTTGAACTTGTGGACCACCAAGGGTGGTGCACGGCATCCCCAATATATTTAAAAATTAATTATTCAAAAACTGTACATATTGCCACGATTAAATTTACAGCGAAAATTCTACATTGCATCTTTTATCATAAATAATAATTAAAATAATTAATTTTATTAATAATAATTTTAAACTTGTAAGGCGTCAGGGGTGGGTAACGACACCCCCAAATATTTAAAAATTAATTATTCAAAAACTCATACATCATACATATTGCCACGATTAATCTTTTACAGCGAAAGTTGTGCCTTGGATCCTCTATCAGATAAAACAATAATTTTGAACTTGTCAGACGTCAAGGGTGGTAAGCAATACCCCCAGAATATATAAAAATTAATTATTCAAAAACTGTACATATTACCACGATTAAATTTACAGGAAAAATTCTACTTTGCTTCCTGTATCAGATAAGATAATCATTTTAAACTTGTCAGGCGTCAGGGGTGGTGAACGGCACCCCCAAAATATTTAAAATGTAATTATTCAAAAACTGTACATATTGCCACGATTAACTAAATTTACAGGATTTACTTTGCATCCTCTGTCAGATAAAATAATAATTTTGAACTTATCAAACGTCAGGGGTGGTGAACGAAACCTCAAATATATTTAAATATTAATTATTCAATAACTGTACATATTACCACGATTAAATTTACAGGAAAGGAGGTACAATTTCTCCAGTAAATTTAATCGTGGCAATATGTACAATTTTTGAATAATTAATTTTTAAATATTTTGGGGGTGTCGTTTACCACCCCTGACGCCGTTTTCAAGATTTCGTTTACAAGTTGATTTAATAAGGTAAACTGTGTTAGTTATAATTTGTTGAATCTTAATTTCCTTAATCGTTGTGGTAGTATATTTCGAAAAATTATTAAAAAGTTCTGTATTGTTAAATGTTTGTTCATTTAGTTTCAGATTTTGAATGGAACTGTTAAAATTAGATGTTATGTTAGAAATTATTCCGATCTGTTGTTTCATGAGTTCTTGCATATTTTTTATTATCATTTAGTAATGATTTAATTGATTCATCATAAAATCTGGCATGCTCGCAAGAAATAAACACCTTTTTGAAGTTGAATTTCAGAGACGATTTCTTCGGAAATTTCAGGATTTTGAATATTAGTTTCTATTAATGATTCGATTGTAGCTTTTAAGCTATGAATTAAATTTGAAGGAGTAGATTCGCTGCATAACTTAATTGGAGAAGTAAGTGATTTAACATTAATTGTTTGATTATTAAATTCTATTGTAGCAAACTGCGATTGTAAAAAGTCTTTTCCCAACAAGCCGTCGTATGAGACGGTTTGAAGCCTGATTAAGAATATGAGATTTTCCATTAAAATCTGTATTTCCAAATGAAAGTGGTATATTACAACTTCTTACTGTCTGAATTGGATTATTTGGATTAATTCCATAAAGTGTAATTTGGTCTTTAGAATTATAGCTTCTGTCAGGAGTGAGTCTAGAAGCTTCTATTAAGGATGTTCAGGCTCCTGTATCAATTAATAATTTAAATATCTTATTAATGGCCGATATATAATAATAAAAAGTATTAGTAGCAGTTTTAGTAGTATTATAGTGGGCATATAACATTACTAAAGGTAGGCTTATCTACAATGTCCTTTTATTCTAATTACTACTAAGACTTACTATTGAGATGAAGGCGACGTCGGCGGAGTCAAATTCATGTCAGCATAATAAATTCGTTATTCGTTATACATTGCAAAACAATTTTTTAAATAAGATGGTTACGTAGTTTGAAATCAAAAGTAAGCATTTTTATGGCAATAGTTAAGATGTTGAAAAGGCCAATTCATTTAAATTAAGAATAGTTTAATTTTATTTCTAAAAACATTTTTTTTAGTGTGAAGAAAGTAATACCCAATAAGGTAGCTTCAAAAGTAATGCCTTTAATATTTAATATGGCTATAATATTTGAATAAATTATAAAACGTTTGATTTAAAATTTAATATACTGTTGAAGCAGAATGTACGTGATTTTTTTTAATTAACATCAAATGTATTTATTGTTCTGTCAAAAGCTACACAGAGAAAAATGTATTTAAATTTCATCAACAATTGTGTGGTATTGTAAAACAAATTGGTCTTAAAAAAGTGACAGCGACAATTTGTGTAGAATTATAAAACAAGATTGTGTCATTTAGTTTGTCAAGATTTTTTAATAATGTTTTCAATTTTTTGTAAGGATGTGTATAAACTCAAATATAACATTTTGTGGAAGTCAATAGTAATTTTGTAGAATCAAATAAATAGTTGTCTATAAGTTTCCATAACAAATTGTGTTACTTATTAAAACCGAATGTGTAATGTTGTTGCATACAATTTTATACAAAATTGTACAATTGTTGCGCTAGTTGTGCCACACTTGCTTAATAGTATTTAACACAATTATTTGTTCACATTTATACAAATTGTGCAACACTCTGGCACAAATATTCTATACAGAAGGTTAGGTATCACAAATAAAATATATATTTTTACATATATTAAAATATATGTACATAACTAATATGTATATAACTATACAATGTATAGTATATACAGGTATAACAATAAAATTTCCTTTTGCTGTCGCCTGTTTATATATAAATCTCGAATTTACATTAATAACGACAATTACAAGTGGTAACATCTATAAGATGTCATCCATAAACTTTGCGAAACACAATAATTAGTAGCAAGCAGTTTGAACACTGGATTATGATTTCATTCAAACAAAATATTGTATTTTTCTAAACATTTTTTACAATTATACTTCAACATAATATGCTAGCTTATACTCTACCACATTGTTCCAAAGAATGCAGAACTAAATCTCACTGTGTTAAATAATTGTCGTACGTTACTGTTAGACAATTCAGTAACGAAAACCTACACAACGCTGGACAATACGATTCTACAATTATAATATAAATTTCTCCAACACCGTTTTGAACAATATTGTGCAAAGCTCTTATGAAGTATTTCTCTCTGTGCACTTCTGCCCGTACCTCTTCTTGTACTTCCTTAGACCAAAACTCTTCAAGGAAATCAGTTTTAGAATTTTTAAAGCTAGACCACTTTGTTGAACGCCATTCTTTCCATACATTTACATCTCTTCCTAAACATTCCATGGTTATCAACAACTTTCTTCGACCTGTAATTGCCATAAATTCCAAGTAACATTCAAGTTGTGTTATAAATTTAATCGGATGTAGACCCTGCCGATGATTATCAAATCTTGGATTTTTATTGGCCATTTGCATGATTACGTTACCGTTAGTCGATCTTCTTTCACATGCTGCATGATCTAACTTTTCTTTATTTATTTCTTGTATTTCAAGATTCATTGTTCATCATTTCATTCAAGTCCTATTGTACTATTTAACTGTTCAATTTTATATCCAACTTTTTAGAATTTGTCTCCTATACCTCTGCGTTCGACTTCAAGTTTAATTTCTAACTGACTAGTTTTACTATTAGCTTGCTGCTTAACTTTCACTACTATGTTTTGAAGTGGTGTTATTTGGGATTCCATGTGTTGATTTACTTCTATCCTTATCGTTTCTGACAAATCATTTATTAGTGTGCTAATTTCACTAATGTCATTTTGTTACTCATCATCTTTATTTCCTCCATAACCCGATGTAAATATGGTAATACATCTACCACTCCCTTGTCTGTACTATCTAAAACAGTAGTTCTTAACCGGTGCTCAGCGGAACACTGGTGCTCCGCGAGCTTGTTGCAAGTGCTCCGCGAAATTATGAAAGCTGAAATAGGCTCATCTACTGTATGTGATTTGAGTGCACAAATAATGCCTAGATGGCAGCACCTTGCAAAGTGAAGTGAAGTCGTGTGCTCGCTCCTTTGTCGCTCGCCCCATAAACTTTCCAGCTCGCCCGTAAAGATTAATTTGCAAAGCTTGGCACATAAATAACTATTAGTAGCCACTCAAGCATCATAACGAGGGTATGAAAATGTCGCAGCTAACGAAAATTGAGTACCGCGAGGTCATTAAATTTTTAACAAAAGAAGGGCACACGCCGAATCAAATCAAACAAGGTTTAGACGGTGTTTATGGATTTATCTCCTTCATATTCCACTGTAAAAAAGTAGTCAAAATGTTTCCGTTTGGGGCAAGAATCTCTTGAAGATGATGAGCTCACCCGGTCGGCCAATTGAAGCGGTAATGCCTCAAAAAGTTGCAATCATTAAAGAAATGGTGTTAGAGAAGATCGCCGTTTGAAAGTTAAGGAGTTCGCATGAATTTCATGAATGCTTTACGTGAGGTCCCCGTGTTAACATACCCCCCCACGTCCCTTCCCTTGGGAGGAAGTAATTGAGATACGCTCAATCAGCGCTCAATTGCTCCCAGTCTCTCACTGGTCGGAGCGAGGTTGCCTATCCACCCTCTACTATCTAACCAGGTTAGTACCGCAGCGATTGACTTAACACGTGCTCACCCGCCAGCACCCTCCCGTCCTATTTCATACGGGGTCAAGTGCCTCGTCCAGCATTAAGACTATTCCCCCAACTTAGGTCAGGTCAGTACAACCGTGCCAGAGTTGGGGCCACTGCCTGGTCGAATCCAACCTCAAGTGTGACGGGACTTGGTTTTTAAATAAGTTTGCCATCCCGATCTCCCAGTTATAGGCCTGGTGTGCCCCCGACAGATCATCGGTCGAGGCTACTTTGTAGGGCCCATCAAAAAAGCATCCCCGTGTGAACCCGTTAAGATGAAGTTGTCTAGAACGTGAGAAGCTATGTATCTTCGCATAAACGTCTTTTAAGTGAAGGTCTCTAGACGATTTCTGGGAATCCGACGCTGGAACTGACAGCATATGCCAGATTCCCGTACTGTCACCTCCAAAACGCTACCTGGTGGCTTGCAGTTTCTCATGGGTTAGCGAGCGAACTCCCTAACCGAGATAAACCTCACTTGAATCTCCTCCATTCGTCTAGGTCAGACAGCGGGATACACCCACACCGGACCCTCTTGTTAGCAGAGCTCCCTCCGCAACGTTTTAGAGTCATCGTCGAGAAACACTTCGGTGAAACGTAAACGAAACACCTCGGCATAACTCTACCACACATTTCATTCTGATCGCGTCATCCGTTGCCCAGACAAGCCTGGGATTGGGTAGACGGCGACCAGTTTTAAGGGTGAACGACGTGTGGTCTGTACACAAGCTAGTCTCGAATCCTAGTGCTTCCCGACAGCTCTAACGACTGCCCTTCCTATATCTTCGGTCTAGTCTCGGATACTAGTGAAGTCCAAAGACATCTCCAAAGACTACTTGTCCGTTCACCCTGTAGGAGTTAGCAGTGATGTCTGACATTTCGAAAACAAGTGTTCGCCGAATTCTTCATGGCCATTTGGGTATGAATAAAATTAGTGCAAGATGGGTACCGCGTCTTCTTTCTGCGTTCAATGTCAACGCCGCGTCAAATGTGCGCGCTCGTTTTTAAGCTTGTGTGGGGACGACCCAAAGCCGATTTTAGAGTCCATTGTCACTGGAGATGAAACAATGGTTCTGTAGTATGATCCTCTATCCAAAAGGGAATCGATGGAATGGTGGCAACCCGATGAACCTCGTCCCAAAAAGGGAAAGTCGTTCAATCGACAAAGAAAGTTATGGCAACAATATTCTGGGATTGTGACGGCATTTTACTGATTGATTTTAAAGTACGCAATACAACTGTTAACAGTACATATTATGCGTCTTTACTGCATAAATTGAGAAGCAATATTCGTGAAAAACGTCGAAGAAAATCGATGTTCGATGAAAACGTCCGATACTGCCACAATTTCACAAGCTGCCATTCTCGAATGCGGCTTTGAAGCATTGGGTCATCTACTGTACAGTCCGGATATGGCTCTTAGTGACTATTATTTATTTTCCAACTTAAAGAAAGACCTTAGGGGACGTAGTTTTAAGGACGAGAACGAGTTGCAAGCAGCTGTAATTGAACATTTTGAAGAAAAAACTTTAGATTATTTTTACAAGGGCATTGAATTATTAATTCCACGTTGTAATAAGTGTTACATTAGGGGGGATTATATTGAAAAATAAAAATTATTATATTTTACCAAGTTTATTTTTTCTATATCAGGCCGAGAATTAATGGCGCTTACCTCGTATATGTTTTTATATATTTTTTTAATTAATGTTATTTTTAACTGTTATGTCTGATGTCTCTTGACTCTTTGGTTTTGGTGCTCTGCGAATTTTTATTATGATCTAAAGTGCTCCCTGACTTCAAAAAGGTTAAGAATCACTGATCTAAAACTTCTTGACCCGTTGTACTACTGTTGTCAGGGATATCCCGTCGTTCTCTTTCCTGCGGTTCAGTGTTTAGCTTCGCCATTCTTGGTTTTTCAGTGTTTAACCCTGACCGTAATCTCATTAGACCACCACTTAATTTAATAGCTTGGTTTAGTCAAACTCGGTGTGCCACGTACTCAATAAAGTTATTAACTTTTATTTTTATTTCTCGACCACCTAATAGTCTGAACTGACCCCTATTCTTCGAGCCCCAAGTTGGACGCCAACTGTTACGATTCCGTGTATTTCTGGTTAATTGTAATGACTCACAACAACCTTACCATTGGATGCGTACTGTTACAGACACTTGTACCAGCATGTTTTAACATATATGATTGGTTAAAAATTATACCAAATTATGTTGTACAAGATATTTTTAATAATTAATTTCAACGCTATCTACATACATTTCATTTATAGGCGATTGGAATTCGATGTGGAAAACTCTCACCCAATTTTTTACTATTGAAAGTTGAGACTAAATTTAACCAATTTTACAGTAAAAAGATGTGCGAGGTCACGGTTAGATAAAATTAAAATCCCGTTGTAGACAAACGTCATGTAAAAATTGAAAGCTTAATGAACAATTTTGTATATTTACGTTTTGTATTACAATTAGTCATCATTTGAGACGTGCATTTTAGTAATGCAAAACCACTATGCCAACGAAGCGATGCGATTTGCAATAGTACAATGTAAGACAATTGGGCGCTTGAAAATGGTGGATTTGGACTAGAAAAATACACAGTAATATGTGACATCATCATGTTTGTCTGTCTGACTTTAAAATCTCAAACCTTGCACTTACATATACAGTTTATTTTTATTAATGATATCGATATCGATGAGCGCGTTATAATCTTATACGTACTCTTATAAAAACGTCGGTCAGAATTATTAAAAATTTGAACTTTCTCTAATTAAAACACTTTATTAAAGCTTTTTGTTCCAAATGCCATCAGAAATGCGCTGGTAAAGACTGGTGGAGGGGCTATGAGACACCCTGTATAAATAAGTCTTCATATGTATCTAGTCTGTAATAAGAGCTATAAATTCAAAAAGTTCTGAGTTTATGAATACTTAATTAATTATTTGCTCGACGTCACGCTAAAACCTGTACTGCAAATTCAGAAACTACCCAAAATCGAGCATTATAAAATTTATGGCAAAAGGAAGAAAATATTAAAAATACTTGCTTCCTATCTCTACATAACCATTAACTGAATGTTGTTTACAGATTTCTTACCGTGTGGCTGTTATAATTTTAGCTTTTAGTCTTTTATCATAGTCGATGAACCCAACTAAATTCAACTGTTAGGATTCAATAGTTTACTGTATTAAAAATACAGAGTTCCAGTCAGTGGCTCCCACTGGCAGATCAATAGAACACTTGAACTAGCTCAGGGAAACATACCTGTGGAATACATTTTTAAAGAATCATAGCCATGAAGGACATATTAACCTTTTTTTTAGTTCGTTTGTTCCAATATTCCATTTAACCAGAAAATTTATAAATAGACAGAATTAAATCTCAGAAAATATTTTTCAGTCAGCAAGACATATTCAAAACGCACCTGTCGCTGCTGGCCGTTGCATTAAAAAATAAATAAAAAAAAACTTTCCAATGCCAAAATCTCGTTTTTATTTTACTCCCTAATTACCTGAAATCTAGGTCAACAGGTAATTTGGAGGATAGCCAGGCTTTACTAATTTCCACCATAATGAAGTTTTTGTTAATACGAAACAAATAAAACTGATATGTTTGTAGGTGCTTTTAAAGCGAATCAGGAAAACTATAAACAGATTTGTTCACGTTTGTTTTCTTCCTGAAAAAATAGAAAAGTCAACGACTCGAAATTAGTTTATTTCGTAAAAATTTAAAAAGGAAAAGTGATTTGAGAATTTTAAGAATTCTGTTTGACACTTTAGAGCACAATTTCCTTGTTAGCAATATTTTTTATGCTTTAAATAAGACGTAAAACATGAAAAGTCAACGCCTAGATTTAGTATTTCCTGAAAATCAAAAGGCATGATTGATGAGTTATGATTTGTAAAATTTATTGTTTGTACCTAACTGAAGTTTCTTGACTGTAAGGTGTTTATGCTGAATTTCTTTATTATTTTAAATCCTATTTCTAGGATGCAATGAATCACTATTACTTTCACTGTTGGAAATTTTAGTTTTATCGATAATAGTAAAATTAGAAACGGCTATTGACAAAAAGCAACGTAAAATAAAAATTAAAATAGAAAAGTGGAAACCTTGAAATCTAAAATAAAATATAAACTATCGTTACTGTTACAAACCTTACCGAATTGATTTAGCATCATTATACGTTGCCACAACTAATAAGGAAGATTGACAAATGGTGTATCGCACGCTAAAAGTAAGAGATTATACAAATTTTGAATTTGAAAACTACTTCTAAAATTGATATTTCTAAAGAATGTGGATTCAGTTTTATATGTTGTCTTGTTTACATTTAATTGCAGTTTCGTCTTGTACATTTGAATTTTTATGCGCAGATACATTAGATAATTAGACTATTATTGCTAGACTCATCTAAACATAACCGTCTCTTTATGGCCCAAGAGCCTCTTTACGGTCCGATGAGCAATAAAGAAACGTCAATTGAATGTCAGAGCTGTTTTTTTGTAGAACTTAATTTGTCTTTAACATAACTTGTAAACTTATCACCAATGAAAATAAGCTGAAATTTAATATTTTAGAATAGTAACGTACTTCGTAAAAGCACATAAGTATAAGCACAGCGGCTTCATGTACCTACGTACTCATTTAATTATATTATTTACACAATAATAGATTTGAAATAAAAACTTAATCTGCGCATAAAATAGTGTATGTATAGCGGGCGTAACTTGCTTTTATGGACCTACAGCCTTTTCCTATCCCTCGGCTGACGCCTTGGGCTAGAAATAACGCTTCCTGCCACTATTGTCCATATGTATAAGATCCTGCCTTCATTAGCAGCTTATAAATCATTAATATACAGAATACTAACCGTTTCATTAATACGAAAAATAGATGTTACTAAAAAATCTCAATCAATGCACAAGTCGCACACAATAATAGCTTAGCTACCAAAATAAATATATCATATATTGACATTCAAATAAAAGACACATATTACCTATTTATAACATATTTCCCCAAAACATTAAAAAACATTCCTAATATAGGTACTATTACAAAGCACCAACAATAACAAAATTTCTTAACTGAATTCAATTCTAAATAAAAGGGAAACCATACAATGAAATTAAGACTTTACAGTTGAAATTGTTCTTTTTGCAACTTGGTGTACATTAGACAAACGCTTATAATTTTGACATAAAATACAACGAACACGTAAGATGTTACAGAAATAAACAACTAAAATAAAATCTAATTACAACACCTTTAAATACAACGGAGCTATCAATACATACGCTCCTCAAAATAATCGCTATAGATTTGTTTAAACTTTTGTTACATTACAGCAAACACATTTGCCATCTAAGATTCCAGATATACAAACAAAAAATAACTAACAATTATTATAAATTATAAACACAAAATCCAGGTACCTTTAATGAAAAATTACATTGTTCTCGGTGTTTCTCCGTTACCAGAGCTGGCGCATATTTACTATCCTAAATATACGATTATAACAAGGTATTTTATTTTAAAAACTAGAACTTTGGTGTGATATTACCGAAAAGATCTCTATCTTAATCTCAAGTTATTTTAAGTCCTACATGAATCTTATACAATAGATTTTTTTTAATTTACATACTTGCCGCTAATTGAAGTGACCAGCAACTAAATATAGTATTATCATATTCTCACAGAAGATAAAAAAATTTCAAGAATTCTGTTAAACAGTGGTATCGGCATCTCTAAACTCCACTACTCCATGCAGAATCAAATGATGGAGACGAAGGAACAGAACAAATATTCCAAGAAATCCTTACTAAATACTTATCCGCGAGATTAAAATAAACTTATTCAAAGAAATTATTGAATAATTTTTGATTATCCTACAGAGCAATTCCTGATGCTACTGACAACTATAGAATATTCGTAACTACCTAATTAGGAACTCAGTGAAGTATCTTTACACTAAACTATCCATGATTGAAGAGTCCTGGAGACTCTGTTATTCGACTTAGTTATGATATGATCTATAATAAGTATATACTATGTACACTACCGTTCATAATTATTTGAATGCTAGCTAGATTTTAAATTTCACTTACTAATAACACTATGGTAAAAAGATTCTTGGACAGCATTTCGTCTACCAAGAGGATGACGACCCAAAACATTCCTACCAACGTTGTAGAAACTACCTTCAAACATGTCTGAAACGGAGAATGTCTTAGAAAGAATGATTTAACCTCCATATATTCCCAATTTATTTCCTATAGAACTTCTGTGGGATGATTTAGACAGAAATGTTCGGAAATTGATGCTAACTAACTAAACGACGTCTTTAAGAAATTGCTACAAGAAATGGAGCAGATAACTGCAAAAGTTACTGAGCCGAATTACTCGAATTTGTAAATCAGTAATACGTGCTAGAGGTGGACATATTGATGAGGCTGCAATTTAATATTTATTGCAAAATTCTCTTTGTTTAACATTATGTGTATGTATATTATATTTCTTTTGACTATAAATTTTAGGAGCAAAAGCAAGAATCTAGGTGTTCCAATAAGTATAAGCGGCATGTATCTCAGTGGCGTGCGGTCCATGGAAGCAATGGAAGCAATGCTTTCCTTACGAACTTCTTAAAAATGAAACACAATGCGAACAAAAATATTTTTATAAAATTATAGTGATCGTTTATTTAAATTTGTAATATTTAATCAACTTAAAGCTCAATATCAATTCCGTACAGCAAGACCGTACACTACTATTTTAGATTAGGCTCATTACTTACTTGCGCGGAAAGGTAATACCGATTCAAATGTGTTACATACACTGCATATAAGCACTTATTTCGTTGCTTATTGTACTTCTCCCCGCCAGCCGGGCAGTCGCACCTTCGTTAGTTGACGGGTGCCTTGTACATTGTAGTAAGATCACATTATTTGTAGTGTGCTCCATGCCCAAATGTTTATTTATTATAATTTGGTTATTTGTTCGATTTAGTGTTTGTTAAATGTAAATCTGCGAATGAGACTGTATTTTGAAATATTTTATTATTTCAAGTTATATAAGTTGAAATTTTTTTAAAGACAAATAATTCTATTTAGTTTGTTCTGTATGCAAATTTAAAATTGCATTATCGTCATGACTACAAATTTAGCTCCTTCGGTCGAAGGTTCGAGTACTTTCGATGCAATGTTTGTAAATTATTAGATTTTTTTTTGCATACAGTTTTGGAGGGAAATTACAAATTGTTGAGAAAAGCAGATCAAAACCAGAACTTTCAAATTTAACAACAAAGATTAAAACCTGCACCAGGTATTTTGCTAAAATACCTAAATAAATAAAAGATTATAAATAGTAGTACTTTTTTTAAATAAAGAATAATAATCAACAAATTCCATAAGTATAAAGTATAAAAGTTCTTCTTTGAAAAACTTTTAAGTTTAATACCTGTACCTAGTAATAATTGTACCTAGCAGGAGCGAATCCAGAGAATTATTTGGGGGGGGGGTAATTTTTGAAAATAATAGTTTTAAATAAATTAATAATAATTACTATACAAACATTATTTGTTTTTATCCTATGTATATTTATCTATAAATATTATATACTATTGCACAATATTTAATACACATTAACTACTTTTACATTCAAAATTTATTTAACTATAATACTAAAATATATATTAAAACTTTGGGGGGAGGAATCCCCCCCGTGAATCCACGCCTGTACCTAGGTATATTAAATTTAAAATCGTAGTTGCTTCCCTAACCTAAATTCTCACCGCACGCCACTGATGTATCTCTTCCAGAAGCGTGTAGAAAATAATACCTAATTCCCATTATTATCCCTTTGTTAAATGTTGATAAATACAGGTTTTTTTTGTTACATTTTTATTTTAATTTTAATTTTATATATAATAATAACGTTACTCAGTCTAACCTAACCTAATCTAACTTAGCCTAAACTAACCTAACCTAATCTAACCTAAGCTAACCTTACCTAACCTAACCTAACCTAACTAACCTAACTCGAGTACCTCGGGTTCCAGTTGCCGCATGGAATATTAGACACAATGTTTGCTCAGATTTTTATTAAACAATTAATAAATTTAAGAATTCAAATTAATTTTAAGAAGTTTAATTTAATACTTTTAACAAATATTATTTCTAATATTCAATGCGTGATTGTAACTTTTTATTTACTTTACTTATTCCAATTTAATTCGATTATTTTAAGTTTACTAGAAAATTATTTTACATAGAAGAAAACATTAGCACTTTTTTGATTGAGTGGTACCTAAATAAAATGATAATTTTATAAACAGCTGATGTACTGTAGTTAACTGCGCGGAGGACGGCCTAAGGAGTAACTGAGGGCTTTGAAGGTATTATCTGTAACTCTGATACTAGCTCTCTCCTTATTATACACATGTACAGAAGATTCCACATGGAGGATTGGGGATCCCCCGTGCCATCCCTCGTTGCTTCTCAGCGATTGGAACCTTCGGGAGTAAAAATCTTCAGAGATCTATCACGATTATAGTGAACTAAAACAAATGCTTTTCACATCACACCCTATTCAGCAGAATCTTGAAAAACCAGGTGTAAATACTTTCCAGTACACCGTCATATACTCACATTCCCCTAGAGAGCCCCTTGTTTGGATTGGCATACAGGAAACTAGAGGAAAATGAGTACCCCAATGCTGCCCGGTGGTATTGACCCGACCCACTAGTGTTATTTATTGTCACTGTATTGTTACCTAGATTGAGGTTGACTGACAAGTAACGCCGGAAATCCAGTCTCTAAGCAGACAGCTAGCTGTTTGGTCGTCACTAAGTTCATCAATCTCACAATTAAATTGTAATCTAGCAACTTTTTTTGATAATTACAGTCATCCATAATAACAATATTACACATTGCTAATTAATAATAACGAATTTATCTGTCCATAAGCAATAATGATAATAATAACAACTAGAAATAGGCCTAATTACCACATCCCAATAAAACACACAGCAGACAAATATTAGACTTCGTCATCTACCTCTTCGTTCTCTTTAACAAAACTGACTTTTAGCTAAGAAGCCATTTTAGGTTCAACTGTTCACTTCATTGTAACTTGAACATTGTAACGTATGACAAAGACCTTAAGGCATAGGGTCAGGGGGATTATTAATTTACTGCCTTTAATTTAAAGAAAATAAATGTTCCACACTGTATAAATATATGTACTAGAAATTAAAAGAAAGGTTTCAACTAACCGTGATAGACTTGAGATAAATCTTCTGTTAACTGAACACACGTTAATCTGCAATAGAATTCTCACAATTAAACACCATTATAATCACACAATTACAATTCTCTTACTTTACTTTAAAACGAGGTACTTAGATCAATTCTACAACATTCCAAACATTGAATCCAACTTGTATAGGATTTATTAAAAAAGCTAAGATACCCTACTAAACTCTAAATTAATTTATTAAAGATTATGTAACCAAGATCTATGAAATCCAACTGGTTTTGATAATAGGCCGCACATTTCATATTACAGATTCGCAATTTGATCATATTAAATAGTAGGGGACGGACATATTAGATAGGACAGGTTAGATTACAATTATTTCAATAATACAATATTTATTTGTTTAATTTACAATCATAGTTCTAATGTCTCATTGTAGTGGTCAGACCTAATCAATCAAAAATACATCAAAACAGTTGTAGCAAGTTATTTGGTCACAAAGCAATTTGCATAATAATCATTTTGTTTAGTAGTGTACAAATTTCATTTAAAATGCCAACTATTTGGTTTGAATATAAAATGTTTATGGATGTTTATTACAGTTTTCTTTAAAGTTGGTAATCTGATTTTGCATCGTTAGGGACGCTGCTATTTTGTTTTTGGTAGAGACCGTTCAATTAGAGTCTGGCCAAGGCAGTCATTTTATATCACAATATGGCGCCAAATTTGAAAGATGCATAAACGGTTTCACTGCCAAATATCGGCACGCATGTGAACGGTATTTGACTCAATTAAAAAACACGAAATAGTGTTTTTGTGTATATAAACCATTATTTAGCAGTACAATGTCAAAATCCATGTCATTGATCCTATTGTGATATAAAATGGCGGGTACCGTGGCAACGCATTGGACAGACTCTAATTTCAGGGACTCAAACTTTTGGATTATTAGGCAATAAAAATAATAAGAGGATAGCCATTCTTGTCTTTGCCTGTAGTAGTACTTTCTTTCGCGTAAAGTTTACGTTTATTTGTTCGTTTCCTGTTAAATCATTTTTGTTTGCTTTATAGTCATTAATTAGACTGAAACCTAAATCTCACGACTGAAAACTCGATAACTTGAAAACGATAAATAAGTCCAAAATTTAATGATAAGTAAATCAACAAAGAGTCAAAACAACACTTTGTAACAAAGTGCTGTTTTGTCATGTCATTGTAAATTAAAATTTTATGTAATTTTAATTGGAAACATTACTAGAAAATAATGATTATTGATGTTTGAAGCATAATTATGGCTGATAATGAATATTGGTTAATGTTACAACCTACTGTAATGAATTTGGACCCAAAACCATAAAGTGAAGCCCCGCTGATGCGGACCGTAGTTGGTTTCCCTAGGTACTAATGCGAGATAAATAATAATTATTGATATGAATTATTGATACTGTTAAATTATAAAGTACGCGGATTTTTTTAAATTTTAGCATATTACACCGACTTTGACAGTGACAGTTCCAAATTTCTTATTTTTATTACGAATTGAGAAAGTCATATTTAAACAGGAAAAATCTGCCGTGTCAATTATATATGTCGCAATTGTCTATATATATATATATATTGTAACGTTCTTTTTAAAATAATCAAAATGCTGTTTAAATTCGTCTATTAATAAAGAGAATATTATTTACAATGCACTTAATTAAAAACACTATAACTATAAACTATTTAACAAACTAAAGCATTTAAATAAATGCTAGGTATTTACAAATTTATATGAGGACTATTTATATAAAACTATTTATGTATGACAATAATTATTAACTAATTATTCAGAGTACATTTGAACACGACGCCGGTTAAACATTAACTGCCCTCCTTCTACCCGCGATCTCAATTTATATCTTTCATACGATACATCTAGAATATTCGATGACGTGTTGATGAGTCATACACGCAGCTGTCGATAAGTGACGTCAATGAGGCGTGTCGATGAGTCATACTTGCACGTGTTGATTGGTGAGTCATACAGTTGATGACTCATACATCTAGAATGTTTGATGACGTCATATGTGGGTTTACTATTCGTTACACTGTCCCCCTCTTCAAATCTTTTCTGTCCCAGAACAGGTTTTATTCTCTGGTTTCTGTAGAACGGGTCGTGACGGTATCGACAGTCTTCACCTCGACTACAGGTTCCATTACGGTAGAAATAACAGTCTACACTCTTTGTTGGCCTTGATGCGGGCTGGGGATCGAAGCTACAGACTAAGATCTTCACATCCGTGTCTCTAAAGATAACTTCCAGCAGGTTTCAAACGATTCTCCAATCCAACTGGTCCCGCCCACAGCCGAGTTTGGGAACTGCCAATTTGCTAATACCCCTGGTAAGCAACTCGGTCCTCAAATCCCATAATGCCCTCCACAGGTCGGCGTAACTCGGTTTCTGGTAGTAAAACTGCTTGGTTACTAAGTAGTAAATGGAGCGGTCATGATCAGGCCAGTGTAAGGCTTTGCCAACAGAGGGATTCTGATCTCGAAGTTCATCCAGCCGTCCAAATTTATTCCTAAACACTACTGCGAAGCCCCTGGACATCCGGAGATCCTCGGAGACACAGTGGGCAATGGAATAATCACCAGGGACGCTGAAGAGGTCTTGTTGCATCTCGGTCGTGACTCCGAATCGGGCTTTTCTAGTTCCGGAAAACGCAGCCATAAATTCTCCAAAGGTTGGCTGATCATCTTCAGGCCTTACGGTATTGACAGCCATCTCAGCATCATCTTCTCGATACGGGACTACGTTATTGTTTCCCTCATAGTGCGCCAGACGATTGTAGTGTACCACCTTTGGTTTCCCTCTTGGCAATTTCTGTATGCGATAAATCAAGTCATTTATTCGTTTCTTCACCTGGTATGGGCCCTCCAAATTTCGCTGTAACTTTGGAAAATAGCCCCGACGTCTTTGCGAGTTGTATAACCAGACTAGCTCTCCAGGTTGAAACCCTCTTTCTTGGGCTCTCACATCGTACGTAGTCTTCATCCGGTCAGTCGCGATTCGGCTAGTGTTTCGGGTTCGGTCGTGAATATCCTCCAACTTCTTCTTTAAGTTGACAACATAATCATTTCCGACAACCTCCTGTTCTGTGGGTGGACATCCAAATTCCAGATCACACGGTAACCGTAGCTCACGTCCAAACATCACAGACGCTGGTGACTGACCGGTTGTTTCGTGAACCGATGCACGATAAGCCATCAGGAACAGATGTAGGTATTGATCCCAGTCTCGTTGATGATCGGAGACGACCTTCGCCAAATATTTGCCCATTGTCCGATTCATGCGTTCTACCATTCCATCGGACTGCGGATATAACGGTGTGGTCCGAGTCTTGCGAATGCCCAACAATCGACAGACTTCTCCAAATAGTACAGACTCAAAATTGCGGCCTTGATCCGAATGCAGCTCCATAGGCACTCCGAAACGACTGAAAAACTCTTTGACTAGTACGTCAGCAACAGTCGTAGCTTCCTGGTTTGGTAGGGCATATGCTTCTGGCCATTTTGTAAAATAGTCCATTGCCACTAAGATGTACTTATTCCCATCGACGGTTTCGGTAAATGGTCCGGCAATATCTATAGCTATTCTTTCCAGGGGACTACCCACATTGTACTGCCTGATAGGTGCTCTTCGTTTCCCCAAGGGTCCGTTACCAGTGGCACATAGTTCGCATTTCCGGCACTACTCTTTCACGTCTTCTTTACTATTGACCCAATAAAAACGCTGCCTAACTTTCTCCAAAGTCTTTTTCACACCGAAGTGTCCTCCTGACGCACCGTCATGGAGATGTCGCAATGCTGTACCCACTCGGCTTCTTGGAACCACGAACTGAGACCTAATGGTGGTGCCATCTTCACTCTCCAACACTCGCTTCAGTAGATTGTTTTCCACCTTCAAGGACCCCCATTGTGACCAATATGCTTTTAGGGTTCTGTTGAAAGGGCAGACGGCTTTCCAGGCAGGCCCTTTTCCCACACGTTTCTATTCCAGTACCATGTTTAATTCGGGATCAGCCTCCTGCTGTCGTTGCAATTCTTCCGGCAACCAATTGTCGTTGACGATGGTAGTTCTTAATACTTGGCAAACCTTCTCTTCCAAACGAGAACAATGACGGCAATCCGTTGGACAGGGTCTTCTTGAAAGAGCATCGGCATTTCGATTACTAGTGCCCGCTCAATCATCTTCACTAACAGTCAACGTTCGCCTTCTCTTGCCAACCCCCTTTAACTTTTCCGACGGTTGTACTTTTCTTATTTTGGGACAACGGCGTTGTACATGTCCTTGTTCGCCGTAGTTCCAGCAACGGAGCCCTCGAACTTCTTGAGAATTCTTTTTACGGTTCTCTTCCTTCTGAAGTACTCTCATTAATAACTCTTCTAGGCGATCTTTGGAATCTTCTTCTCCTTCCACAACGGTTCGAATTCGCCTGTGACCTCGGGACGACTGTTTTGCGGCTTCAAATTCTAAGGCGTGAGCAAGCGCATCATCAGTTGTTCTTGGTCGTGCCAGCCTCAATGATTGTTGTGTTTCCCCGTCTCTTAGTCCATCAATGAAGGTCTGCACAGCAAGTTGTCCCAGAAATGATTCGGGTGCCGTGGGGTACGCCAATCGGACAAGCCGCGCAACATCGGCTTCAAACTCCTGAAGGCTAACTCCATTCTTCTGGACACGATTCCTCACTTGCACGTGATACACTTGTTGGAGATGCGCGTCTCCATATCTCATCTCCAATCTAGACACTAACAACTGGTAATCATTTTCCTGTCCTGCTGGGATTGTTTGGAGGACGTTTAACGCGTCTCCACGCAAAACCACAATTAAAGAAACGGCCTTTTCCTTGTCTGTTCATCCGTTGGCCCCAGCGGCCGCCTCAAATTGTTTGTAGTAGGTGTACCAAGGTATCTTTCCATCGAACGTGGGCGGTTTTACTTTTATTCCTACGGCAGGACCTTTTTCTTCTTTAAATTGTTTCTTTACTTCACTAAACGGCAACTCAGAAGTTGAAGGAAACCGTAGTTGACTCATTCTATCTTCCAGCATTTCGGTCATATCGTCTTTCTTAGTTGTTGGTAGTAATTGCATTTGGGCTATTTTCTCTTCTACCATCTTTATTACCCTATCTTGTTCCGCCAATCTACCCTCCAATTTAATTTCTAATAGTCCTAACGCGCTGGAATTTTCCAACAATTCTTCGAAAACCTTATCTTCTAACACTTTGACATTGTCCAGCAATTCTTCTTTAAGCCTTCTAGAATTTTCTTTGGACTTTTCTAGTAATTCTTCCTTAAGCAATCTTGTGTTTTCTAGAGAATTTTCAAAAACTTTTTCTTCCAGTGCTTTAGTGTTTTCCATTAGCTTTCTAGAATTCTCTTCGGACTTTTCCCAGTAATTCCTCTTTTAACATTCTAATGAGGCGTGTTGATGAGTCATACTTGCACGTGTTGATTGATGAGTCATACAGTTGATGACTCATACATCTAGGATGTTTGATGACGTCATATGTGGGTTTACTATGCATTACAATATTGATGTGGATGCTTGGACTGCACCCTGTTAATGATTAATAATGTTTTAATAACTTTTAAACTTCTAATTCTGTTTATTTATTTTTATTGTGCAAATTTTATTGACAGATTCTTTGTAACCTATTTTTCTTCTCTTCTTTTGTTTCTTCCTCACCTCCTCTCCTTTTACCACCTCAGGAAACCATGACATATACCCTCCCATTTTAAAAAAGTCTTTGAGAATCTAAAAGTTTTTTTAAAATCCCTTCATTACTAATTATTAATTAAATAATGTAAAATAATAAATAACAACACAACAAGTTAATAGTACTAAATAATAATAATAACATAATTAAAATAAGTAACACAGTTTTCTTTGATATTTCTATCTTTTCTTAGAGATCTGCCGGATATGGATAGATCATTTGAATGTGAAATTTACCTCTGACTCTTGCCGAGTCCATGTGTCGTAATTCGTATGTATCTTGAAATACCTTAATTCGGTACCGTCCTTCATATGGCAATAATAATTTATAACAAACTCCAATTTGACTGTTTGGAACTCTTAAGCTTCTTATAACCACTTTTTCACCAACTTTAAATCTTACACGTTTTCTAATTCTCCTAGTTCGTTTTTCTATACTTCTTTTCGAACTCTTTTTACATTTTTCCTTTACACGAATTAACAAATTTTCAAATTCTTCGTCGCTTTTTGGTTCAATCATCCATGGTCTGTTAGGATATTTTCTCTTCATAAGATAGAATGGAACTTCTCCATTTACAAGACTTGGTACTTCCTTCATATACGACTCTATTCTTTTTACATATTTTACCCAATTCTTATGTTTCTGATTATTTAACACAATTCTTAAATATTTAATTATTTCTTGTCTTACTTTTTCTTCATAATTATGAGGCACAGGGTAAGTTTTACAATGAAATCCTTTTTCTTCCATTACTTCCAATCTATGTTTATACACAGATGCTATTCTAGATTCACTATTAATCGGTTCTTTATTCCTATTTAATATTTTTCTAACCTGTATTTCGTATTCTGAGTCACAGTCTATTTTATAATCAAGATTGCTTCGCTACTCTTTTCTCCATAGCTATATGTTTGGTAAAACTGATTACAATCTACCTGACTGTTGTTTTCTAATGTTTCTTCAAAACTGCACCAATTTATAGCTTCATTGTTAATTATCGCTGCTTTTACTTCACAATCTATCTTTATTTTGAATAATTCCAACACATCTATTCCTAAAATGCACTGAATTTTCATATTTGGAACTATTAACATTTGCACATAATTACTAACTCTACCCACCCTTAAACTAACAATAACACAGTTGTTATTTTCTTGCTATTAGCTGATATTAAATTTACCTTTTTGATAGACAGTATTTGATTTTTGAAACTACTTAAATAATTTTTTATGAACTGTTCTTGTATTAGGGACGATTGAGCTCCTGAATCAAAAAGAGCTTTTACCTTAAAATCATTAATCCTAACATAAATAAATGGTAAATTTTGAATAAATTTCTTTTCATTTTCTGTACCGTCCTCTGGAAATTTTATAATTTCCTTTGGATGTGAAGAGTAATTTTAAGAAAAGGTACAACTTATTAAAAATCCCCTCCAAACGATATAGGGCCTTTATTTTCTCTACTTTCAATTGGCTTCTCTTCCAGGGTTGCAGGCTCGGATGCTGGGTAATGACTTTCTTCTCCTTCAATTTGATGTTCTTGTATTTTATTTCTATGGTCCATTGGTATAATTATCACTTGTAATTACACGAGTGCTTCGAAATTATCGATTTGTAATACGAACGTTGATTAGCAACCACGAGTGTCATTTTTTGACGTTTTAATTTCCCGACGTGCAACGGAGGGAAATTTGTCAAAAAATGACACGAGTGTTGCGTTTTAATCAACTTGAGTATTACAACAGATAATTTCAGAAGCACGAGCATGTAATTCGGTAAGATTACTTCATGATACAGTTGTTTATTTAAGCATCTACTTATTAACATAAAGATTAGTATTTGACATGAAAGTAAAAAATGGGACACATGTGACACTAGTTTTCAGCGTTGTCACGAAGATAAAAACAGTCGAAAAGGACAATAAAAAATTATCGAATTATCGCTGTAATCCAAAAAATAAAGCCTTGCGATTGGTCAAAAACGAAGTAGAATGAAATAATCACAATAATTCCGCTTAAATGTTCTTTGTCCTTCAGTATTATAGAAGTTAGGGTTATCTGCTACATTTGACAATGATTGTATTTATTTTCATGTTGCATATAATTGACATTTCTCTGTACATTTTTAAATTTGTCAAATTTGAGGTTGTCTACTATGTCATAATTTCTCAGAATTCCTGAAAATATGCTGAACTGCTGTATATTATCAACATACACTTTAGTACAAATCTCTTTATCGAAATGTGCGGCTAACAGCTTAATTATCATTGCTTCATCCATCTTAAAATCAACTTGTTGTATTAAATAAAACTTATCTAACGCATATTTTTCTCTAGTTATGCCAAAGTAACCAGCAAATTTACCATTGTAAAGATTTGTAATTATTTTATTTTGTACAGCTTGACTCCAATATTGTTCCAAAAAAATTGTTTTAAATATTTCATAAGAAATAAACCTATTCTCATTTATTAGGAACCACTTTTCTGCATCTCCCTTTAAAGTATGTTTTATATATGATATTTCATCATTGTGATCATAGTTTGATTGTAACTGTCGCTTTAAATTGTTCAAATACGTGGATAAATGGTTGAGAAACTTTTTGGGTTAATTTTCTTATCTCCATAAAATTTTATTATGTTTGTTTCATTTCCAATCGGTACTAATATTGGGATGATAGGTGAAGTCGATGTATTTAATGCGCTATCTGACTTCTATTTCATTTTATTTATGTCATTTACATTTCAATTAATCACTTCGGTATTACTGGTAGAATATTTCATATCTCTGATCTGATTTTCCAAATTATTTTCCTTTAATTTGTCTTCTAGCGTTGCAACTCTCTTGTTTAATTCTTCGACTTTCTTGATTACCTCTTTTAAACACTGCATTAGTTCAACATTTGAAACCTTCTCCTTCTGTATTGTTTCCATTATCAAATTGTTCTTGTTGATCTTTGTATGTTACTTGGTCTCGATTTTCTGCATATCTATGACTTCTCGTTATTCTTTCCATTCTCAATGACATTTCATATGTTTACATGTCACTTTTAACAATTGTATGTAATATTTTGTTTGCTTAAAATAATTAAATTCATATGCCTATTCACGTTGGGCGCCAATTATGATGTGGATGCTTGGCCTGCACCCTGTTAATGATTAATAATGTTTTAATAACTTTTATTTCATTTCGTATTTCAAACAATTGTTTATATACTACAATTAGTAAAATAAAGTATAACTTGATCGCCGTTGTCAATGACACCGGAGTTCAAGACGTTCTTGATCTCCGTTGTTGTTGGCAACGTAAAAATCATTTGATGTTGCATAACAGCCACACGTGACATGCTGCTTTTTATCTCCTTGGTTACGCGTATGATGACACAGACAAAGCAACTTGCTTCATTATACAATAAATGGGATGAATTTTAAAAGGGAGAAATTAGGATTGAAATACGAAATAAAATAAAACAACTTATGCAATACGGAGATCAAGCTTCTTTAAATTCTCGAAGATGTTATAACGCCTCGGCTGGCGCCTCGGTGTTATAACACATCTTCTCTGATTTAAAGTATCGCTTGATCTCCTAATTACATAATATATATTAAACTTCTAATTCTGTTTATTTATTTTTATTGTACAAATTTTATTGACAGATTCTTTGTAACCTATTTTTCTTCTCTTTTGTTTCTTCCTTCTCCTTTTACCACCTCAGGAAACCATGACAATATATATTTATTATGCATGAGAATGTGAACGTGGGTGGTAAAAACCATCTGGAAGACGTGTAGAGGTCCTCTCAAAGTTATATTGGTTGAGAGCGTGATTCCTACGGTGGTAAAAACCATATATGTGTACCTTATATACGAGTACATGATTGGTCACAAAGTATATGTAACTATGTTAAATATCAGATAATCAGATAGCAATACATGGTTCTTGTGTATTCATTTTAAACTGACACGTTTACCTTTTCTAGTTTTTACGTAAACCGCTATAGTTGTCTCAATTTCACTTAATTTTGATTATTTATGTCAATGTATTAATATGTGTTATTCACTTTAATCAAAAACTCATTTTAATAGACATTAATAATAATTTAATCAATGATTGAACTTGATGCACTATCGTTTTTACTCTGGTTAGTCATTTTTAGGGATGTTTTGATTAAATTACCTATCTGTTTTCTGCCATGGGTAAATCCGTCCCTCCTACACTCAACGTTAAGATAAATTAATAAAATATTACAAGCACATTTGACAGTTTTATTTATTTGTGTTTATTTCTATTCTTCCATTCTTATGAAGTAAATCAATTGTTATCAGTTTATTGTCATATGTTAATACGTATACAAAAATAATCACAACGTAGGATCAAGTTTGTTTTTTGTAGTACATTTTTAATCATGAAATTTGTTATTCGTAAGGTTGTCAGTGCTGTACCAACTTCGTTTTGTTAAATATTTAAAATCACGCGGGAAAGTCAACCTGGTACATTACATCATGAAGATAATACTTTGTCATCTTAAAACTATTTTTATCTACCTTATTTTTCAATTTGGAATGTCTATAGCAAGAAAAGACAATTCTTTAATTTTTCTACGACCTGGAAATTACCGATACTGCCGTTTAAAAATAATTATAAAAATAATATAAGAAGGATATCTTGGTTAATGTTAATTACAATGTTGATTTTCAGAATATTATTGGACTGCATTGTTTATTGCCACCTTCATTTATCAAGGTCGTAATTTCCACGTTTTTCTAGTAAAACTTCATCTAAAACGTTCGTTGGAACAGCTAAAAGTATGTCATTCTAAAAGCTCGTAATTTAAATTTAACGTGTTATTGACATTTATTGTTAAGAGAACCAAAAGTGTTTTCCCATTAAATTTGTTTTTCAATATGCAAGGATATAGAATCAAGGTAGAAGAAGATTTTTGTATGTAGTTGTAAAAATGTTTAATTCCGATCAAATTCATGGTATATTAGAATATTTTTATAAGTCAATTATTAAATGGGATGTTTATTCTTATTCTTTATTACTTATAAACAAGGAAGATTTTCACATCGCAACTCGTTGCAGATAAGAAATTACAGCTCCCATCAAAAAATCTAGAGTACTCTACTATGGTACGTATATATGTTATATATAACATTTATATGGTATACCACAATAATATAAAAATGTTGTTCTTCTTACATAGTGTAATTGGTTTAATTTTCCATAAAAATAATCTTTATATTGATATTTCTATTATTTTATGAATTCGTGCACATCAAAGGGCATGGTTCATCCTAAGTGGTTAATGATTATTAGGTTGAAGTGAATACATCAATTATGGAATTTACTCACAGTAAGGAGAAACTACATGGTGCAGAAAATTGAAATACATGGAAGTTTTTTGTTAAGAACTTAGTGTGTGGTATTTAGGGAGCATATGAGGCATATGCAGATGAGTCAGTAAAGCCAGAGGAGATAGCCCTGTCTTCTTCTACTGCCGAGAAACAACAGTATTTTCTTACATTGAAAGAATGAAACAGGATCTAGTAAAATCACAGTTAGACAACTTTAGATACTAAAGTGTTAAACCTATTGGTATCCTGTGCGATGTATAGGGAAATGTGGGTTAAATTACATACCACATATGAATGGCAGTCTAAGCAAGCTATTCATGCTGTTCAGTCAGAAGGTTTTAGTTTCCAGAAAAATCAACGAGAGTTTCAAGAAGTGACAACATGATTACTCATTAGGGTGGGCAAAAAAATAAAAGTTTGTCGGAATCTTGCTCCCCAGGCATCAGAGCAAGAATCAGCTTAATCGGAGTACTCTAAGACTTGCCCTGGCATCTTGTCTCTTTGCCATTACAAAGGAAACTCGAACGGAACATACTTATTTTTAATCAACGTAATCTGGTAATTAATACAATATAATCTGAACTATTGGAATAAGGAGTTGCTGTATTCCCTACACTGAATCCATCTTCCAAATTAGTATCCTTGATTGGACCCAAGTCATGGTTGCTATTTCAAACGCTTAGATTCGGCTCTGACTGGTTGACCAAACCACCTTGTCAATGGAGGCAGACGCTGCTTACCAGGATATTGCAAAATTTGTACGACATGTTAAAGTAGTTAATGACCTGTCAGAAAGAGTGGTTAAGCTCATCCAAGATTATACCCACAACATTACAAAGGATGAAGTACAGAGGCAGTTTCTTTTGCAAGTCATTGAGCAACACCGCCGTCTTATTCCAGACTTCGAAAAAAAGACTCATAAAAATGTGTAGAACTCAATGACATTCGCGTTAATAATCTAATAAAACGTATAAAGTGTTTGTTCTGTTAAGTGTTTTTGTTTCATAGGCTCAAAGATTATCAAAGTGTTTCATATAAAAGTAACTCAGTAATCACTAATGTGGAGCCAACTGTCATTATATTTCTTTTAGGCATGTATTATATTGTATTAATTACCAGATTACGTTGATTAAAAATGAGTATGTTCCGTTCAAGTTTCCTTTATAATGGTAAAGAGACCAGATGCCAGGGGCAAGGCAAGTACTCCGATTGAGCTGATTCTTTTTATGGTCATTTATACTGATGCATGAAATGGGAAAATGCCTGGGGAGCAAGATTCCGACAAATTTTATTTTTTGCCCCACCCTATTACTCATATCACCAAGTTGGAGGGTTGGTTATGTAAAAGCGAGGTAAAGGCGAGGGCGAATGTAAAGCCAGAAGATTCTATGCTGATTGTAAAACTCACAAGTAAAAGATTCATAAGGTAAAGATTCTTATTCAAAATATTGGATTCACTATCTGATAAAAATTAAGGCTGTCATTTTGAACGCTGGGCAAGACCTGAAAGACGGCAAACGTTTGCTAACTTGATTGCCCTGTTGACATCTTATAATGCTCATCGACAACGTCAAGCGCTGAAACAGGAAGAGATGGTTGCACTAATTTCTAGCAAATGTAAAATTAAAAGCATAGACGAGCAATGCGGTGATAATCTGGTTATTCTTCAAATCAAACAGGTAAAGGTAAAGTGTCAAAAATTAAGTGTCATAAATGTGAAACCAAAAGTTTAATTAAAATTACACTCCGGGAAAACTAAAGAAAACTCTTATTAGTTCTCCTGCGTCAGCTGACGATGAGACCTTTGTTTGTGAAATATCGGTATTTAGTCTTGAACTTGATAATAAAACTTGGTTATTGACTCTGCTTCCACAGATCACGTGACTAACTGTAGCAAATGGTTTTTGTATTTTGAATCTTTTGAAGTACGATGATTTCACAATGATCTAGGACAGCAAGACTAATATGATGCTATTTTTATATTGTTTTATACATTTACACGGAAACCAATAGTTAGTACCTGCTAAAGTGTTTATTGGAAAGATATGGACAATGAATGCTCTGGGAAAAGACACGATTTATTTGCCGCTCACGTTAATGGGAAATGGTTGCCAAATCGCTTAGAAAAGGTGCTGTAAAACGCTCCTGCTGCTCCTAAAAAATATTTTTAGAAACCAGAATGCTTGATAAAAGAATGTCTCACCGTGCAACTAGAAGCCATTGTGAATTTGTAAAAAAATTGTATTGTCAAAGCAATAAGTATGCGGGTTGGAAATTTATTTGAGATGCTGATACGAGTAAAACTTCCTGAAAATTCTTGTGCAAACGAAGTAAACTTGACTACTATACGTATACTATACGAGGATGGCAAGAAACCCTTGAGTGTCCGAATCTGCGACATGTATAAAAGTGTCTTAGTTCACGTGTAATAGACCAGCGTTTCCCAACCGCCGGTCCGCAGAAAAATAACAGTATTTTCAAAATTTTACTTAAAGAATTTTTTTAATTCGTGTTATCCTGGAGCTAACGTAGGGTCAAAGAGTTTATCGGAGTTGACCGAGAGTAAACTATACATACGTAACGTGATATATAACGCGCAGGCTCCGTACCTATGTGGTAGGGTAATATTCAGTAATAGGTAATAAGAAGGATCTCCCATGTTAGAATTTTAAAGGTCCCTCATTAACGCGAATGATCAAAATCCGGGTTTCGTGGTTTCGAGGGACCGCAAAACTTGCTTCAATCCGGACCGTTTTTTGTGTGTCTATGCGTTGGGTAGTTCCTGTCTCAGAGAAGTCTCGACCGTCTTTGGTAAACCGTTTAGGCGGAGGCAGCAAAAAACTACCCCCGCCTTACGGTAGGTCGGAGCGAAAATCTGACAGCGGAATCTTTGACAGCGCAGTACCCCAATCGTTTGGAAAAGTAGTTTTTGCCAACACTCTTCCGGGGGTGGGGGCAAGGGGTTAGATGGGGTTGTTAGGAGCTATCGAAAATTTGTTGGCGGCATTCGATGTCACGCGACCTGCTACAAGCGGTGCAAGTATTGGTAGTTCCGTATCTCTGCTCTAGGGAGCTCCGCCCGTTTTCTAGAGACGGTATATCGGAACCTATAGGAGTCAAAACGACTTTCTTGGCGACAAATGACGGACAATCTAAACATGTTTCCCGTTCAAATGCCGTGTAAAACCATAAAAAAGTTACAGCCGAAAACCTCGAATTTTTTATTGGTTTTTCGCCCGAGAATCGTGCTAAAGTAATATTGCAGCCCCCAGCTTAATCGGGTTCCCAAGTGGAAACCACTTCTAGTTTTATTTATTGTCTTATGAGATTGTCTCCTGGGTCGTTTGAGCCCATTCCTGTTTTTGACTGCCGCTCCCAAAACCCACTCGCCAGCGTTTTCGGTTATATCTCCGCTCCGTGTCGAGATACCTGGTTATGGTTTTGAACGATTGACCACCCTATGTGCCTAGAACCCGGTTATGGTCTTTGGCGACGCACTCCGCCCTGCGATTGTTCCACAGCGTTCGTTTGGTGATAAGAGAACAACTCTAGCCTCTCAGTACTTGCCGATTTCGGGCCGGTCCCCGTTTTGGACGTTCGAGGTTTGGTATGCGGAAAGCGCATGCGGTACGAAAACCGACTTTTTTTATTATAAAGAATAAATATTTATTTATTTTACATTGCTCTTGTACAGTGTAAAAGTAAATTTTTATTATAAGATTGATTTTGCAAAATGATTTTTTTTAATTTTTTACCTTGCCGGTCCGCAAGCAAATGATATGTCGTTTGGCGGTCCGCGAACGAAAAAGGTTGGGAACCGCTGTAATAGACTATCTGGAAGATAATCAATTCTGTGGAGCTTGAATTGAGTGCAAACAGCATCGTAATATATTCCAAGAACGTCAGTAACATTTAACAGAGCCGGCGAAGTTGTTCATGCATCTATGTGGTCCTATGGAAAGCGTATCGTTGAACAGGGCCAAGTATTTCTTATGTTTTACGTACGACTATTCAAGATATGGTATTATTTATTTCCTAGAGGAAAAATCGGAAACCGTGGAAAAGTATTGGAAATGATAAAAATCAATTGTAAAAATTCTACAAAAATCCTTTCAGTAAGGTCTCTACTTATTTAAAGTTTAAGATAGATTGTTAGATGTCTAGAGCAGCGGTTCCCAAACTTTCTTAGACCGACTTTTTAAAGTGGTAATTTATTGCGACCCACCCGACTGACAAAGAGGCGGAAGAGGGCTGAATATAAATATCGCTTTATTTTTCGGTTTTTTATTTAATACATTAATTAAGAAATATAAATTTAGCTACATTTAAATAAAGCACTTTTTAACAAAAGAACAGCCAAATGGAAATATGAATACTGATTTTAAATTTATTTTTCAGTGTGAGTGTGCGATATTTGCGACCACTATGTTAATGAGCGTGAACATTATTAGAGATGTGCGATATGTTCTTTACTACGTATCACTAGATCATGTAGACGGCTTGCTTTAATAACAAAGTAGCATTGCTACTTAGTAGTCTTTTAACGACTAATATAAAGTAACTAAGTAAAAATAGTAATTTTTATGTGAAGGACAAAAACTTTGACCCACCAAACGTTGATCAGTAACTCATCAGTGGGCTGCGACCCACACTTTGAGAAGCCCTGACTATAAACGATATCCTACCATACAATGATGATAAATAAAACAAAAGAGAAAAATATAGATCCGTCTCTGTGCAGCTTTAACGCTTCGTGATCCACTAAATATATTTTTGCATTTATCCTTTAAATTTTATTCACTCAATTAAATTCCAAGCAGTATTTTATATACCAAGTATAAAGATTTAACATACAAGTATATTAGTGTATATAAACCTCTTTGCTTGCAGTGCCAAGTAAGCGTCAATTGTATCAGGCCGTGTGCAGAAAAATAATTAACTTATGGGATCTTTGGCTACTATACTCGACGTAAGTAGTAACTTTTACAGTATATAACATTTGGTAGCATTCAACACTTAAAATATTTAGATGTTTTTGATAACGGCAAATTAAAATCTCGTACATAATCAAACTTTAGCTGAGAATTTCTGGCACGTTTGACTCTAAGCCAGTTTCTTTAACTTATTATCTTTCATGACATCGAAAATTAAATAAATCTTATTAAACACATAATCACTTTAATAAATAGTCTTGTAGATCTGTTCAGAATGTATTTATTTGTTTTAAGATAAGATTTGACGGGGTTTTGCTACCTAACTTAAGGACGGAGACCACTTTAAAAAATCTCACAAAGTTCAAACCGACTAGATTGAGATAAAAGCACGTTTACATATTCATCACGAATACCTCTAGAAGAAGGTTTGTACTTTATGTTTCAGTGAAGAATAAAAAAGTTTAAATAAAGTCAAAGCGATGTTTGGCACGATAAAGATCCCTACTGGGTTTGGTATTCCCCCAGATTCGGCTAAATTCTAGTAGGATCGGCCGTATAATCAATAGTTCAGTCTATAGAGATGTGAAGAGTGCAGGTATTTTATTGCGCAAACTTGCTCAGAATAGTGTGTAGAATAATATATGCAGTTGCGTACTAAATCGTAGTGACAGCAGAAAAGTTATTAACAATTTAAGACGCGTACAACCGTTTTCTTCCGTGGCTAGTCAGGATGACTTCCTACGAAGAAATATTCACTATATGATTTGTTCGTAATAACCATAGCTACAAAATGGCAAACGGCATGGTCTGATTCTTATAGCTGCAATAATTAAGTTGCAAACTTGAAAACACTGCTGCAATCGCGTGCTTTTTGAAGTTGCCATAAAAATTTAAATAATCAACCAATATTGACCAATATGTAAAACTTTTTCTTTAACATGGTTTTATACGTCTACTGCGCTTAAGACTTTGGAATTTTGCAAAAGCTGTTTGAAGCTTTGAACAGTCGCTGTGGGTGCATACGTCAAACCCGCGACACTCGCAGTGCAACACATGATTTACATACTGCTTTAATGTGTACATACGAGCATGATAGCGATATACTACTTTGTCGTGTGCCCTGAGTTTGACGTATGCACCCACCACCACTGGCTTTGAATACTGTTGCAACTGTGTATATACAGTCTGTTTGATTTAAAGCGCCCCACTTTGTAGAAACTTTATTTTCGGTCATCGAACTTTTTTAAATTACATAATAGGTATTGTTTTACTGAAATCGATAGAGTATTGTGTTCTCTTTTCAATAATAGTAAATATTCATACTCTTGTATAAGGAAACTTTTTGAAAAATGATTTACGACTAGTAGGCTATGATTTCTGGTTCTCTAATTAATAAAAGAGAATTATCTAGCAAGCTTAGGTAATTAACGAAAAGTAAGCAACTTTTCCATTTTTAGAGTATTAATTTAAAACCCAAGTTATTACATTATTATATTATTTATGAAAAGAATAGTACATTATCTAACAAGGTAAGAATGGAAATTCAATGCGAGTGGAAGTTCCGAACGCGAGCCGAAGAAGAGCGTAAAGAACCATGAAAATTGAATTTCTATTCTAACCGAGTAGCAGACTGTATTTTCCCCATGACCACAAGACAAAATATATAGTCAACTAAAAATTGAAGCAGCATAAATACTTTCGCTTAATTCATTCATTTTTATTTGAATTTAAACTTATAGCAGTATTTACAATTTAAAAACAAGCATCGTAATTTAAAAAGTACGACATTTAATGTAACCAATGAAATCAAGGTTAGTTCTTTTTATTGCACTGTTACTAGAATATTCATTCCATACCTAGTGATGGAATGAAATACATGCAAAATACATAACTACGCTAGTGTTTTAGAATACAATTAATTCAACAACAAGTAGAATATTAAGTTTTTATTTTCATAATTAATTTCAGAATTAATCAATTTCGTAGTGGTTGTGGAGAAACTTATGATTATGCTCGTTTATGCGTATAAACTTACTTTCATTGCCAGGTAGTACAGGTCATCTGCTTCTGATAGGAAGCAATCTATCTCTACCGATTCTGAGACTTGGACTTTTTACGCTGGTAGCCTTCAAATGGTTGTCTGAAAATACTCGAAGTCGTAGAAACAATTAAATTTCACTGTTTCGTTTAACTTTTAAACATACTCGTGCTTCTGCTCCTTTGATCATAATAAACAAGCACGACGTCCCTCTGTTAATTTTGTATACTCTTATCATTGCACCATGAATCGGATACACTATATATATTCTTTTTCATGGACTGCTGTGGACTTTGTCGGTAGCACTTTCTTGACTGCCTTCAGAGCAGTTTCCCTTGTATCTGTCGGTGTAGAGTATTTGGTTCTTCTGCCATGTTTCTTAATTAAGTGTCTACTGTGCAATACAGGTCGCCAAATATAATTTCGAAATAACTCAGTGCCACTATCTCCAGCCGTTTTTACGATTTTCTACAAAGCTTCTACAAATTGTTTGATTTATCATTTCATAAAAAAGCTGCAACATGAAAGCCGCCTTTCTATTTACAATGAATTAAATTGTTGGTTTTTTAAAAGCAACGGGATTTTAAAATTACATATTTATTACGGTTGCACAAAAACTGTACATACCGTGTCCGCGATTTTTTAGCGTCCTCGAGATTGACCATTGCGCTGGGATTTACTGCTCCTAAAATTGAATCTGCTTTCTGTCTTAAAATATCTTTAACACTTATTAAAGTATTAACATTATCTATTTTGTTATCTTACTTTTATCTTTTATGAATAAACTTAATGGTTCGCAAGGTCTCCTTGTAAGACTTTCCCATAAATTGCAGTACATGGTGTTTGGCATTAATATGTAATAGTATTCCTCAATAGGAGCAAAAAGTCCTTACGCCACTTTTGATTTTACGCACACCGAAAAAAAATTGCTAAAAAGGTAGGGGTGGACTGCTGGAACGTGTCATGACTAGTGATGGGCGACGGGAATATTCCCGGTGAGGAATATTCCCCGTCGGGAATTTAATTTGAGAATTTATAAAAATCACCGATAAATTCCTGAAAAATGGAAATTTATTTTTTATACTCCAGTAAGTGAAACGCTAGTAAACGCGCGTCAAAGCGTACTCCGCCTAATACAATTTTGCAAGCTAAGATCTGTTACCAAGCTGATGCGATACTACTACATAAAAAGGGTAGTAAAGAGATATGTAAAAATTACCGTGGTATCACACTGCCTATAAAATTTTAGCAACAATAATTAAAAATAGACTAATACAATATTCAGAGAACCTTATAGGCGACTACCAGCAGGGATTCAGAACAGGAAGCACAGTCGATGCAATACATATACTACAAATGTCCTTGGAGAAAGCACATGAATACAACATAAACCTATATCTCATCTTTATTGATTTCAAATAGACTTTTGACTGGATAAGACAGGAACAAAATACTAATCAATCTAGGAACACCATCGAAGTTAGTGAGACTGGTGAGAATGATACTAAACAATAACAAGATAACTGTTAAATTATAAGATACAGAAGCTGATAATTTCACAATAAACAAGGGCGTAATGCAAGGAAATGTTCTCTCTACCACTCTTCAATAGTACGCTAGAAGCAATAATGAGGAGATGGAATCTCCTAGGCAACGTTATCACCAATATGACTCTGAGCTTATGCTGATGATATTACTATAATCAGCAGATCGAAGGATGAGCTAATAAAGGCAGTAATGAACCTAACTTAAATCACAGAAAATTACGGCTTACTCGTCAATGAAGAGGAAATGAAATACATGTATGTTGGAAAAATAGTGAAGTTAGCAACATGTTAAGGGTAAGCCACTTTGAGTTTGAACGAGTACAAACCTTGAACTACATAGGCTGCGAATTAGGCAACAAAAATGAATATGAAAATTAATCATAGATTGCAGAGGAGGAAGCAAAGCATACTACAGTAATAGAAACTTACTATAAGAAGCTAAGCAGAAGAACAAAGTTGAAGATTTATAAAACCCTTATTAGACCAGTGATGACCTACACTGCGGAAATCTTAGTCCTTCCTTGTGGAGAAGAGGAAGAAGCATTAAGAAAATTTAAAAGGAAAATCATATGACAAATACTAGGCCCATCTTACTCAACGGAGATCAATACAGACCAAGAATGAACCATGAAATTAGAAAAGGTTTGGATGGTAAAAACTTGTAACCTTCATAAAAGCTCAACTCATAAAATGATTTGGACACATCATGAGATCAAGCGAAGACAGACTGTTGAAGAAGATGACAGAATGGTTCCCTAACCTCCCTCGAAGTAGAGGACGTCCAAGGAAAAAATGGAAAGAAGATGTACTGAGAGACTTAAAAATAATTTGTTTTAAAAATTTAAATAGAGCAGTGCATAATAGAAGAGAATGGAAGAAAATAGTGACTAGTGCTAAAACACACTCCCAATTATAAAACAAGCTGTCATATTAATCATTTTTAGTGTATAAGTTATAGTGTAAAGACACTACGGAGTAATTCACCTTAAATGAATCTATATTACGTTCTAAATAGGATGGGCCATAATCCAACTGGATTGCTGTACCACAGAAGAAGAAGAAGAAGACCTGTTACCAACACATGGCCGGTTCTAGCATTAAGTTAAACTTTTAGTGTACATTTATATTTGATGTGCATTGACGTGTAGTGAATTGAACTTTTTTTCGAACAACTTCTTTATGATGGACCTGTTTTAAAGCAAAAATATAAATTCCCGATAAAGTGGGAAGTTCGGGAATATTTCCAGATATATTTCCAAGAATATTCCCCAAGGAATAAATTCCGGGAATTTACCCATCACTAGTCATGACCTACCTCACGTATAAGATTAAATACCTTGTTTGACAAGCTCAATCGTAGACTTAAAAACAATATTTGATCAATTATACGCATTGACGATATCACATTTCATTTTGTTTGTGATTTTATCGGTGTATTGAGAATGAGTGATGACTGACGAAGTGACAAAAAAATGGGTGTTTACATTCATATAATACTTTATTATTGCATTAAAGACTAGTTTTTTAAAGTTAGTTTTAACTATAACCTAACCTTGGACTTCTAACTGAAAAAGAAATACTAATAATACGAGTAAACAACACTAGTAGGTCAATCTTATCGCTATGTTTAACAGCTTCTTTTTCTGCAAAAGTACATTGCAAAATCATCAATGATTTTTAATTTATTTTTAAATAAAAATAATCATTAAGTAATTGATACTGAATCAATAACTTTTAATATCAATTCATTCTTTGAAACATAACAACAAATAACATCAAAACACAATGAAATAGTTACTTTTATTTGAAAAACTACCCGACCTTCGAGGCTAATTTTGATGTTTTATTAAGAAGCTATCTATGAAGGAGAATTTTATTGTGCTTATAAACATATATTTCTAATGTTTACATAATTTATAAAGATGCTCGTCTCTAAAGGAAACGGCTTCAGTACTAAGTAAATCCTGGTAAAATGCACCGTTACTGATAAAACAGCTGCAAATAAATAAACTTCTTAAAACAACCTAACAAGGCAGCCCAGTTATGTGATTGGTAATTTCATTTCTAAAATTGATCAAATACTTGAATTTCCTGAATGCTGTAAAATCTACTTCCTGGACAATCAAAGTGATGTACACGTTTACGTCTTAGTCATAAACTAAGTGGGACGAAATAAAAATAGTAGTCAAAACAAATTGTGACATTAGCTGCATGTATCATTTACCATGTTGAAAATGCGGTTTGCTGCATCCAGCTTCAACTGTGATTGTTAAACTAGTGACCACCAAACCCACTTTAAAAAGAAATTTTCTTTTTTGTTTGTTATGAAAATAAGTACTAATGATACTAATCTTTTTTGTTACATTTTATGTGTATTATCACATGATCAAATGATGCTGGTCTAAGGTGAAACTACTAATAAAAACTTTCAAAAATATCAGTCTATTCTTTATTAGTCACAACCCATATTATGTAAATTAAGATATATAAAACTTGACAAGAAAACATGTAATCTTATTATCAACACCCCACACAAATTATCCTTTCCAAGTGGCACAGTTATTTCCAAAAACCATAAACAAACAAGTAATGAATTGCATAGCATTAACTACAGAAGACATTACAAGACTTTTTTTGTATTTTAAAAAATTTCTTTCTAATTTAAAAATAGTAAAACTTTTGGGCAGATGTTTTCAAAGCAATTCGTTTTGCGCATACATACATCTTTTTGTTTGGCAAAATTTTACAAACAACTAAAACAAACATATTTGTTAGTCAGTTTTCTTGTTAAATCTAATTGTTGATTAACTCGCCCAGCATAAAATTTTCAACGTGTCTGTTTGTTTGCTAGCTGAGATTTTATAGCTTTCAGGAGAAAATTTTTATAGGTAGTGTTGTCTGTTAGGTATAATTTAAATAACGAATTACTGAAACATATGTGCATTGGATTTAAACTTTCGTTCTATTATTAGATTAGAAATTATTGTGAAAAGTTGAAATTGTACTAAATTTTCATTGGGCTGGTAAAAAAACTATAAATTAAAATAATGTTAAGTAAATATTTAAAAAAGAATTTGGTATGAATATAATTCGAATTGTAATTTTCCAAAAACCTTGTCCTATATTTTTAAATAAAAATAAGGAAAACAAGAAAATATAATTTTAAAAATCGGAGTGCACTTTACGAGCTAAGCTAATCAACTTTAAGTTGAATTTACCTAAAAATAAAACGTTTGGTGGGGTTATAATAGCAGGCGTCAAGGCGGGCCACTTTGAAACGAATACATTTTGCCTAGAGAAATTGAAGATACCTCGGATTTGATTATTCTACCTTAAAAGAGAGCTCTTAGGAAAATTAAATTTCCAATTCCTTGGATTTCTGTTATTAACTGAAGGACATTTGTGCTCAGTGAATTTGACTTACAATGGACTGAATTAGTTTGAAGTTTTAAGTGCTAATGAGTTTTTAATATCATCTAAGAAAAGGATCTTTGTTTAGTGAGACTGGAAAAGACTTGAAGAAAAATGAAATGGTTGGTAAGACGCTTTTGATTGTGTTTGTTTTATTGTCTGATTGTCCCAAAATATCTAACCACCTGTTAACTTTTTATCAGTACTTCCATTCCTGCTCTATTTAAAACTAACTAAAACCCTGAATTACTAAAATATTTAAAAATTCGAGGAATTAAATTATTAATTAAATGATTTAATACAATTATCTGTAATAAGGTCGTTCCACTTTGTTAATAACCAATACATCTACTTTTCTTTTTTTTAATCGAAGGTTAATCGTAGTACAAGTATCAAAGTTCTACATTCAATATTTATTTTTATAAGAAAATGTTTATGGATGAGTTTAACGTATTAAGCTGAAAACGACCTGTTGCTATATACATCACAAACTTTTTCTTGTGAATTTTCTAAATTAGTTATACAACATTTTGTTAGTTTATTCAGGTGTAAGTCGAACATAATTGTACATTCCCCAAATATTTCAATCAATTTCTTAAGAATTTTTATAATATGAGACTTTGTGAATCCACTGCCGGCACTTTCCACATGTCAACCATTTATTTTAGCAAAATGTTTCTAGGATTTGCTTGTGTTTTAACCGCCAAAGGTCGCCGAGGTTGACTTCTGATTTATTTTAGTATTTACGCACGAAGGTTTGTGCTTGTACACTGAAGACTGAAATGTTTCATTAATTATCAACATAATTTCAGTGTTCTCGTGACATGCGAAATAAAGGAACACACGACTAAATTTAGATGTTAAGAGGGTAGGGCAGCTCGTGTGCAACAACACTGATACTTTCCCAAGAGGATGATAACAATTTTTGTGTTTATTAAACAATGGTTTGTGTGACGCTTGTTTTCAAAATTTACTCCCGGTTGTTACGAAAGTTTGTTACGTATGTTTTGAACTAACTAAACCAATCACTGTCCACTTTTTATGTTTTATATTTACGTACATTAAGACAGCATAAATACAAGATCTTTGAAAATAGGAATATTGCGGAACATGTGGAAAGTATTGCAAAAAATAATGTTCCTGCTCTTATGCAATTCCACCAAGGCCTTTTGGACAGGGTTCGATCCATCATACTTTCCGAAAGTTATCCCCCATCCCTACAACAGCAATTCATACCCCTTCGGTCAAGCACTAGAGTGATGAAAACTGCTCTTCCTATTAGCTCTTACTAAACAAAAAATCCCATCTAGTAGTCATCAAACTTTCACGAACCAGGCTCAGAAATACCACATATACATAAAGAGGGTAATAAATCGAATATTTTATAGCTGTAGGTGTATTGCTTTGCTACTGATCCATTTTAAACCTACGGGTTTATGCAGATGTGGTTTTTACATAAATAATATAATATACAAGAACAACAATTAAAACCCCGTGAGTATATAATTAATTAATCAGTTTTCTAGATTACATCGCTAGCATAAATTACTTCGGTGTTCCCTATTTCCTTCTAATCTTCTCTCTAAATAGTTAGAAAGTGGAAAGTTCTATACATACAACTCGTGTAACTAATATGACCCAAATCGAAGTTTAGATTAGTTCAGGGACTTTATTTAAAGGGTGGGATTCTAACCTTTTAAACACATAAATGTGTTGATAGAGTTGATATAGGTACTAACAGATATTTAGAATTACATGTTGTATTGAATTTATTATAGTATACGAGGTGTGTAAATTAAGTAATGAGACTGATTTTTAAAAATTTTTTATTGGAATAGAATTACAATTCAATATTGTCTCCCTCAAAATAAGCCACACAGCGCTGGAGACGGTTCTTCCAATCCTCCAATAGCAGTGCTGGAACTCGGATACTGGAATAGCCTTCAGCTGGTTGGTTACCGCCGTTTGAATGTTTTCGAGTGTCCTAAAATAAATTTCCTTGAGGTGATTTTTCAATCTCAGGAAGAGGAAAAAGGCACAAGGACTCAAGTCAGGCGAATAAGGAGGCTGAGGAGCCACAGGAATGTTTTTACTGGCCAAAAACTCGTTTATTGAAATTGCTGTGTGACAAGGTGCATTATCGTGATGCAACACCCAGTTGTTCTTGATGTTTGGTCTCACACGAATGATCCTTTTTCGAAGTTTTTCAAGAACCTCTCGGTAAAAGTGTCGATTGACCGTTTGGTCTTGAGGCACAAACTCTTTGTGGGCGATTCCCTGGCTATCGAAAAAACAAATCAGCATGCATTTGAAGATGAAAGCCTTCCGCTTCGTGGTTCATCTTTAATCGATTCTCTTCCTTCTGAAAATACCTTAAACCACCGAAAAACCTGGGCCCTCGATAAAACACTGTCTCAGTAGGCCTGCTGAAGTTTTGCAAAAGTTTCCATTGCACTGTGCCCAAGTCTGAAGCAAAGCCTGATAGCACACCGTTTCTCGAAATTGATGTCACTCATTTTTAGAACGCACTAGAAAAAACTGTTTCAGGAAAAAAATCGCTACGGACAACCAAATGACTAGCGAGTTCAAACTCCTACTGAAGGCGTATCACATGTTCACCTGCCGCTCCTCCAAGTCCCGCGTCCCAAGTGTCGCCAGACCGAACGCTACGTTGCCAGTCTCATTACTTAATTTACACACCTCGTACATAAAACATAAATATTTTTAAAAATTCCAACGAATAATTATAATAAAGTAGAATCATTTCTATATTTGATAGTAAAACGAGAATTCTTTGATTAGACTGTGAAAAATCCTATTTCAAGTAGATACAGTCCAACTTGACAAATATTTATGATAAAATAACACAACAATATCACATTACTCTTTGCCGTATGTATTAAAAGACACAAACACTGGGAAAATTTAAATATTTTAAAAATCAAATAATGACTATTAGTATATTAAGAGCAGAGTGTGATAGAATGCCGATCGAAAGAGAAAGTAGAGTAGAAAGTAGAAACTATCTCTCGAGAGTGGTAACGACACTAGACATATTTATATTGAAAATATATAAATAACAGGTACGTTTGAATTATTTATATGCCTATAAAACACTTATTTTGGGGGCCATTTTACATATTTTGCTTAAGGGATTAAAATTCCTAGTTACACCACTGATTGAAAGCAATCAGTTGTAATATCTGCTTACGTCACCTTGGCGAAACAACAAAAATTAGAACCGAACCGACAAAATACTGGTTTTATTCGGTTTTTTAGGTTTCCTGACACAAATTTCACTAAATATAACATTTAAAGACAATGCCCTGAGCATGCCCTAAACTTTTTTAAATATTTTAAAGACCCTGCCTGCTTTGTTATTTCGATCAAACATAATTTGTAAAGTACTGATGTCAATATGATCTTCACTCGTTAATATCACAATTTTTCATATTAACAGTATTTTTTTATTAATACCTATCTGTTAATAATCTTTGAGTTGTAATTATGTTTATTTACACTTTCTATCTAAATGACACTTTATAGGCATTTATGGTAACTAAGTAAATGAATAGTTGCAGCTACAGCCCTGTAAAGTTCTACGGGGCCCTAGAAGAGACCTGTAAAGCTCTACAATCTCATCAACAACAAGCTAATGAAAACTAATGTGTTGCTTAATTACAACACCATGACAACGTCTTGCCCTACCGCCTTTGATTATAACATGTTTTAAAAATAAATAAATAAATTTATAAAACAATGCTGAGTGAAGGTGGAAATAAAACTTTGTACACGGCACGCTTTCCAATTAATCTTTACTGGGTTCACTGAGTTATGCAAGCTCGCTCCTTCGTCGCTCGCCCCACAAAATTTCCAGTTCGCCTTAAAGATTAATTTATAAATCTTGCCACGTAAATAACTATTATTTGAGTGTTTGGATGTTGTTGGGTGATGTGTTCATCTTTCGACGGAAAATAATCTATATTTAAAATACATGGCTCATTTTTGTTCCAGTTCGTTTGAGAGTTCTACTGTTCCTATTTACGTGATTCTTTTTTATATTCAAGATTTCGTTGTGATATCAGTCAAAACTTCTTAATATCTGTATTTCTTTAAGTTTTATATTTTTAAATAAATAAATCTAAAACATTTATTTGGATACGCAAGAGGACCATTAGAGGCCGTTTAATTCGAGTCTGGCCAATGCGATGCCACGGTGCCCGCTATTTTATATCACAATATGTTTGATATAATATTTTGATTTTGACATCTTAATGTTAATGTAATTTTACTGCTAAATAATGTTTTATATACACAACCCATTATTTCGTGGTTTTTAATTTAATCAAATACGGTTTACATGCGGTCATATAACTTTTTCTGTAGTTTTTAAATTTGGCGCCACGTGTTGTGATATAAAATGGCTACCTTGACCAGACTCTAATTGAAGGGTCTCTAAAACTAAATAGAGACCCAGCAATTAGAGTCTGGCCAATGCGTTGCCACGGTGCCCGTCATTTTATATCACACTAGGGTTAATGAACTTCAAAGTGAGGATTTTGACATTTTACTGCTAAATAATGTTTTATATATCACAACACATTATTTTGTGTTTTTAATGGAGTCAAATACCGTTCACCTGCGTGCCAATATTTGACCGTGTCACCATTTCTGCACTTTTCAAATTTGGCGCCACGTGTTGTGATATAAAATATCTGCCTTGGCCAGATTCTAATTGAAGGGCCTGTAACGGCCATCTGGTTGCAACGCCTTCTCAGATCCCAGCGTTGGTAATTTTTGAAACTATTCACAATTATAAATGTTTGCAAAGTTGAAAACTATGGAAAGCAGACAAATTCTACGAATATTAGGTGATGTCCTGATGGCAATTGCTTATTTATGACTGTTTGTACAAAAAAAATCATCGTGAGATACGTTTGCAAATTGTTGCAAACGTTGTAAATGACTGGAGCGATTATTATATAGATTTCATTATTGGCAATCAAACTTATCGTATTTCCATTAACACTGTTTTAAATTACGAAAATATTATGTACATCGATAATGAATACACTGGCCATGTTGAACTTTATTCTAACATATGTCACTTATTATTTACTAATCTATATATTTAAAACACGGCTCATTTTTGTTCCACTTCGTCTACGAGTTCTACAAGACCATTTGTTTTATTATTTTTTATATTAAAGTTTTGACTCTGTAGATTAATCAACACTACTTTTTATTTTTTGTATATTTTAAAACCGTTCTTTTTTGTAGTGTGTGGAGTTTTAGTATTATGATTTTTAATTATTTACATTTTTAATTTAAAAATATTATTTGCGATCGATGCATTAGGCCGCCTATCCACTTAAAGTGCCTGCTTCGTGTTTTGAATCTAAACAACCTCCCTATATCTGCTTACTCTGCCACCAACAATTAGTAAGCGGAGCATATCCACAAAATTTGATATATCTGTCTGTCTCTGAGTATTTCACTTGTTTTGAAATTTTTAGATTTTGACTGCAGATTGGGATATTTGATGAAAAAGTAGAATAAGAATGTCTAAGAACTAATGTTTTATCTTATAAGGGACATGGAGAAAATGACCGACAAGGTCTAGAATTCAATGCAGAATTTATGTCATATATAAGGAAATCCTTCAATAAATTAGTCTTTTGACCGTCATATTTTGGCGGGGTTTTCCTAGTTTTAATTTATGGCATATCGATGACGTTGTGTGTACGTCTCATTAAAAACCTCAATTAGAGACTTGGACAGTATCGGAACCTAAAAAACCGCAAGAATCGATATTTGTGTCCAGAACCGGAATCTGAATCCTTACTGTTTCAAAGAAAGTGCCGGAATCAGAACCCGAACCCTTATATTTTTGTTGCCCTGTACCTGAACCAGAACCGTACCGAAACTACATTTGGATTCAGGGACCAAACACTGGTTAGAAGTAATCAGCATGTTAAAATTTTGGTCTACGAAAAACTTGGTCAGCAACAAATTGGGTTTCCAAATTAAGGTTTCTAGCGATAAAACTTTATATCTACAGATATTTAAAAAATTTATTTTTTTTAATGGCCCAAGAGAGTTTTCCATCGCAAGCGACAATGGTTCATGTATAATTTAGCTTGTTCCTAAGATATTTTGAGTGAAAGTCCGTTAGAATATGAGTTTTCTGAAAGCCTCATGTGTAATATTTCATTATTTCAACACGACAGCAAGGAAAGTGTTTTGGATTGCGATGAACATATCGTTCAAGTATAATTTGCGCCAAACCGAAAAGATACATCACGGATACTATAAGCTCTGACATCTTGCGGATTTTTCGAAACTTTGAATATGTTGTAGAATTCGGCCAAAAAACAAGAATTATTCATATAGTTATTAAACGTGTTGAGCTAGCCTTCTGACAGTTATTTAAGGTCAAAAATCATCCTATGGTCCCAAAGGTCTCATTGAGCGGATTAAGATTATGTAACACATGATGGTTCTTTAACTATTTTGCGACCTCTAGGTCACACCAAATCTAAAACATATTGTTCTGTTGCAATATCCAATAAGTCACATAACGTTGAAATCGTCGATCGCATAAAATAAAATAAGAATGCGGCGCATATGTTGGCTATACGAACAATTCCTGTGATTTCCAGATCACGCAGAAGTTAAAAATACTGTTTCGTCACAACACTAATCAAGTCACGTATCGCTTGAAAAATCTCATTGTGTATATATGCATAAAATGCATCATTTGCTGGTTTTGTCATCACTCTTGTATATCTAGGTCACATCAAATCAACAATACGGTTCTGTCACAACACCCATCGGGTCACATATTACTACAAGGAAGTCATGAACTAAGATAATGAAGTGATGATGCCAAGTTCATACATAGGCATACAGATCACGCTAAGTGCGACAAACTCTAAAGCTGCACAAGTTATCGATTCGGTGGGGCCAACTTTTGACTGAGCATCAAGTTTTATGACATAGGTACCTACTAAAAGTCTTACAGTAGAACATATCGCTTTGGAAGCATTTCCAATAAATCTATCGAGATCTTAAGAAATGATCACAGGGTCATCATATTCTTAACTTACTCGATGAAACCTTTCCAACAATTTACTGTTCAGTGAGTACTGTAATAACACCATATGTAGACTTTTGACCTTGAATATTGGGCAAAAAGTCCTCTACATGTGTTTGTTGCAATGATGCATTTTACTTGGTTGATCGAGTTCTACAACATATCCAGAAGTTTGGAAAATCTTTCAGAAGCCCCCGACAATAAGTACCCCTAACATGTTATTTTAACTGGTACGTACAGTTTGGATTCTTTAAGTTATCATGCAAAACTAAGCTTCGAACATTTTCCAATTGACATTTGTGATGATTTAATGATATTCTAGCTTTACTCAAACTCGAAATTCCTCAGTGTCTTTGCAGAGCTCATTTGAATGACGAGAGTCATGTTTGCAATGCGGTTGCACTTTTGCTAATATTAACACTCTTTAATGTTCATAGTGTGGTTTAATTACCATTCAGATTTGTCAATGAATTCAGTAAGAGCATCATTTGAATTTGGGTTCAGAATGAACTGAAACGAGTTGCCGGTCAATATACTTTTCACTAAATCTATATTTCAAATCCTTTCAAGCAAGATTACTTCTGGCAACAGCATCCATACAATTTAAGTCATAAGGTGGACTCTATCAGTTCAGTAAGAGATCTTATTGTAGTAAGTACGTAAGTGTCTGTAATTCCGAAATAGCTTGTCAGCTATGTTAAGCAACCTTGCAGCTATAGCAAATTTATAATGTTATTGTGGATTTTTTGACTTCATTTAAGCAGTGCCCTTTCCCACTAAAGCCGATCGGGAAAAATCGTTGAGTATGTGATTTAGAACAGTTTAATTAGTAAACAATTTAAGGGACATCCCTCTTTGTAGTTGAAACACGTGCTTTCTTTAAAATTACAAACATTTTAACTATAATAAACATTAACTTCTACAGGGTGATTCAAAATGACTAAGAACTGTTTGAATTTACCTCCACGGTAAATTATTGTCACGTTGGCAACATGAATACTTTTCGGATATTTTTATCCTTCTTTTATTTTACAGTGGCGTCTGAAAAATAAGATAGATTATAAACTTCATTAATTTTAACTAATAAGCTCACTTGATAATAAAATCGCTAACAAACCGTAGTTTTGTAAACTATGAAAACAAGCGAAATAAAGCAAAAATTCAATGAAAATCCAGAACAACTTAGCAAAACACAACTATGTAAACGAGAAAGTGACGAGTTGCCGCTGTAATTTGACGCAACATATTCCAATAATGCTACACTAACAACGTGAAATACACTAAAACCTAAGGCGCCAAATTCAAACCATCCTCACTTAATTTGGAACTCATTGTATATGCCATTCGGAGAAACATTTCAATAACGAAAATGCTTAATTCTATTTATGTAAGACATTTTATTTTTCTTACTATAGAACTATAAAGTACTCTGCCCAGCTGGGAGCTTAGTAAAGTTAGCTGTAGAGAAAACTAGACCACTTTATTGTGAGATTATCTGGAATTCTTTCCTTGTACCGGATTTTTTGCTGTTGTGAATCGGTTGCTCCTAGTTATAGAAATTAAAATAATTTCTTAAGAGTTAACAGTTGGTAGTTATTTTATTTGTGTTAGTTATAAACTATTTATACCTACCGAATAAAACAAATATTGCATACACAACCAATTCGAAATTAATACATATTTTATCCTTTTAAGATATGCATGTATTGTTAACATACTGGATTACTTACTTAGACTGTTTATTATTTCGGTGAATCAAAGAGAATATTGGAAATCTCAATTTTATCTATACACTGTTACCCTTTTTGTTGAAATCGACAAAATGTGTATAATAAAATGTCTGTAAAATAGAATTATTAGGAATTACATTATCTCTGGTAAATACCTGATAATACTTAATTTCTGAATTGTACATCAACTTTCTGTCATTAGTGTTGACACAATTAATAGCAAATTCTTGTTGAAACTCTCATATGCTAAATACTTTAGATTTCGATCGATTATATAGTATTATTTTTATTATTACATTATTTACATTTATCGTATTTACAAACTTTATTCGGATTTAATCGATACAATATGTTAGTTGTATCTTGAGAGTGATTAAACTGGGTAGAATAGAATCGGTAGATCAATAAAATTGTGTAGTTTAGTACTGTACACGCTGCCACTGTCAAGATGCAGCTCGGTAAGATATTCGGTTATGACTTAACAGCCAAAGCTTAAACAATGTTACTATTTTAGTGGTAAGAATATGGATGTTGTTCGTATTTGTAGCAGCAACACCTTCCGAAACCCACAAAGAACAAATACAAACAAATAGGAACAAATTCCGACTTCAGGTAATGGGTAAAAAGATAAGATCTAGTTATGTGTTTAATAGTTATGAGATAATCGATTTAATACTTCTAGGTTACATCTAAAGAGAATATTGCAAGCCAAACTGAAGAACCTGGAAACAAAACAGATCTGTTTCAAAAAACTTTAGTAGATCCTAGACTTAATAAAACAAAACCTATACTGGGTAAATCTCGTAAGTAATTAAGAAATACAAGTAACTAAAATCAAACGATAAATACAATAAACAGCAAGACCCTTGCCTTCCTTAGAAATTTTTGTAAATTTCTGTAGCAAAATTTCAGCTTTTCCAATATTTCCCCAATTTCTAGATGTATATCATGTGCCTATGAAAACGACAATAACCTATCTGTTACATTCAGGAAAATGTGGCATACGTTTCCGAGTAATACAATGCATTTGTTTAGTAACATCTACTTATACCTCAACAACCAAGAGCAGTGTCTCAAGTCTCTCTTAAAAACTGAAGATCATCTTCAATTAAAAGATTCCTCGCAGTTCCTCTGTCATACAACTCAAAATCGGGATTTACCCTAGAATATTTTTTAATTGTGCTCAAATGCTTTGAGTAGTACTATCAATTTTTAAAACTTTGTAAAATTTCTGAACCAAGATCAAGTTTTGGAAAATTATATAAAAATTACACTCTTCCATTTTGGGTCCGAGACAAATTCTAGTTTGAGACTTTTGATCATTCTTTCAATCAAAATTTTGGTTCGTGATTTGATTTTAGGTACACTACGCCTGTAGTTCCTGATATGCCATATATTTCTTATTTGGTTGTATGTTATATGAACTGCTGGTCAATAATCGTACAAAGCTCTAATTGTGGAAAAAAATTATGATTAATTTAAACCTGGTTCTTAAACACATTACTTAAGTTGCCAAACTTACTTTATATTTGCCAAACTTAGTGCTTTTTGGCAAGAATCCTTACCGTTTATCGTATTTAACAATAAAATTTGTAATCTAATTAATCAATAGATTTGTTTATTGTGTTGCAATGTATTTCTTTTAGGGGCCTCAAGATGTTCAATACAAAGAGGTGGTCAAAGTAGACATTCACATGGATGTTTTACCATTCCCGTTTCGCACACAAGCATTTGCCCAGAAGGTTTCCAGTATATACTTTCAGAATACTGTGGTATAATAAAGGAAAATCAAAATTTTCCCCCTTCATGCCCCTATCCTAACTTTGAAGAGAATTACTCAGTATTGAAGCGCATTCAACAAAAATTTGATAATAAGACATTTTGGGTATACGCATCTAGAAGCACAAAAACTGGTTTTCCTGAATTCGAATGGATTTCAAAAGATTTATATGGCTTGCCAGTTTTAGAAAATTTAACAGTTTTTAGTGATTCACCTGATAAAGAATGTATGATTGTTAAAGATGATAGATTGTATGGTGTATCGTGTTATGAAAGACATGCGTTTATTTGTATGTATTCATATCGTGCTTTAAGTAGCTCCAAAGCAAAGTACGCATGTCAAGGACAAGATTACAGTGAATGTATTTTAGCCGATTATGATCTATCTGAACAAAAGTGTTTTTGTCAAAAAATAAACAACTCTAGACCAACACGAAACAAGTTTTGTGAAAAACTAGCTGAGCCTATTTATCCATACCAAACAGAATTGCTCATATCAAATCGAGGTTTGTTTAATAAATATAAATGCTGGATAGGGCTATATAATGAAAAAGCAGGCGTACCTATTTATAAATGGGAATTATCTAACCAAACCGTAAATTATACTAGCTGGACAGGTGATGCAAATTGTAAATTTTCACAAGGTGCATTTCAGTTTATCAAAGACTCACGCATCTTAACAGGATGGACGTTCTTAGAAGACAATACTACCAACTGCGCACTTTGTGAAGTACTTGTTAAATATGAAATACCTTCATTAAAACTCACTCAAGTTGGGAACAATATACAATTGCGTGTAGAAAATATGGAAGGAATCAGCAATCTAGGAGACGTTGGTTTCTATGATATTCATTGCTTTGCCGACTATAGTGAAGAAATATTTAAGGAAAACATTCTAGCTAAAGTACTGGCTAGCGCTAAGAAGAAAACATCCAAAGATATGCTACATATACCGTTGATTACGGATCGGCCAAGTCATTATTGGTGTGAAGCATTTATGTTTCACTCATTTTCTACCATCGTAAGTAACACAATTGTAGGTGCTCATAAATCTGAGAAATTTGGTTACGAATTTGCACTTGAAGTATATACGAAAATAGATACTGGAATTGATCCGTTCGTCGACAAAACCTATGCGAATATTTGCAAAACTATAAAAAGAAAATTGCAGAATGAACTAGATTTTGTAGCTTCCGTAAGGCCCATGAGAGGGTATTTTGACAAAAGTACATTTGCAATAAACTTATTAACACACATTTCTACACGAAATAATCGTCAATCCGCAGAAGAACATTACGATAAAATGATGAAAATCTTCAATAGCATGCAAAATGTTAGTATGCAATTTTCAAACCTTCGTTATAGTGAAAAGTGTTTGTTTACAACTTCTACCACAGTTGACGGAAAAATTTTAGAATGGCCTGCAACTAGAATAGGTGAAATAGCTATACCCAGCAATAGATTGTGTTTAGATAAAGATACAAACATGTTACCCGTAACAAGAGAATGTGAAGGAAATTTTTTGTATGGTTCTCGATGGGGAATACAGTGGGGCCGTTGTTTCAGCAACGACACTTATTCTGAAATAACGGAAGAACTTTTCAATATTACCAAAAGTGAAATGCCTCCTCAGGCTGTACTTGATAAATTGTTTACAATTACTCAAACACCAGCCGATAAACAAATTGATATTTATTTGATTTCTGTCATTTTGGAAGAATTATCAAACAGATATGGTAAAGAAATTAACATTGAAAAGTATGTCGATATTGTAAACAATGTCATGAAGTTTGAAAAATATAATTTACATGATGCGCAGATTCTGTTAAATTCATCTGATAGAATTTTATCATCATTGGATAATTTGTTAAATAACAGACTAACAACCTCATTAGTTTCTCCACAGATAGTAGCAGAGGCTATCAATCTGAAAGAAGAGGAAATAATTGGATTAGCTTTATTTAAGAGAGCTCCAATAGTAACTTCTTTTGAACAATATTACAGTAAGTTTTTATATAAAAATACTTCATTAGAAGATTTGTTGAAAACTATAAATTTAGAGATTGTTGTATTGCTGCCTACTAGCGAGAAAAATAAAATGATTTTTACTCGTGGACCATCCAATCTAGTGGTTACAATATTTTATAATGATACTTTGTTTGATATAAATAGTTTGCACAAAATCGATTCTAAAGTCGTTAGCGTTTCTCTTCCAGGCTTTGTCGGATTTTTAGAGACACCACTCCAGATATGGTTTAGGAGCTATACTGTTGAAGAAGGTAACAGTTGCGCTTATTGGGATTATGGCATTGATGGTTTAATGATTAGCAAACGAGGAAATTGGGCAGAAGATAGTACTAGTAAAAACTTATCACATTTACTAAAGTCTTGTGAATTTTTTCACATGACTCATTTTGGACTTCTTGTATCCAGCAGTTCAGGATCAGGTTCCGTAGGAAGTGCTTATGAAATTATTTCAATTATAGGTTCCTCCTTATCGCTTATAGGGATTATACCAATTTTTATTACTGCTCTGTTCTTTAAAAATTGGAGAATTCGCACAGGAAACATTATTCTTCTCAATTTTTGTGCAGCTATTACGTTCCAGATTTTCGTGACATTTTCACTGTATGCAATAGAGAAAGATGGAGTAGTTTGCAAAATAATCGGAGCATGCCTTCATTATTCAGTTCTTTTAGAATTTTGTTGGATGTGTATTGTTGCCTTTTTAGAATATAGAAGATTTGTAGTAATATTTGGTAATCTAAAACCTAACTTTTTAAAAAAGGTTTTGTTTTTTGGGTGGTTATCACCTTTGGTACCTGTTTTACTTACTGTAGCAATATCCCCTGACAATTATACCTTTAATGAACTAGATTTTTGCTCTGTAAGTGGAATTTATTTTGTCTTATTTTTCCTTGTCCCAATTATTTTGATTTTAATCAACAATTTAATAATATTTATAAAAATTATTTATACAATATCTAGGTCTAGTCTATCTGTAAGTTTAAAACGGCGTCGTAATTACAAGTTCGAGATTCTTTTAGCTATTCTATTGTTTTTTATATTAGGTTTATCATGGATATTTTATGTAATTGCTGCCTTAGGGGGTGGTGCAGTGTTCACATATTTATTTTTCCTATTTGCTACTTTAAGAGGACTTATTTTGTTTTTATTTTTTATAATTGGAAATAAAGAAACCCGAATGTTTTGGTTCAAACATTCCGGTAATATTAATAGAAATACTTATATTGGCAGTGCTGTTGGTTGTATCAAATCTGTCTATTCCAGCAAAATGCAAAGAACTAAGAGTAGTACTAGTAATATTAGTAATATTAGTAACAGTAGTAAATTATAGCAACAACATATGTACACAAATATTTAATATGTTAAGAAATATGTAATAAAACTTTAAATGAAAATTCGGTAGTTTTGTGTACATTTTTTTAAATTTATGTATACTTTTATATATATTTTTGGACGAGGAATCGAGGTGGTGGAACTTCCCCCGTACCTCATGGCACCGACGACTATGATTATTTGGCGAACTTACTAGAACTTAGCCGAATCTGGTTGAATCCTACCCGCAATAGGGATCTGTATCGTGCCAAACATCGCATTAATACGGGATTTACAGTGTTACTTCCTATATCAGAAGAAGGCATAGTTTTCCTCCGCTATGTAACATCTGAAAAATGAAGCCCCGCGATGGACCGTCATTTGTAACGACTAGAGTTTCACACACAAATTTAAAAGTCCCACAATGGACTGTCACTGTAATCTTAATAAAAAAAACTCAAATCACTAAATACTTACTGTACTAAATGCACCTGCTGAGATCTCTAATTATGCAAATTTAAATTCAGGAGTGGGTGTTAATCCCAAAAGCTTCTAATTAATTAATGGAGTCAGGAACAATTAAAAATATATTGGGCGCCACCAAACTGAGTGATATTCATTTTGTTTAGTTTTATTTATTTTTTTATCTTAGGAGGTGAGAAGTGGTCAGTTTGGGAATGACATCTCATTTAAATTTGACGTTAAGTTAATCAAACATTTATCAAACAATAAAAAATCTTAATTGACAAAAAACATCAGCAGTTCGTTGAGCCTAAGTATATCAGTCAATAAATAAATTTGAAATCTGTATATTAAAACATAAAAGGAAAACAAAAAAATTAAATACAAAGCACATCAAAATCAAAAAGTTATCATTCCTAGAAGTTAATTAATTTTGGGATCCCAAATAAATTTTGCATAAAAAACTTAATTAAAAATCAATACCTTTCAAAAACATTTTCATTAGTCCAACATAAATTTCATAAAAATTCCTTGCACAAATGGAAAACTTCAACCACAATATACTATAAAAACAAGAATGACCTTTTCACAAAAAACACAATAACAAACTGCTGACCTGGAAGTTGCGGGAACACATTATTATTTTAAATTCTGAACTATTTTGTCTTAACGAGATTCATCGAACTTTAACATAATTATTTGCAATAACTTCCAAACGGAACAAATTCTCAAGAATTATAACGGTAACTGTACTTTAACACTGTATACTTGAAGGCTGCTTAACACATCCTTAATCGGTAATAAGGAATTATACTTAATTTTCTGACATGACGAGACGGTATTATTTTTGTTCGCTAAATTAACTAAACTTGCGAAATAATCCTTGTATTGGATCAATTTCCAAACAACGAAATTAGTACGATATAACACCAAACTTAAATTGAGGCATAAACAGTACTACGGAATATCCTTAATTGCAGTTAGTTTAAATGGTCTTCGAGCAACTTGTGTGTAATTGCAATTTGTTAATTTCCATTATTGAAAACTAATTTTGCTCTTACTACAAAATAATTTTGTTAATATGTACTACAAGAAACCTTGCTGTAGATCTTGTATACTGACTAATGAGCACAACATTACTCGAATTAATTCATTATTAATTAGAGCATGCCAAACTTCTTTATTATAGTTCCTAAATATTACAAAAGAACATGTAATTAATAAAGAAAATTCTCAACTTCGTTTCATTATAATAGCAAGAGTTATGTTGCAGTCTATAATAATTACCCAGTATAAAAAATCCCAGCAAAGTTACTCTGTGGTAGTAACAATCGATAACTTTACAGAAACAAAAGAGTACTGTACAGCTATAGTAAAGTTGGTTTATAATGGTAGCAGAGTTATTTTATAAAGCCAGCAAAGTTGGTTCATAATGGTAGCAGAGTTACTTTATAGAGACAGCAAAGTTAGTTTATAATGGTAGCAGAGTTACTTTATAGAGACAGCAAAGTTAGTTTATAATGGGAGTTAGAGTTACTTTATAGAGACAGAAAAGTTGGTTTACACTGCTAGCAGAGTTACTTCATGGTGGCAACAAATTACTTTATTATGAATGAAATGTTGTTTTATAATCGTAGCAAGGTTACTTAGTGATGACAGTAACGTTTACAGTGTTAGCAAACTTGCTTTCCAAATACTGAAAAGTAGTGCTTTGTAAAGTAAATTTGCTATGATTATAACCTCATAATAGCAAAGCAGACTTTACTATCATAGGGGAGTATTATACTGGCGCCTCTTCTATTAGAGTTTTCTGCTAGTATTACATATTTTTTTACAATGATAGTGAAAAAATTCTCTCAGTGTATTATCCTATATTCCAATTCCTGAGATACAATGGAAATGAGACAGCTACAGAACTTCTAATACTACGTATTAGAATTGAACGAAGCCATTTACTTATCACTTCTAGGCGAACTATTACGTGGCATTGCCAACTGTGCGTTCTGATTGTCTCTCTTCTGTGCTATTACTATATCGTACACCTTGTTTGTAATTTATTAAGCAAATATTTCACATTCAGCGGTAATCTCTACAAGTTACTGTTATAATGCAACACACTGTATGTAGCACATACCCTCCCCCACCCCCACCTATTGCGATAATTTATAAAGAGTTTTTATAATGGTGAAGTTTTACATGCGATCGTTGCTGAAATTACAATAATGAACATGAACTTTTATGGAAGTTAACTGTTGCGAGTAACGCCCGCATTAACGAAATTCAAAAAAGAAAATCAATAACGTCTAGACACAACACTAAACAAAAAAAACGTGTATTTAATAGAAGTTGATACAAAAGTTCATCTAATAAAAAACTTTGACATAGGTTCAAATCTAATTATAAACTTAAATAAATATCTATCATGTGCCAAAACTATTGAATAATAAAGAAAAACAAAATTTTATATTTAACGAACCTGAACTATAAAATTATTTATTATGCCAAATTTAATAGTTTCATATAAAATGCACCATATAGTACTTAATGCATAATTTAGTCGGGAGATGAAACGCTTTAGGTATCCTTCCTTGTTTCCAGAAATAATAAAAAATTGTCCTATTAACTGTTAAAGTATCCACTTCATTTTAATATGTTTCCTGTGAACAGTAAGATAACTATGATAATTACTAATTACGAACCATCTGACTTTATACTACAACAATTGGTAATTATAGGATATTTCACAATTACCTCTCTGATTTTATCACATAGAGGGAACACTAGTGAAAAGTCATTTAAATCGTAGCCAGTTTTCTTTTTCTAGTAGGACACGAAGCATTAATTATTTGTAAATCGATGTAAGTATTAATAAAACATAACTATTTATATAAACATATTTTAATATGGTATCCAGACTAACAAAAAATGTAGTGGTAATGTGATAATGAACTTTAGTATGAAACTATTTCTAAAGAACAAGTTACTTTCATGTTAATTTTAGTTGTACTCTATCTGTTTTGAACATCACTAATTTATTAAGTTAAACTTAAGACGAGACCTTTCGTATGTTGGTTTTCCCCTTTAAAGTGTAGTCTCTGATATTACTAGACTATATGAGAAGTTATAAGATGCACTTCTCCTCTTTAAAGGTTATAAATTTTTCCACCTAAATAAATAGTCCAGTTAAATGGTAGTTTTATAACATTATGGGTAAGCAGTGATTCTTTTTTAGGGATATGTTGGGGGCTCGGTGGTGTGTGTAAAACTCAGTTTACGAGTCGCAACCCCCCCCCCATTCGGTCGCCATATTGGAAATACGCGTGCAAACAGTTCTATGGCGATATTTAGGTAACCGTCAGCCGTATAATAATTTTATACGGAGTTTTTTTAGCAAATTAAATGATTTACTATTTGAAAAATAAATTTATATGAAAAAACAAATCAGAGCTTTTTTGTAGAGCGTTTCCTCACAATTAAGGCTGCTTGTTTTTCCAATTATCATTATTCTTAAGGGTTTTACAGGGTCACAAAGGAAGGGCAGTCAATGCTAAGTCATGCATATACATATGACAACCATATTCTGAAGTCTATGTAATTTATTGTCATGTAAAAATATCGCAATGTATACAATGAAATAATAACTCCTTTCCGCACCACCCATGAGGTAGAGTTTTACATGCGTTTTTTTACGTGATTTCCCCAGTAGCCCTAATCCATCAATTGTCGTTTCATACTCATAATTTTATTCATGCAGTTTTTCTCTATACGATTTGTTTGCTTTTCAATGATGTACTGAAGAATGCTATCATTCTCAAAAGTTGTTAAAGTCAGATAATCACCGTATATACCCTCTGCGTCCAATAATTTCGTTATTTCTAGTAAAATCTCACAAAATCTTCATCTCTTCAACTTGCTCGCACACATCCTGCAAACATATCATGCCCAATGTCCATGAAGCAAGAGTACTATCAGTAATTCCACGATCGTTATGTTAATCCTCCAGATGTTTTGAACATTCTCATAAGAGTTTGTTCAATGGTTTGATCAGACATTATTCCGTTCCAAGATTTGCTAATTCGTCGGATTGTAAATCGATCACCTGGCGTAAACTCATCGAATTCTTCAAGAGACATTCGTTTGCGCAGCTCTCGCATATATTAGAGATAACGATGGGCGCGCAAGAAGTGTCCACTAGAGTGGAATACGAAAACGCACCTAGAAACTCTAATTCATAGGTAGTGCGGAAAAGAGTTATTAATTTTGTACTGTACTGTATAGATTGCGATACTTTTACATAAAAATAATTTACATGGACTTAAGAATAATACATAGGATGTTAAAATAAGAATACTGACATACTGACTTACCACTTGACTGCTTTTGCTTTGTGACCCTATAAAATGTTTAGAAATAATGATGATACAAGCAGGTAAAATTATTGTAAGGAAATGTTCTACAAAAAAAGCTTTTTTCAGGCTTTTAAAACTTTTATCAATAGTACTATGTAAAAAGTTATGAATAAAAGTTGTAAATTATTAAATTTGCTACAAAAAGAACTCTTCCTAAAGTTACTTTATAACTCACGTTTGCCGAGATATCGCCAGAAAACTGTTTGCACCCTTATTTCCAATATGGCGATCGAATGAGAAAAGGGGGTTGCGACCCCGAAAACTGAGTTTTTTTACTCACCACATAGCCCTCAACAAGTCCCAGAAAAATCTCAAAACCCAAAATGTTTCACCAGTCCCTTTTTTCCGATCATCTCACTGGACTAATAGTATAACTTTGATATTAACATTTTTATTATAAATCTGACAATAGTCAAAATTAATAATTAGAGTTGTTCAGTCGTCTGAGTTTACAGAACTCATTGATTAACAAACTGATTTAGTTAAAATTCATAGTAAAAGTGTTAAAGATTATTTGACTATTTTCATCGCTAGTAAAACAAAAACTGATAAAATATACATATTACGTGCATTAGATAATAAAACCAAGAAGAGGTGAGCGATCGCAAATTAGATAATTGAGATCACAATTTCATGGCAATATTTTGAAACTCTGGAACGTTGAAATCGAAATATCTCAAACTTTTGAAGCTTTTAAATTTGACAAATTTAGATTTTAAGATTTTCTTCTTCTACAAACTGAACTCAAGATCTGAAGGTTATTATTCTTTAAAAACATAAATTTTAGCATTTTCTAAAATCTGGAACTGTAACGACCAAAACCTTGAGATTATGTAGCCATTTATCACTAGAAATCGAAGTAAGTACTGGCTCTTGTAACTTTAAAACTCAAAAATTTGAATTATACATTTAAAAGATGCAAAATTTTGAAATTTTTGCTAGAAGTACTCCTAGAAATTTAATTCTCAGAAGCTTCTTTAGAAGATCTTTTACAAGTTTCCGATACTTTAGAAACTTCCTAACACCTTAAACATGACTTTATTATGACTGACTTAAACATTCAATTTTCAAATCGCTGCAACTTCTAAATTTCAAGTTTGAAAACCAAATGACGGAAGTGACAATTTAAAAACTTTAAATTCTCATCACCTTGACGTGATGACACATAGAAATACTAGTTGTTTTTTTATACTACCGTTTCTTTATAATTCGAAGGTTTTTGTTATTTCTTTGAATCTTTTAATATTTTTGCACGGCTATAACTATGATGGACTGATATGTCTAGTTTCTGGATTTCTTCTGCTTTGAACTGAAAAAGACTGTATAATGTTGGAAAAGTCTATCGTTAATAGTTTCTGACGTATTTGACTTTAAAGTCGTGAAAAACCTCTATTGGAAGATCAGTAGGCTAAGTTTGTCAAAATGTGATTAAATTGAAAATAACAAGGTAGGCTATGGCAATTAGTTTATTTTTTACTGGCATTCTTATATCAATCAAAATGGATTATAGTGAGGCTTGTTGCATTTTTAAAGCCAAGCATTAATTATAGACTTAGGTACTGTACATTATAGCGTACTAGGGGTTAGTTTACCTTTAGTTAGACTATTTTAAGAGTAATAATAGCTCGAGTGATAAAAAGTGTATGGATTATAAAATTTTTATTTATTAACTGGTTATTTATTTTGTTTCTATAGCAATCCATATGATTCAATGTATTCCTGATAGAAGTTATGATGTAATGATATCCTAGTGATCACTGATAAATTATATAAATAGCAAGATCATTCCTCGCAAAAAAAGGCTGAACATATTTTGAACAGAATCACTGAGAAGGGCAATCAATGCATTCCTCAAGAAAGAAAATAGGATGTATTACTGTCCTCGCATTCGGATATAGAATACATGCTAGCTACAAAAACTGGAGGGTGGATGTTTTTTAATGGTTTTATATACATAATTGCTTAAATTATTAAGCATAGATACTGATATTGGTAGAATCGATAAGCTAGCGATTGCCCAATCCAATTGTCAATGCCGTAGTTGGTTGATGCAGAACTAACGCTTGGGTTAGTTGTATATGCAGATGAACCGATCAGCGCGAGTTGGAAATAGGACGTTTTGTAGCCTTGATTAGAATATGCTGCTTGTGTTCAGATTTTTGTTCGGAGGGTCACTATTATAGCGTACTAGGTGTTAGTTTACCTTTAGTTATACTATTTTAATAAGAGTAATAAAAAGTGTATAGAAACTCTTAAACTGAATTTGTGGACAATGAAAATCCCCATTTATTATAAACCACCAGCATACTATGATCTAAAATAAATGCAAAACATGAAAAAAACATGTAATGAATTGTTTAATCGTAATCGGAATTTGTTCTAGGCTGCTAGTAAAAACCCTAAACGGGCCTAAACCCATATTTTAGTTAAAAAATCTTCACTAATAATAACTATTTGAAATTTCAGTTCGACACCTCTGCATTTTTTTATTTATAATCGTATCAATTCCAAGTTTTTATCAGGTATAGAACCTCTTTAAAGAGATTGGTGTGTAATTAAAACACCGCATTTGTTAAAAACCACCAGCCTACTACGATCGAAGATAAATGCAAATAATCAAAAAAACATAGTAGGCCTTCTTTAATCGTAAAAGTTGTTACGCTTCAAATGTTCTGGACTACCTGATAACCTTAAATTTCGGCCAGAAAAATAATTATTTGAAATAAATTATATTATTAGAATAGAAGTAGAAATATTATATTTTTTGCAATTTTTAACCAAAATTTGGTTTTGGAATTTTCAAGTTGCCCAGAACGACTTTTCCGATTAAAACAAGGTCTAATAGGTTTTTCAATTTTTTGCATTTATCTTCGATCGTAGTAGGCTGGTGGTTTATAATATATGGGGTTTTTAATTACCCACAAATTTATTTTATGGGGTTCTATACATGATAAAAATTTGGAATAGTTTAGACTATAAATAACAAAGATACAGGGGTGTCAAGCTGTGAAGTGAAACTACTTTATATATATTTAAAATCGGGGAAAATATTTGTATATTTTTACATTTATATATTTAAAAAATATATATGTACAGCTGATTTCAAAAAAATCTAGGACAAGTGAGTTGAGAGTAATTTTTGCATTTTTAATGTTTAAACCAGGCTTTAAATTATATTTTCAAGGTAACTTAAGTAGGTACATAAAATTTATCAAACATATACACTATGGAATACTAACTGTCTTAGATTTATTTGAAATCAGCCTTACAATTTAGACTGCGGCTTATTTTTTTTATTTATTACCGCGCCGCCCCACACTGGGGCCAAGTGCACCTTTGGGTGGTCAAAAATATGTTGTTTACTTATTTTGCTTCTTAAGATTTCTGTTGTCATGTGTAGCCACATACACTATAATAGAAGCAAAAACTAGAGGAAGTATATAAATTTAACGTTGCCACAGCAAAGGTAATATTACTGCTACTGAAATTTAATAAACAGTAACTGAAATGGTAATTACAAAAAGAAGCACAAAAATGCTCAATGTTTTTTTATTTGAGAAGTAGTAAAAAGCTATATAAAATAATGTTAAGCAAGATTTGTGTTTTGGACTAGTATGGAAAATAATTATAGTAATTTTCCAACGATACTAAAATGCTTTCATAGTTTTACAGAAATTTGAAGTATTTGATTTTAAATTTTAAAGATAACCTAAGTTTTCAAGACAATAATAAGTAATTTGATTGCTACTTATGTCTTGGAATAGAATCCATACTAAAAAAACACCCCTAAATGAACTTTAAAACAATATCTGACAATACTTAAATAATAAGTGATACGCAATGACTACACAACCGCACTTGGTAACATTGAGATTCGAAATAAGAAAAAAGACGCATCTTTTGTTGTATGACCTTTTCTTATGCAGACTCAGTTAGCCTGATGAACACTTTTAAAGAGTGCATGCCGAAAATAAAATATTATACAAGTTTTTAAAATCAGTTTTGGCTAGCAAAATGGGTAAAAAACCCAATGTGCGCCCCCTAGATGTATTTGAAATCCAAAAAAATAAGATTTCCAAAATCTGAGACTTCTAGTTTTCAACATTAGCCCATGTCGCCAGAGCCCGAAAACAAAATAACATGTATTTAAAAAATTTCGCTTTTTTTTTCTAAATCACATGTGTGCAAATTCATATAGAAAGATTATCACCTCGACTGGTACTTGAGCCCATAACCCTTTGGTGTAGAGTAAATGTTTAACTAATTAATTTAAAAATTTTAAACTTTTTTGTAAAATACATTTCAAACTTGTCTAGATTTTTTTTAAAAACATTTTATTTTAGAAAAAAGTGGAATTTTTGATATATAGCTTGGTTTTGATCTTTGGTGACATGGGTTAATGTTGGACCTGTAGAGCTCTTAAATTTTGGAAATTTAATTTTTTGATTCCGTACACTCCGGGGCTCCGTGATAAAATTCGAGGAAAGAAGTAATAATAATAATTGCTACAACCCATAACCTGGAAACCAGGCCCAAGAAGCTATAAGCTTGTGCGGGAGGGAGAGGGCGATTATTATTATTACGTAGACCCTACGTGCGGCTGCAGCCGACTTACAGATGAAACAGCGCAAATCCCACATTTGTGTCACAGCTAAGAAAAACTGCAGAAAACTTTAACCAGATCTGCCGGCACCGGGAGTCGATCTCGGGCCGCTTGGGTGAAAGTCTAGCACGCTAGACATTACACTGACAAGGCTGTACATACATTTCGCATCATGACCTATACATATGCAATTTTTTTACTGACAAAGAAAATACATATACAACAATACAGCTTTTATAGGAAACGTTTCTTTATCTCGAATAATAACAAAGTTAAAAAATAATGAATAACCCTGAACATATTTTGCAACAGTAAAGTTGTAAAATCTGTGAATTCGTTGTTGAAACTTAAAAACGTTCAAATCCTAAAAAAATCTTTCAGTTTGCAACTTCTTTGCGCGATCGAAGTTCTTGATCTGAAATTGTAAAATTCTGAAATTCTTTATTTCGAAAACTCAAAGGACTTATCTAAAACTTTGGTAATTTGAATCTCTGAAAGACTTAATCACGAAATTCTTTATTTTAACGAAATAAAAAACATTAAAAGAAACTTTATGAAACTATGAAATCATTAATGCGTTATTTATTATGACATTAGAATATTGAAATCTTGAAATTACGAGTAGAAAAAGGTATTTAGAAGTAAATATACCCTTGAAGATTTAAATTCCAAATATCTGAAAAATTGAAATTTAAAAATGTAAAATTGAAAATCTCTAACTGGAAATTCTAAATTTTTAAAGATTTTGATATGGGTTTGTAGAAGGAGTTGAAATGTCATTTCTTAATAACAAAAAAACATTCTTAAACTATGGAAGAAATGTTTTTGTAAAAGTTGTATTTATATTGTTCTAATAAGTCACAAATCGAAATAGAGGATGTGTAATAAAAATTTTTCAACCCAAAACCTACACGAATTTGAAGTGCAAGGTATTCAATACAAGTGTGTATGCCTATTTCACCCTCGTTTGAGATTATTTCAATTTTCCGTTTTATAATTTATACATATCAGGAAATAGTGTTAACCTCGAGAATTAATGTGACACCTATTGAATGCCAGCTACACTATAATTCATAGCCATCAACATGCAGATTAATAAAATTTTTGGGTTATAGTCTGAAAAAATCTCATTATTAAGTAAATTAATCTCCCAATTATGGAGCCTAATTTCAGGCGACTTTTCAGGAAATGCCTAATCTACGTGATGAACGTTTACTCTAACTTGTACAATTTAATTTATTAATTTGTATCTGTCCAGGTTTCTCCAGATTTTTATTTTATGGCTCATTTACCACAAATCCATAACTAATATAGTGTTATAACAGTTACTTTTATTTTTTAATTAATTTTGTGTTATTTCTGAATATTGCTGAAAGTGTAGCGTAAATTGCTTTCTTATCCTGAATGCGTCTGCTTTCTCTTGACGACTTAAAGGGTGAGTGTCTATTTCTGTTAGTTTTTTATACCCATCTTTGTTCTTGTTTTGGAAATGTTTGAAATTATCATAAACTGTACATCTGTAAATACAAATCATAAAAACCAAATTTCAGTTTGTTTACAAACTTAATATAATCGGTATGTAATACTGTTTCAAGAAAAAAAAAACAGAAAACAGAAACATATCATAAAACGTCAGTATGTAGAATCGAACAGAAGTATATAATACTATATTACTAGACAAAAATCGACAGTAAAAGTTGATAATACATAGCCACAGCTGAATCATAAACATTTTCAAGTATCTAACTTCAAGGCCAATGTGACAATTTTCAGAGACAGTCCCAGCAGCGTTCGTTTCAGATTTATAGCAGCTATAAAATTTCCTTTCAGCCTCTACAGATATAAGAATTTCCATCTTTCTACACTTATTTACAGTCTAACAATAATGATTTTCCAGGATGATGAGGAAAACTTTACTCAAGGTATAAATAGTTGAAATTTTCAAGGGCAGCCTGAAATGCGAACATTTCATCGAGTTTGTTTATTGGTTTTGATTCTTTAATTAAATCTTATCGACGAAACTCTCTTCAGTTCCATAAACCATCATTTCGAAGTTTACCTACAAAATGAAAGCGTGTAGAATTATTAAGAAGTAAGTGAACTTCCATGCAGAATCTTTAATCTTGAAAATTTAGGTAATGCTTAGAATTTTCTATTCTTCGATTATAATCTGCAAATGCACTTCCTTTGTTCGTGCAACTTTGACGTAAGCATAGAATAAAGCACCTTTTCTTTATTTTCTTTATTCCTGCAAATTACGTAAAAAGTAACTTTTCCTACACAAGCTCTTTATTTTTCTTGAAAGAAATTTCACATCAGTAGTGACAACTTCAGCAGTAAATTACAGAAATTTTACTTATAAAATAGCGTGCTTGTCTCGGAATTGTCTTCAGTAAAATAATACGAATTTTTCTATTTCTAACGACGTCATTTAACTTTCTTATTACAAAATCGAAGCCAAATTTATTACAAGTTATCGTAAAGATCAATTTTGGCCTAGAGCCACCTTTATTATTATTTTAATGCTTGGCGCCTATTGAACAAAGTTTCTTTAACAATGTGCTGAAACTACACACAGGTTTTAACGTAAAATTATTTTAACTTTTGAGTAAAACAAAACTTTAACTTTAAGGTTATTTTTATAGTGGAATCACCCTGATAATGACAGGTTTTTAACTTTGCATTGAATTTGTTTAAAAATAAAACTGTTGGCTAGCATACAACTAATTTGAAAAAGTTTCTAAAAAATGGACGTGGGAAATTGTTATTTGTTAGTACAAGGGGATTCCCTATGCTCAATTCTTGACTCCACGAGAAGTACAGCGTGTTTAATAAAAAAATCTAATCAAGTAGGCTTTGATCAAAAACGGATCAAAAATATGTATACCTACCGTAGATCCTTCAGTACACAAACCGTATTTAATTAAAAGTAGCAAGAAAATACTACAGTGCACAGTAACTTTTGGGACACCCTGCAGCTTTACATGATAATTATTGCTAAACTAATCAAACACTACAAATTTGAAAATTCCCCATTTTTAATTTAGAGGTTATTCTGCGTTTCTCTCGCTTTTTCAACTGTTCTGAACTAACCTCAGGTGCAGTGGCGGTTACTATGTACTCTTGTGTACAATGTACAGTCATTAGCAAATGTCTTGTCCCGAGAAGGAAATTCTGGTAAAAGAAACGACGTACGTTTCGGAGCATAGTTTCTTTTGTTTACAAACAACACAGCAAATCTAACCAGTTTTAAAGGTTGCGTACCTGGTTACCTAGAGTGGCTTTGTATAACAACAATAGAGTAATAAAAACTGCTATTTTCAAGTGAGTTTCTTATTTTACTGGAATACAGTGAAACAGCCGTTTCACTTCTACTAGCGTTTCTTCTATTTTAAGAAATAAATATCGTATACTTTTTTCTACTTTATTATAAACTCTATTAATTTATTTACGAGTTTGATTTGTTTATTTACAAAGTTTAATTATTTTGTAAACACTGAAAAAACTAAATTTTTAGTACTAACTGTAATCAGTTTTTATTGCAAAAATTAGTAAAAATAATAAATAATCAAAACTTTTAATCATTCTCCGAGTTTCCAAAGTAGAATCAGATTGGGCATACAAACGAGGCATATTTAAACATTAAGGGCCGGTTTATTCACCTTCAGGTAAAATTCCCAGTAGTTGCCGATCAAATAAATTAAGTTTAATAATAAATACAGTTTGGGTATATTCACAGGATTATATCTTGAAAGTAGTTAGTGGAAAGTTTATGAGAAAGGATTCAACTTTTGCACTCAGATAATACATGCAAGAGAGAGTTGGGTAATTGACAGAATAATGTGTTAGAGAGAAAAATTAAACCCTTTGACTAATCTACTTAAAAGGAGGCGGGATTTAAAAAAGTCTGTAATCTTTCACAAATATTTTCTAAAAATCTTAGGTAAACAGATATTAATGATATAACACATCGTTCAATAAGTCCCGGGACTAACTAAGAAAAAAACATATTTTTCAAAAGATTTACTTTTATTCATCAACATAATTTCCTTCAAGGGCTATACAGTCATTCCACCGCTTTTCTAACTTTTCAATACCGTGCTTGTAAAAGGATTTGTCCTTGTCCTCAAAATGAGCCTCAGTTGCAGCGATGACTTCCTCATTCGAGCCAAATCTTTTTCCTTGCAGCATTTTTTTAGATCAGCAAACAGCCAGTAGTCGCTCGGGGCCAGATCTGGAGAGTATGGTGGGTGGGGAAGCAGATCGAAGCCCAACTCGTTCAATTTAGCCATTGTTTTGACTGACTTGTGGCACGGTGCATTGTCTTGATGAAAAATGATTTTTTTCTTCTTCATGTGCGGTCGTTTTTTTGCGATTTCGTCCTTCAAACGCACCAGTAACTCAATGTAGTAGTCGCTATTGATGGATTTTCCCTGTTGAAGGTAGTCGATGTAAATTACACCTTGCGCATCCCAAAAAACTGACTGTTGCATTTTTGGACGCTTCGGACGGCTTTCACCGGTTGCACGCCACTCAGATGACTGCCGCTTCGACTCTGGAGTGAAATGGTGGATCCATGTTTCGTCCATTGTCACATACTTACGCAAGAATTTCTTTTTATTGCGAGTAAGCAGTGACAAACAGCTCGTTGAATCGTCGACTCGTTGTTGCTTTTGTTCCATTGTGAGGAAACGCGGCACCCATTTGGAACAGACTTTTTCCATGCCCAACTTTTCTTGTAAAATCGTCCACGCACTTCCAGTTGGTATGTTCACCATCTCAGCAATCTCACGAACTTTCACTTTGCGGTTATCCATCACGATTTTTAAAACTTGTTTCACATTTTCTGGGGTAACTGCTTCATTTGGCCTAACCGAGCGTTCCGCATCATTTTTATGCGTGCGACCGCGCTTAAAATCACCATACCACCGGCAAATGGTTGTTTTCGACGGGGCAGAGTGCGGATAACGTTTTTCAATCTATTGCTGAGCTTGCACGGCATTCTTTCCCATTAAAAAGCAATGTTTTATCAATACATATGATAAATACATACATATAATATGATCTAAGATTCTATGCTTTGCCAAAGGTGTTTCTTAATTTTTATTATGCGACTGTTTTGTTTTTAGTACTGACTATATCTATGTTTCTAGTTTTTCTTAGTTTGTAGTATTTTTATTAAAACAACTGAACATTTAATAAATTTTTAAAGTTTTAACGTATTTACATAAATAAATGCCCATATTATTACTTTATTTTTATTTATCGCTTACATTAATTTCTGCGATTATTTAATTATCTAAAATACTTCTAAGCGTCTATTTTTTGATGATTGTTTTCATTATTATTTTCGTTTAGTTATTTTTTATTAAAGGTAAAGAATGAAACATAAACACGCTATATAACTTTGTTTACTAGTAGATGCTTCCATTTAAAAGGACTATTTTATAAAGTGTGTCAAAGAAATTTTGAATAGAATGAGTAAAAGAGTTTTAACAAGCGTGTTTTCAAAACAAGCTTTAAAGAATTTAAATATCTTGCCCATGTAGTTGTCTATCTCTGTTTAATTCAGTCTCTTTCGTACACAGTATATGGGGTATTTCGATTCTTAAAGCAGAAACGCCCTTACTCGGGACAAGACATTTGCTAAAGACTGTACTGTGTTCTGTTGCAAGCAGCAAACGCTGTATTCATGTAAGTGATTGCCAAGCAACCCGGTAATATGCTTGTTGCCCGCTAACGCTTAACGCTAACTGTAAAAAGTACACTGGCTTGCAAAAAATTGCATACACTTTGAAAATCAAGTAATCGAGCTTTTTATCTAGTTTTTGCTATGTAAACGTGACTTTTCTGACTTTTGACATTACATTTTTGACGGCTAAATCTGTTATTAGGAAAATAAAACAGAACAATTTTAACTGATTGACAATGACAAATTAAAAATCAAAACCGATTTAATACAATCAAAATACGTGTACGCAAACTTTTCGCAAGCCTGTGTACGTATGAACCGCCGCTGTTCAGGTGACTTGTTTTTTTTTATTCTCTACTCTTTACATTATTGTTTGATACTAAATGCAAATGTAATGATGAGCTTGACTCGGTTTTTAAAAGTTCATTATCCAGTATTTGCAGGCTGGGCAAGTTACGATGTTTTCGTTTATTTTACCATTTCAACTGGTTACTCATACATGTGTTATACAAGGTGTTCTAAAATGTTTGCTGAATGTCTTGAAAAGTGATAGGAGTAAGTTCGCCAATGCATGCAGACGTTAGAGACCATGCCTTAAAAATTTAGTTGCCTTGAATCGTTTCTGCAGAAGCAACGTTCTATGTGTGTTAGAAGCTCTTACGAAAACCATCGTTTTCTAAACAGTTAATCGCATCTGTCTTATTTTTACTACAGTCTTCACGACATTAATTAATCAAGCTATTTCAGCAAAATTAATCAAATTGTTGATCAATAAATTTGAAGCAAAAGCACTACTATTTTAACACAATACTGGATACAAACTGAAAGTACAAAAAGTGCATAGCTATGAATACTTACAGAGGATCCCACGCAATATTTCTTATGTATATATACAGGGTGTAACTAATATAACGAGAAACCTCGTAATGAGGGAGGTACTCGCATACATCTACCACATACAACCGGGATGGGGCCTTAATATGGCAGAGTACGTGTTTCCGGTTTTGTAATTAGATATTTCCATTGGCGGTTCCATTCTCACTGTCTCGAAATGCGCACATAAGCCACATAACCTCGATCTTAAAACATAGTATTTTGAAATTAATCTTACAATATAAATGTTATAGGTATTTAATATTTAAACAAACGAATACCTACTTATGAAATGTAATTCCCTTCTTCGTATTTATCGGAGTTTGAGAGAAAAGCAGATTTAGGTGGTGTCTAATGGCGACCAGTGTGACGTCTATTCGTCACTTTTAAAGCTCATTGCGCCGGGTAGTTACGCTCTTTCCTACAGTTTTATATTCTAAGGTGTTGTGTAACTGTTCCTAAGGGTTCAACTGTATGCTGCTTCATATAATTACAGTCACATTTCAATTTATGACAAAATGTATTTATTAGTTTCATCGTATTATAAAGAAAACAGTTCCATTAAACTAGTTTTAGATAAATTCTTTTTCTGTAGATATCGAGCCATATGTTCCAAGTTGTTGGCAATTTTGACAAAAATCGTAACGCTTTCCTACTGTATTGACAATGCGAGTATCTTTTGAAAGTGCGCACGTCAACAAGTAACACGTTGGCAACATCAGCAACAACCTCATAAAACATATTGAAAAGCGTGCATATGAGATGATTGTGCAACAGGTGGTATATACATTCAAGAGCTACTCTTGGTATACGTACATAGTTTCTTTTCGCGTTGCCAGTGTATTCTAAGCTAATCCGAACAGTGCCTACTATAGTTGTTTTAGGGTTTCACTTTGGGAAAATATTCACAAGCACAGAATATGAAAGAAAGATTTGCTAAGGAAAGTGTGCAAAAGGGCATGTTTAATGCAAGTAGCCTTCTTGGTTATTGACACGTACCACATACATTCATTAAAACCGTTCGGTCCCAATATCAAATGGGCATTTTGTGAAATTTACAAGTTTAATGCTTATTCCATTATGGTTTCAATTATACTAAAACGGATCAAGTAATTCTTCAAGTTCTAGTAAAAAGTATTATCATCGCAGATTAGAAATCATAATGTAATTTTCTTATAATATAAAGCCAAATGGTTTTTATGTTTTTTATATTCAATTCAATTAATCAAGTTCGCCCTGTAATCTAATGACCTTACCTTATTTATTAGGAAATCAAATGTTCTCTTTAAAAATAAGATGTTTTTATTTTAAAGCTGTTATTAGACCATGAATTTGTTTTCAGATAAAAAAAGCACATGTATTGTATTTACGAATTTATGCAAGATCAACAGTTTCATTCTTAGTAACAGCAAGTTCAATAAACTACGATCCTCAGCATTATAGAACATAAGGAGAACGTCGAGCAGACTGTATTAAAGACGTTGCAGGGTTGCCACGTTTATTCATTGAGTAAAATTAATTTTTAATTGTAAGAAGAAGCCGATTTTACGCGTAAACGATTGATCATACGAAAAAATGTTATAAAGGTATTTTGTTGTGCTAGATGAGTTGCATTTTCTGACAAACCTCATAATTAAACTACTACTATTAACGCGACAAAACGATGTTAAAGTTTCCAACTCTATTATTTTTTTCTGAAAAAGTGGTACGTCTTAGAACAAAGTTGTATAAGACTTTTTTTATTTCTTTTGATGTCTTCTATCATCCTTTAAAATTAGCGCATAGTAACTGCTAATACCCTGCATATAGTCTCGGCCACCTTCAGTGGATTAGGGGTTTGTATGTTTGCTTCATAATTCAAGGATCGCAGGTTCGATCCCCGTCCGAACTGGTAATTTATTAAAACCATGCCTGCTTCTCCGATAGGAAGTAAGATTGTAGGTCTCGTGTCAATGCGAGGTTTGACACGATAAAAATACTTACTGTGGGTGGAATTTCTATTATTTCTCTACATTTTTGCTGAATGGAAAGCTCTTACACTGAATCGATAATGGACCCATCTATTGTTATTTGCTTAACAGGAGTTTCAGAAAATTTTATAATAATCTGATTATGTCGAATATTAATCAACATTTTAGTGCTACTTTTCTTATAGTTGAAGATGTGAAGAGGCAGACTATTTTATAATTATATGTAACTTACAAAAGGCTATTATGACTTATAACAGTTTCTGGGAGTGTTATACTCGTAGATTCTTCTTTGTATAGTTGAAGTGAAGATTCAAGACATAATGACATTGCCACAAATGGCATGACAAAAAGGACAAGTTAACCTTACATTCAATATTTTGTTATCCTTTGTCAAAAGGGTTTAAGAAAAAAACTGCCTCATTGAAGATTCTCTCCAAGAAAATCCGTCTCTCGTTTTTATTTTAAATTTAATGTATATTAGCTGACGACAGACAAACCTAATATTTTTGGCAAATTAAATTAATATTATGTATACTAAAATTACACAAAGAAAATTAAGATTAAGTGAGAAAATAAAATATTACCTGAATTTAGAATCTCTTGAAGTAAAAAGTGATAGCATACAGTTAAACATAATAATAATAATGGGCGAAATTCGCCTACACAAATAACAAAGTGTCGTTTAAGAATTTCTTCTGAAAAAAATCGATAAAAATGTAGTTCCAGAGATTTATTATGTAGATTTTTTTAGTTCTACAGTTTTAATGCTATAATTATCTTGAACCAAAATAAATCTGCCATTGCTATTCTTGAGTTGAACGCGATATTAAAACTCATTAAACACGACAGCGTTTGCAGTTTTGCTAGGATATATTGTTTCGTCGTTTCGTGCAGTTAAATTTGGACATCCTTTTTTTGAAAATGAACTTCTTTTGCATGTTTTGGCAAAGCTTCACTTCATAAAACCATCTGCATTTAATAAATTAATCATATGCAGGTCTACACTATACACTTTATTAGATTACTAACTTTTAGGTTTATAGTAACAATGTGCTGAATTTAACAAAATAATGAAAAGGTCAAAAGAAATATTGAATTGGAGGTTAAGGTACAAAGTTTTCCATGGTCATAAATAAAAGAAAAGTATTCCAATAAATTTTTCAGTTCATTGCGCTACCAAATGATTCTATTGTAACAATTCAACAACGTGCTTTTAGATCAAGAGGTTTCAACAAATCTTTTGAAAATAATCAGTAATGGAGTGTAAATTTGATTATTGGAGATGAGTATACAATACATATATTTAACTGAACGGAAGCTATTTTTACTTGCGCCATAAAAATGTTTTATTCGTTTAGAAATCTTCCAATATTATAGTCATTGAAATTTTGCTACTGCTTTTTTTTCCGAGTAAAAAGATTAAGCTAGGAATTTTGGCATCTTTCGATAATTTTATAGACTTATTAATGATTTTTCAAAATTTAATTGGTTCTATATTATCACACCTTTCTACTTTGTAAATTCCGTTTACTTGCATTGACTTTTAAGTTTTCTTCCAGATCATTAAGTTTGGTCCTTTTTATTTATAGATGTGTATACAGATTCTGTTGTGTTTTATCGTAGTTGAAAGAGCCTTATTTTTATAGTATTTTGTAAAGAAGTATTTAGTTCTCATTGTATATGTTCGAATTATTCTTATAACCAGCAAAGGTCAATAAATAATATGAATCATGAGAGTTTTCAGAGAAATACCTATTTTAAATCATGCTTACTTCATATAAACCATGTCGTAACTACGTACTCTATGTTGTAAAGAAGTACGCAGAATAATGAATTGACATTATTCTGAATTTATATCTCTACATGATATGACTACATTTCACAGCAATTATATATATTGTATTTTCTGAGCATACCCTGACGATCCTTGTCATGGTTGTAAGTCCAAGATTTCTTGATTGAAATGGAAAGAGTTGGACAATAAGATGTCAAGTCTAGGCCCAGTTGAAGCAAAATGAAATAAGTATTACTTATCAACCCTTCATAAGCGGTTGATAAGGAGAAAGTTTTTAATTTACCTTCTGAAATAATTGAGTCTGAAATTAAAATTAATTTTTTTCATAGGATAAAAATAACTTTTTGAATTAATAAGGTTCAAATGAAATACTTTTCGTACTGGTTATTATTGGTAACTGAGTCTGAGATTAAATTGAAAAATAGACTACTTCATCCGATTGAGCTGAAAACTATTGATTGATTGACCAGCTAAAATTAATCGTCCTAAATAAGGATATATCTGGTGACACGATAAATTCATAACAATTCTATTGCATTTTCCCAATATGACCAATATTTTTATTTTTACATTTAAACCTTATTTAGGACGTTGAGTTTTAGCTGGTCAATCATTCAATAGCTTTTAGCTCAAACGGATGAAGAAGTCTCTTTTTCAATGTTAATCTCAGACTCAGTTATGTATATAAGACGGTACGCCCCATAGTCGCAGAATTAAGCAAAGATGACATAAACAGCAGCATGTAACATTTTTAAAAATATGTGTTTGATTTTCATTGGATGCACTTTCATATACTATTAAAGAACATGTATTTAAAACAATATTAATGCAACTTATTGCTCATATAATCAACGGAGCTCAATCCTAAAGTATGAATTTTTATCATTTTTGGCAAGATAGTTGGCGACCAAACAGTCCACTATCACATTATATTAATAATTAGTAAAACAAATTGTAAATTGGTTCAAATGATGTATGCCACAGGAAGGTTTTTATTTTGGACATAATTTAATTTATTGGTTCGACTACGTCACAACTAGGTTCACCGCATCACATTTTTCACGTTACTAAGTGGACTTGTGACTTAGTGGACAATTAGCAGAAAATGATCAATAAAGCAATATCTAACTACGCTTATTCGTTGGATAGATGGTTATTTCGGTATAATTTTAATTTATTAGTATCCTAAAAGCTCATATTAGATAGAAATTATTATTTATCAAAATATTTATGTGACTTAGCAGACATGCAGTTAACTCACGCACTTGCCAATGCATCCATTCTTGCATTGATAACTCGAACTTTTGATTTTAATTGCCAAAGTGATATCGTGAATCAAATTTGGTTCCTTTACCTATTTATTAGGATGGCACAACTTAAATCTTGCTGCAGTGGGAAAATATAGAGGCAATGTTTAATTATAGATGAAAAAAAAATTGAGATAAAATAAGGTTTAGATAGTTGGCGGATGGATCATAAGAACAACAAAGGTAAATACAGGTAGTTTGTTTATTTACTTCTTATTAAGACCGTTATTTTTCTAGGATTTGTTTTGATCATAAAGTATATCTGGGGACATGGGGTTTTGTATAGCAGCAGGATAGAGAATGCCTTTTTTTCATATTGTTAGCATAATTTATAGCGACGTATTTGTTTATATTCATATTACCTTTGATAAAGACAGCTCATCTGTCGAAGCAATGTTCAGGTTATAATTTAATAAAATGAGTTTGGTATATCCATACTGTTAGCGTGTATACGATAAATAATATAAATATGTATTGCAATTCCTATTCTTGATACATCTACTGAGAGACATAGTGAGATTTCGAGGGACTATAATAGCTATTTATGTAACAAGTACATAATGTAGGACATTATAGACAAGCCCAGTTTATGGCCGAGCGAGCGAAGCGAGCAAGGCCTATAAAAAGGGCGAGCCTATAAGGTCCGATTATGTAAGAGTTGCATACAAAGCTTTATGTTCGATTCATAAAATTAGGTAAATATAAAAAAAATCAGTTTATAAATTTGAAATCTATTCTTGACAGAAGAAAATTTGACATGTAATATACAGTTGTCATACTTTATTTTACTACTATATACTTTATTTTACTACTATCACTTTATTTTACGAATACAATAATAAGCCAGTTCACTGCCGCAAAACAATACAATAAACAGTACTTTATAATGCAATCGGACATAATAGTATATTATATACCAAGGTTGTGAAGAGTTTTTTCTAGAGCCGAGCATTATTAGATCCCGAGATGCGCAGCATCGAGGGATATAAGATGAGAGGCTCTAGAAAACACTTCACAACCGTGGTGTATATATAATTTTTTTCACTACTAGTACTTTTATTCCTTTTATTCTTCTCACATAAAAAACGTACTATCGCGATCACGGATTTTTTCCTGGATGCCAGTGTATAATGGGATGAATTTTTGCCCCGTGTTACACTAAAATCTGGATTATTGACTAGTAGTCAATAATAAAAAATTATTTACCACTAGGCAAGAAGGCTAACTTCACAAGGTGACAACAGACTAGATAATAGTATGTTTTAAAGCTAGTAGTGAAAAAAATAGTTTATTGACTCACATAAGCAGATAGAGCTAGTTTGGTCTTATCCCAAAATTAATAACCAGCATCGAAATACAAGGCTAAATACAATGACATAACTTAAAATACGTCACCGAAATAGTAGTTATTTATCCAACACCTAAAGATTTAAGCGTTGTAAAAAGTAAAAATGTTTTATTTTGAAGTTTATTTCTTTTTGCTCACGAAGCTACAATAGCGACCAATCACCAGCCTCTATCAAGTCCCTTACACGATCAATCGGATTGGCAAACCGACCAAGAATTGACAATCCGATTGACCGTGTAAAGTCAAGATGATGGATTGATGAATAAGATTGATGGATTTCTGAATATTTTGAAATCCAAGCTTCAGTCACAGATGGTGGGGGACACGACTGTCATTCTGATTGACGGTGTTGTGGCTCGCGATCAATTTTCGGAATCTTCCCGTCAGTCTAATACGTGTCGCAATAGAAGACGCTAGCCAGCCTTTGTCTTCCGAATCTCATGATACCGGTAATAGCAGTGACCAAGTGTTGAGAAGATGCCATCAAAGAACGCGAATACGTAAATAAGTGAATACCTGTCTGCTGATTCTACAAACACAGCACATCCTGATGTACCTGAGTAGTTCAATCTAGCCAAGGTTTGGGTCAATAAATTGAAAAGCTATCATCTCATTCAAAGGAAGTTGACTGAGAAGGCTGTCAACGACATTTTATTTTAGGCATACATGCAGAATCTGCAATCTATACGTATTAACTGCGGATACATAGCGACGAAACCGTCAGCGGCCGGCGTGTGTTCTTCCTAGACCAAGTCTTTGTGTATGCACTGTGCTGCTTTGACTTCTTTAAGTGTAAGTAATCGAATTTAAAAATAAAAAACTATGCCTGAGTAAAAACATGCTGACAATATTTCAAATTATGGAATTAACTTGATATAAAACTGAAAAACATAGATAAGTGCCTCGCAGCTTTCTAAAATGGCATAGGAAATGGCTGAAGAAGAAATGATTTGAGATCTTTAAAACTTCGACCAGTCGCTACCCAAGTAGCGATAATACATGAAAATTACGTAAATTTCGCATACGACAAATTACATCTTCAGAATTAAAAAACAATACAATATACGTAAAAAGAATGAATTTTTCGTATTCCATACAGATGAAATGTCCGTCGTTTTTGCATTAATTTTACATGCCATTGTGATGTAGTACAGTTGTGATCATTCGCTAAGGAACGATGAAAAAATCATGACAGCCAATTTTTCAGGTTTTTGTACAAAGTAAATGTAAGTTTATTATATTGTAGCCAAGAACATTTTATTTTTCAATATTATAATTGCCCATTCCATAAATCAGGTAGAATTACAGCGTACATTGTAGAAAAAACTAAAAAACCGGCTATCACTAGTTTTCAAATCGTTCCTTAACGGATGATACCAACGTAGAAAGATGATCAGAAAATGATGTATTTATCATATACCACTTTAGTAAATGATTTTTAGAATTCTGAAACAATTTGTAAGTGCATTTTGTTCAAATCAGTTTACGTAAAATACTGTGCATTATCAGTACAAACGTTTCTGAATAGAATTTTACAAAAGAGATGTATTTAATTATATTTTCTTTATTATATTGTACAGCTTATAGTTATTAGACTTAAAATAAGGAAATGTTAAATTCACAATCAAATACCTACCATATCATTATTTCGAGATTATTATAGTAACGTTCTTTTTAAATTAATAACAAAAATGCTGTTTAATCGTCTACTAACAAGAGAAATATTATTTACATACCCACACTAATTCAATCTTAACTAAGTATTTACACTATAATTGTAAACTGTTAACGAACTTAAATGCTAGATATTCCCCAACTTAAAGTAGATTATATAAGGACTATTTAATTTTTATTACAACATTTATTTAAACATTTATTTATTTACTAATATTACTAATTACACAAAGCACATTTTAATTCATCGGTTGAACACTAATTGATTCTCTTCTATGCGCGACGGTTGATTTATATCCCCCACATAAACGTAACAGAAAACGCTGGAACAAACTCGCTTACCACCCTGTCGATGTGTCATATATCTCGAATATCGTAGATGGGCCGGGAATCCTCCAGTATTGTAGCCCGGCTAGCCGCCAGCCGATGTGTCATATCGTCGGTCTAATTTTGGGGTTATGAGCTATTCCCATGGTAAAAAGTGCGCTGAGTCGATTAGTAAACTCCTCGTAAACCACAGGGCTTCCAGTTTTATTCTATAGCGATTTAATAAATATCTCAACCTGGTACAGTTTTTGGCATATGGGTAACCCACTTTTTAATAATGTATGCAAGCTTAACCGCGCGATAAATTAATACATTTGACTGTTTAAATTTAATTAACAAAATTTCAGGAATTCAAACCATTTAAAAAAGTTTTGTTTTACATTTGGTGACATTTTCTTGTTCTCCTGAAAAATTGAGATTTGGGGGTTACGAGGTATTAGAATTAGACCGACGATATATTTCTCGAACGTTCTAGTATGTTCTTCGCGGCGTATAGGAAATTTCCCCATTCGTTACATTATCTTTGTCTTATTTGTCTATATCAATAAAATTATGAATACCACACGTTTATTTAGGCTAAAATACAAACGCGGCAAACAAAAGTAAAATCTATACAACAGTACGTTCAATAAATAGCTGGTTTAAAAATAGTCTGTGGTATAAGCCCTTTTTCCGTCAATTAATTTTGATGAAATATAATTAATTTAAACAACCAGGTAAGGTTGTACCAGGTAAGTACAAACAAAGGTTTATTGTACAATTTACAAAAAAAAGTAGAATATATGCTCAAATATTTTTTTTTATAAATCCCTTTTTATTTGCAATTTGTACAAGTACATTTGGCAAATGACGTGTAGGAGAATGCTCAGTAGCAGACTTCTGTAACAAAAAGCATAAGAGCTACTTCTAATTTTGGGATTAAGTCTTACAAACTAAAGCTTAGAACTAATACTTAACTAAGCTAAATACTAAAACATTCAAAATCTGGCTATTAGATCATGTGGCACGAATCTTTTTAAACGTTTATTGTGATTAGGTTGGTTCATTAGGTTTACCACTAATTGGTTAGGATGAGCACTGAGTCGAAGACTATATTGCGAGCTGTAGCGGCGTATCTCTTCCTTGACGGTTGGGATCTGGAGGTCCCTTCTGATGACAGCATTGGGCACGAACCATTGTGCGTCCGTTATCATGCGCAGTACCTTTGACTGAAATCGCTCCAGTATTTCTATGTTTGAATAGGATGCAGTGCCCCACAGTTGTAATCCGTATGTCCAGATTGGTTTTAAGATTACTTTATACACCAATAGTTTATTTTCTAGGCTAAGTTTAGATTTCCTTCCCAGCAGCCAATACATCTTGGAGACTGTCATTCCTAGTTGTTTTCTTTTAGTAAATATGTGTTTGCGCCAGGTAAGTCTTCTGTCAAGATGCATCCCCAGGTATTTTACTTCATCATGGTGTGCTAGTTGATTACTGTTTAGATATACTGGGGGGCAGTCTTCTCTACGCATGGAAAAGGTAATATGAACAGACTTACTTTCATTAGCCTTTATCCTCCATTTCTGTAACCAGTGTTCTATAGAAGTTAGGTGTGCCTGCAGTTTCTGTGAAGCAATGATGGGATCGTTGTCCGAAGCTAGGATTGCGGTGTCATCTGTAAAGGTTGCTATGAGGACTTCAGGCTGAGTAGGTAGATCTGCGGTATATATCAAGTACAACAGTGGACCAAGCACACTGCCTTGGGGTACCCCAGCTTTAACTGGACAGAGTTTCAGGTTATTCAGTCTCAATTTTCACCAGAAAGTGCCTCTCATGGAGGTAGGATTTTAGGATAAGGAAATAGTTTAATGGAAGGAGGATATGTAACTTATACAGTAAACCTGTAAACCACACCTTATCAAAAGCCTGGGTAATGTCAAGCAATGAGCAATACTGCTTGTCTTCAAGAGTTGCGTTGATTTTTTCCACAACTCTGTGGATCTGTTCTACTGTTGAATGCATTTTTTTGAAGCCGAACTGGTGAGCTGGTATGGTGTCTGTATTCTCGAGTACTAACAAAAGTCTTTTAAGTATGAGTTTTTCGAGCACCTTGGATACTATAGGTAAAAGACTTATTGGCCTATATGACTTTAGTTCGTCAGGAGGTTTGCCTGGTTTTGGGAAAAGGATGATCTGAGCCACTTTCCACTGCGCCGGGAAGTATCCAATGTGCAAAACTGCGTTAAACAGTTGAGTAAGGTACCGTATACCAATGTTAGGCAATTCCTTTAGTATTTTTGCGGTGATCAAATCATAGCCAGGAGCTTTTTTGGGATTTAGGGAGCTTATGACTTCTTGAATTTCCAAAGGTTTAAATCGCTCCACTGGTGGTTCAAGCTGATAAGGAGCTTTCAGAGTTTCTACAATAGCATTATCATTCTGTGGTTCATGTGTAGGATGCGGCTGAAACACTTCCATTAGATGATCAGCGAATGCGCGGGCTCTTTCGGCATTACTTCTTGCCCAGGTACCTGTGAGTGTCCTGACGGGTGGGCTGGCTCTTTGGTATTGTTTTATCTTTTTTGTTGCCCTCCAGAGTGAGTAGTCTGTTGTTTCTGTGGGGGTGAGGCCTTTGAGAAATGTTTCAATACACGCATTTTTGTTATTATTAAGAAGTTCCAATAATTCCAGTGTAGCGGCATTGAGTAGTCGTTTATTTTCCGGGGTTCGGAGTCTTTGCCATTGTTTACGCAATTTGCGTTTTTCTTTAATTTTATTTTTGATTTGTATTGGGCAATGATAATCTACGTTGGGTGTACTATTTTCTGGGGTAGCAGCCCAGCCAGCATGTTGTATTATGTCATTGAAGTATTTGACTGCCGCTTCAATATCTTCTACAGTTTTAAGTGGGACTTGTAGGGTTAGGTTCACGTTTATTAGGCATCTAAATTCATCCCAGTTTGTATGTTTACTGCCTAAATGAGGTTCTTTCGATTTTAACATTGTTGTAGCGCTTAATGTGACTAAGACTGGAGAGTGGTCTGTGGACAGCTCGAAGCATGATTTGGCTATGGCAAAGTCATGGGAGATACCTTTTGTGATGCAGTAGTCAACCAGGTCAGGCTGTTTGTTTCTGTCGGTTGGCCAGTACGTAGGTTCTCCTGTTGTTAAGAATTTTAAATTGTTCTTTTCTAGAGTTTTATATAACTGCCGACCTTTCGGTGTTATAAGCCTGGATCCCCATATCGTATGTTTGGCGTTATAATCGCCGCCCGCTATAAACCTTCGTCCTAAAGTGTTGAAGAAATTTTCGTATTGCTCTTGTTTTACTGTGTGTCTAGGTGGAAAGTAAACGGCTGATATCGTTAGAGGGCCTAATGTATCCTCTATAGAAACACTGGCAGCCTGAAGGAATTCTTGCCTATATCCAGCTATTTGATAATGTTTAATTGTGTTTTTTATTATAACAGCTGCACCGCCACGGGCAGTTCCAGCTGGATGGTTAGTGTAGTAGACTGTGTACTTAGGAATTTTTATATAGCTTCTTTCAGTGAGATACGTTTCAGATATCAACATGATATCAATGTTGTGGTTGCTAATGAACAATTCAATTCTTCGGAATGTTGTGACAGGCCATTGGCATTCCATAAAGCTATTTGGAGGAACTTATCCATTACTTAAGTTTAGAAAGAACTGCTGTTAGAAGATTTAACATAGTACCTATTTGTTCGAATAGTCCTTTCATCATATTCTTTAGGTCTTGCATATCATTGGATGGTTGGCATGATTGATTTGGGATGAGTGTTTGCCCATTGTTGCATAAATGATGGTTTTGTCCATTGGTTGCCTGGGCGAAAGTCATTCCAGGTTGAATTTGTTTAAATCGATTGATCTGTTCGGGTGGCATATAAAGTTTGGGTCTGAACGATGGGAATTGTTTCTTTTGTAGCTCTTTATAGATGGTGCACCCCTTGTAGTTTGCGGGATGGTTACCTCCGCATAGGACACATCTGACATTACTCGATTTTTCTTTTCTTTGACATTCTGCTGTAGAATGATCACCTGCACATTTAACGCATCTCGGTCTTTGATGACAAGAATTTTTGGTGTGCCCATATCTTTGACATCTTGCACACTGGACAATTTCCCTTTTGTACCTAGGCGGTTCGAATTTAATTTTGCATTGCTGTAAGGATTCTATATTAATGATTTCCTTATTGTTGGAAGCAGGTTTCAATTCCACAAAAAACATTGGAAGCGGTAATTTGGTCCTAAATTGTTTAATATTCCAGATGTTAGTGACCTTATGACCTAGTTTTTCAATTTCAACTTTTATGTCCTCACTATTAATAGAGTGATGCATATTTTTTAGTACCACTTTGTAACTTCTCTCTTCTTTTAGTTTGTATGTATGGAATTCAGTTTGTTTTTCTGTTAAAGCTTTTGTGATAATTCCATAATGTTCAGCGGTTTTTGGTTGAACTTTGACCTGGTTATCTGTGAGAGCCTTTATATCATATTGCTGTTTGCTAATTTGATCCAGGAGATTTATGAGTGGAGTAATGTTATTGACTCCAGATACGAATATTGGAGGAGGTTTAGGTGTTTTTTCAGGAGTTACATCTTCTTGTTGTTCATCAGATTTGTCTGTTTCAAGTAATGCATAGCGATTGGAGGTTGATGGTGCACTGAGCCAATAATTGTTTTTTTTTTTAGGGTTTCGAATTTAATTCAGTATTATCTTGAGGGTTTCTTCCTCTTTTGTGTGTAACTTGTTTCCAGTTAATTTCAGTATCCATTAAAGGAGGGAAAGAAGTGTTTTGATTGAATTGTTGGGAATGTTGATAAGGTTGGGAGTAAATATTTTGTTGTAATTGTGGAAAGGAATTACCTGGTATTTGTTGAAACTGTGAACTAATCATCTGGGACTGGTCTGGCGTCAGCATTGGCGTTGATATTAGTTGAGGTGAAAGCTGTGAGGGTTGAATTACCCCAAAGGGTTGAGGGAAGGCCATTACGGCCTTCGCACTTGAAGTCAAACATATAAATTAATATAGTGAAATAAAATAGCTATTGTTATTAAATGTATGAATTTAATGTTACGGCGATTAGGCACAGGTGAACCCGAGATAAAAGGTCACTTTATATCTTAGCCCGCAAGTGAACGTCTTTCCTCGTTGATATTCAAACGGGAACTAAACAAATATAAACTTGTTGACAAATACGAAATAAAACCAGATAAGTTATTTTCCTAAATATATTTATTATTTATTAAGTTTCACCAGACTGTTTTTTTTTTCTCTTCTTTTCTTTTTTAGTATAATCAATTTTACTAGTTAAATCTTTAATATACACTTTAATAACGAAAATCAATGATATACTGGAACAGTCAACACTCTATGCATATAAACAACAATGTAAAACAGCCATATTACTTGAACATCTGCACACTAAAAAATAATATGCTCTAGTAACAAAATATGAGTAACTGCAGCACATATTCTGTGTCAATATAGCCTCAGCAAATTTATCATTTGCATATACCAATTATTTTTGCTGTAATAATCTTAGCTAACAAATTAACTTAGAAACAGGTTAATTAGATGGGAGTACTAGAATTATTTTGTTGAAGTGATAATCAGAATTGGCACAAGAAGCTAATTCAGATTTTCTGGAAGTGCAAAACCCTTACTTATTGACACGGCAAATTCCAATTTGTAAAATATACAAACAAATTTTCAACATTTGCTAACACCAAATAAATATGCTGACTTTACTAATTAATATATTGTCATCGCAAATTAATAATTTGCAGAATTTGATAGAATATTTGCTATTAGTATTTCACGTAATATATTTCTTGTAAGTTCATTGAGTCCCCACTCGTCTAGTAGATTTTTCACTTGTGTTTCGATTGTAATCCTATAATGTATTGATATTATAATTCTCGTGGTACTAACAATAACACTAATACGTGGTATTGTAGAGTACAATGATTACGGAATCACGATCCTTTTAGAGCAGTGTCTTCTTGTTGCACATAATAAACATGCAATGTAATAGGTATGGTCACCACTTACCAGACAACTGATACAGCCTTGCAAACTGCAGACAAGAGACAACAAAGGATCGTAATGTCCCGAGTCCGACACGGCCGTAACCGAACTGACTGCCGATTGAGCACACGTGTGATAAAAAGCTAACAAAATATACAGCCCCTTGCGATAGTTCTTGAGACAAAATTCCTACGTCACTTTCTCTGCATTAAACGCATTTGACAGTTGAGTTGGAAAGACATTGGCGGCGTCGTCGGCTTTCACTAGTTCACCTTAGCAGCTTGCAGTTTACAAACAATCTTCGTTTCAAGGCACGCCTTGCCTGCAAATATCAAGCCGTGGCTGACCGTTGTGTTCCGAGAATAGAAAGTAATCGGCTTTCTTCTTTCTGGGAATTCTGGCTCAACAAATATCGTACGGGCTATATTTGCTATGGAAACTTATTAGTTTGTTAAAATATAGTTACAACGCTTTGTTCTATCAAGAAAAACTAACTCAACAAATGAGAATTTGTTACCAAAGATAATGTACTTCTTAGTGTGTTCTCTCTCAGCAAAATAATCTGTTTCAGATGCAAAAAAATGGTCGATGCTACAAACTCTGCTGGTATTGCTCTTAACATGATCATTTTTCACAACACACGACTTTTGTTCTAAACCATAAACAATTTGTTATGTTTACTAAAAGTACTAACAAATTTTATTTACGATGGAAACTCATTAAATTGGTTCCTATAACATAAATTTATTTTATTTTTTGCGATTACAACAAAAACTTTGCTCTATCAACAAAAACTTATTCAGCAAAGGAAAATTTGTTACCAAAGACACTTCTTAGTGTGTGTCTGGACAATTTATTCTCCTAGTGTTTATTAAAGAGATATCAAGCTGATATTTGGAGGTAATATGTTTTGAAAGATGGGGAATTATTTAAAAGAATTTTCCGAAAAAGGGCATATAGACCTATACGCCTGTTTGCCGGATAAGGCCTCAATTATTTCTTAATAAATCAGATGTAATTTTACATTGTTATAACTATAACGTTTAAACTGTTAACATTTCTAGAAAGATTTATATTATAATAAATAAAAAAGTATCTAGTTGATCTAACATCTTAGCCTGTAACAAAGCTGCAATATAATATTTCGGCGTAATCAGTACCTTAGAAGACGATCTAGCACATGCTAGTATGATAATCATATGCCAAATATATACTTTTGGTTTCATTTTCTTATCGGATAGGTCTCGTGCTGATATCTCGGCCAAAATTAAATCAAAGTACCTATCTCCCCTTCCTGTATCCAAGGAACACGATGGCACAGATCAACTTTAAGATATCTTAAACCTATAAAAGTTTAAAAGTTTAACCACTAGTGCGCAAAATGAGTTTAGGAAATAACAAGTTGTTAAAAAGCATAATAATGCAAACCCACTAAAAGATTGAGTGTGTGAAATCCACGAACGGCACTTCAAGACTCGAGTTTCGAGCTTGTTAGCTCTCGTCAGTCGAAGATAGCCGCTCGTAGATTTCACACATCCAACAGAGTATAAATAATTTGCCCACTAGTGGTTAAACTTTTAAACTTTTATACGTTTAGTTAGGTTAATCACCATTTAGTCATCTTTTGTTGCTGGCTTGGCTAGCTATAGATGTCGCCATTAATGTCACTCGACATTAATGTTATTCCGGAGTTAATATTTATACTCTGTTTGGTGTGTGAAATCTACGAGCGGCTACCTTCGACTGACGAGAGCTAACAAGGTCGAAACTCAAGTCTCGAAGTGCCGTTCGTGGATTTCACTCACTCATTCTTTTAGTGGGTTTGCAGTATTATGCTTTTTAACAACTTGTTGTTTTATAAGTGTTACAGATAGACAGACAGATGGGTAGAAAGAAAGCACTAATTGGCAATTTTTAAAAATTGACTAGATTTCCAACTAATCCATCTTGTTAAAGTTTGTTTCTTTATTTAAAGCAATAGTAAAGCAGCGATAAGTGCTTTAATATACGATCTAGTTAAAACATGACCATCGTCTGTAGTTGAAGTTAAGGACTTGACACATTGCACCATGGTTTAAACGAGAGTTTAACGTAGGCACATATCTTCATTCGAATCTATGTAATCTTTTTTATCTCTTCTTTGTAGCTCATTTTATTGACCTATGTTGAGTAACTTTTTTCAATTTTTTTTCTTAAATAGCAATAAAACCATGCACTTTGAGCTTTATTACATATACGATTTATATCTTCGCAAATCACACTTACTTCCCGCAATTAACTTGTGCTTGTATAGTATTTCGGTTCTTGGTTCAATGGCTCTTGTTATATTCCACCCAAAATGTTGAAAACGGCAGTTTACAATATACTCAACTTATAATTCAATTTACTATATGATAATCAGGGGCGTCCCTAGCGGTGTGCGAAGGTGTGTGGCACATGGGCAGCCTAATGAATTTAAGGCGGCTCTCACACTGAAGCAATCAGCAACTAGCAATTGGAAACACGCAATATTATCGTCATCCGGTTATTTACATTGAATTTAATCAGAAGTCTCACATTGGAGCAACTTATTATCGCTTCTACAAAAACTTTGCCAGTTGCGTTAATATTTGCTGCCGGCGATATGCACTGCATGTGGAAAGCCGATTTTATCGTGTCAATATAGAGCAATACTTGCATTATTATTATAAATAGAGAGTGGATTTTTTATACAACAGACATGACGATTTAGCATTTGTTAGAAACATAAAGACTTATCTAGGGACGCCCCTGATAATAATAATAATATTATTCAAAAAAATTCTGTTTTGGAGACGGAAGCTTCGCTGCCTTATTATAACTCGTTAAGGAATAAGTCTAGAAATACTGGATATATCTAATTTGTCATTTTTATAGTATTCATCTCATCACCTTGTGTTGATTTCTTTCGAAGGATGTAAATGAGTACCAAAGTGACAAAATTGTAACGTACGTAAACTATTATAAGGTTACGAGGAATAATAATTTTAAATGATGTTTTTGTTGGAAGCTTGGTTCTGCTTCATGAATAGTTCCAAAATCTTGTTCGAATTCGTACTTCCCAAACCTTGGCCTGAAACTGTAATGCACCGACTAACTTGATAATACAATAATATTTAGTTTGCAAATCAGTACAAGTTGTAAATTATACTACGTTCCTCCCTATGCTTAATAATTCAAAATGAAAGAAGTATAGCTAGACATCATGGAGTCATGCCAACTTCCCGTCGACTCTCTCTTTTTCCGCATCGGTCTGTAATTATATTCGTACCTGCAGATGTTTACAGATCATTTTTTTAACTTACAGCTTTTCAAAACAATTAGTTATGGTTACATGGTTATTTTTGTTGAATTCGACAGTCCTTGCTTGTGTGCTCTTTGATGTTTGCTTCTGTTTTTTAAGTATCTGTTAAGTGAACTGATAGTTTTATAATTGATTACCGACGAATTTAGAATACTTGAATGGGGTACTTTAGTCATCATTAGCATCTACAACTAGTTCGATTTCGAAGACAAAAGTTCCAAAAAGACAAAATGAAATTTAAAAAATTAGAATAGCATTAGCTTCCATTAGCTGAACTACTTGGTTGACCAAAGCTACAGATTTGGGCATCAATAGAGATGGGTTATGGTACTGCTGTTGAAGTGTCTCTTAATTTCTGCCCACCAATGAATTTTTTATCGTAATTTTTCAATGTCTGTAATAAATAATTGGACTTTCATCAAGAGTTGTAATAACATATTAAATAAGTGTGAAACTAGTTCAAGGTATTCAAAACTTTCCCTCCTTTCCCAATTTAAATAAATGCAGATTTTTAAAAAGATGCTCAAGGACGCTCTAAAAGATAAGAACGCAAACAAACATTTATTTTTAATTTACCCCAATTGTTCGAATTTTCTCGATCTTTTTTTAATGGTCCATTTGTCGCTCCACTTAAATGTTGTTTGCGCCTTCTTGATATATTTTTAAACGAGGCATCCATCAAAGTCGCGTGTACATCAATAAACGAAAAATTAGCGGGTCTTTTAAAAAAATGTTTCACAACAACGGGACTTTAATATATTATTTGTCTAATCCGTTAAAAATAATAACGTACTGCCACTTAATTAAGACTGTCTTGGACCTGCTTTATTTTTGGGATTACACTGAAAACGATAGGTCGATGAACTAAACCTTAAAACACATTAAATTGCAACATTGCATCCTTGTTTATCTTATTAACCTTTTTTATTTCCGCATTCTTTCCGAGTTTGTCTGAAGGACGTCAGCTTCAGATAAGAAATGTTTACGTTTCGATCAAATGCAGTGAACAGAGACGGACTTGCCGCAAATTAATTCACCAGTACGTCTACCTACTAAATTTTGTTTTTTTATATAATACCACAAAAACTGATACAAAGTAAAAAAAATTAAATTTAGCATCATCCAGCTCTTAAACTCCGAAATAACATTATGGTAAGGTAACCCGAAAAACGGATTAAGTTTTTTACAAAGATAGTTTTATTCTTTGTTGTGTTTGTAACAAACATATAACCTTACATCAATCTATCCCTAGCTTTGGTTAGTCCTTGAGTAATAACTGGAACCTTTTTTGATAAGTCACCGAAAAAGGGTCGTTTTTTCTCTTGCCAGAAATTCTATCCTAACAATTGGGCATTCCGTTTGTAATCACAAACGTTTAGCCTTTTATATCAAATCTAATTGCATCATGATTGTGTTTCTCAGCGCTGCCCTTTGAATTTTAAGGCCCCGGGCACAAATATTGCGTGGGGCCACTAGTAAATAAAAAAGTGTTAATTAAAATAAGGTAGCTCGTCGCGGGGCCCCACTAGTAGCCTCTGGGGCCCCGGGCATACGCCCGGCTGACCGATCTTAAGGACGCTTCTGGCTGTTTCTTGTATGTATAGTTACATGAAGGGGAGAATAGTGTAAGCAGGTTTGCATGACTCGGGCGCTGGACTCGGTAGGCGTCCTTGCTTGGACGCCATCTTATTACAAAGGACCAGGCCTGGATTAACACTGAAGCCTACGAAGCTCGGGCTTCAGGCGCCACGTTTTTGGTGACGCTACCGCCAGGCATACGAGGTCTGGCAATTAAATTATAAGACTGGACGACGTAAGGGCAGGTTTTATATTTCACGGTAGCTTACGTGCAAATGTTAATGACCTTGGCGCACGCTGTATCGAACAAGACCAGTCCCAGCACGCTATGTGGATTATTCGAATTTAAGCAGTCGTTAGAAGCGAACGTTGCATAGTGCTCGTGCCGGATTTATGTGAACGATAAAATAGAACAGCGCATCAACTTGAAGTTTCTTGTGAAACTCAAGAATACTTCGACAGAATACCTGAAATTGTTAAAATAAATTTATTGAAATAACTGCATGTCACGTGCGTGCAATGGTTTTTATGTGGCATAAAATATTTTACGATGGTCGAGAGGCGGTCGAAGATGACGACGCGGTGGGCGCCCCAGCACTTCAAGAACTGACGAAAACGTTGAAAAAATGTGGAAACTCATCAGGCAAGATCGACGTTTCGTAACTCGAAACTTGTAAATATTAATAAAGAAACAGTTCGACAGATTCTCAATAAGGCTTTCAACATGCCAAAAGTCTGTTCAAAAGTGGTCCCTAAAATCTTATCGCAAGACCAAAAAGATGTGCGTAACGAGATTTGTTCAGACATCCTCGCGAAGTTGAATAATGAGCCAGTTCTGCTAGAAAGTGTAATCACCTGCGACTAAACTTGGATTTTCCAGTATGATCCGGAAACCAAGAGGCAATCCAAGTACTGGAAATCTCCTTCGTCGCCGAGCACAAATGAGCAAATCAAAACTGAATGCCATGCTCATTGTGTTTTTTGATATTAAGGTGTTCTACTAATCGAGTGGGTGCCTGAGGTCCAAACCGTAAATCAGACTTACTACCGGACAGTTCTGGAGAAGCTGCAAGGGGTACGGAAGAAACGTCTAGAATTGTGGAATAACAACACATGGATCCTACACCAAGACAATGCTCCGGCCCACACTGCTCCCTCCGTGAAGCAATTTTTGGCGGATAAAAGAATCTCTACTCTTAACCGTCCACCACATTCACCGGATTTGGCCCCGTGTGACTTTTACCTATTCCCAGAAAATTAAACAGTCGCTGAAAGGAACCCATTTTGACACTGTGGAACAGGTAAAAGAAAAAACGGCAACTCTACTTCGCAGCCTCGCCGTTAAAGACTTCACACATTGTTTCGAGCAGTGGAAAAAACGCATGGAACGGTGTGTAGATAGGGATCGGGAGTATATTGAAGGGAAACGTAGTTAGATTGTATTATTTTTCAAATAAACTTTATTTTGAACACCAGTCTTATCATTTAATTGCCACACCTCGTAGTTCACATAATCGCAAATTCTTAAAAAGATCTGGGACTGGACCACTGGAGGTACTTGTAATGGCTACAACAAACTGCTCTGGAGAACGATGATTTTTAGCTCTCAACAAGGGTAAACAATTATCTTAGATCCTCTCTTTTATCAATTTTATGCATTGAATCTGAAATTACTAATTCTGTAGATTTTTAAAATTGTATAGATACATTTGTAAATTTGCCAAATTAAAATCATGTAAAAAATGTTTGCTTAAAATAATTTGAGTTTAAATTTGTGGTAATAATGCATTGTTTTGTTGATATTGTCAAATTTATCTTATTAAACATACTTAAATATAAATAAAACACAAAATAGTTGACTTTTATACCTTCTTCTATTTATCTAAAGTCTGGTCGCTTTAGCTATTCGCAAAGAGTAAACCAAATGCAAAGCTATTGGTGAGTGCGCTTAATGACTGATAACGTTTACTTAAGCGCGGAAATGCAGATAAACGTCCGGTACTAACGTTCACTTTACACGGTGCAATTGCATTTATTTTTATTGTGTAAGTGTTGTGACTCTGCAAATTCAAAAATGACCAAAAACCTTGATAAAGGTTTTCCTTTCTTTAAAATGGAAAAGTTTTAAAGAAAAACTAAAATTTAAATAGAAAATTGCTCGTAGAAAATTGTTTTCTGGCGCTGAAGCTTTTTAAGGACAATTAAAAAATATCGAGAAAAAAGGCAACCGGTATTTTTTATTGACGAAACCAGTTAACGCTGATTGTTTTTATTTCTTTTTTGTTTTACCAGTTGAATACATATTCTGCAAAAAAATTAATACTAACAACTATTTCGGCCTTTTATTTATTATAGTCGGAATCTACGTCATAAAAATGTCTTTTTTATGACAAACACCTCTTTCAGACTTGGCTTTGTTATTGATAATGATACGTAACGAGTCTAATTTAATTGCGGTGTTAAACATTTACATCGTCATTTTGGATTTCGCGCGCTAGAACGTATACTCTAATAAGCGGTAACCATCATCTGACCGCTGTTTTTTATGCTTTCCGAACAGCTAACGCGACCAAAGTTTAATGATATACCATCAAGATGGGCGCCTAGGAGATTAATGCGGGTCTGCGAAGAACGCTGATGATCTCAGTGATCGGCGACATCTATGTTGCCGATCTACGCGCGCTTCTACGCCGACTATGTGGTGGCTCGAAGATTGCGGATCTCATTAAAATCATGTAGTGAGGGCAGAGCCTTCATTAACATGGTTAATATATTTTATGCAAAAACTTCTAAATTGAAAATCTAAAGAGGGGAGTCTACGCACTTATCCAACTGGGATATTTTTGGTATTTTTTTGCAGAAAGAGCAACAAGATATTTAGACTTCATTAAATTTTTGATGACCATTCAGCCCTACATCCACATGTAGGGCTGAAAGATTCCTTTCTACATTACAAAGACTAAAAAGCTGTTTGACTAAAAGCATTGCTTAAAGATTAGACATAAAGTAAATTGCAAATATTTTTATTGAAAAAATTGGTGCTTTAAGAAACGTGTTTTCTGTTAAATAAAAGCTTCCTATTCAATTCAAATATTTTCTGTTAATTATTAATTTTATTATATTATTGTGACGCGCCAAGGTTCGTAAATGTATAAGCAAGCTTTGAAATAAAGGTAGTCGCTTACACTTCCACAATGCAGCTAGCGCGAAAATGGTGGAGCATGTTGATTAACAGCAAGCAGGAATAATCGACAACTCGACTTGTTTTCAGTCACGCGCCTCCTACAATTGTGTCGGCCTTGATAGTAACCGTATGCAACTGTTACCTAGCACAAAAATGGCGGCATTGCGGCGACCTATATTTCAAGGCTTGCTTATACATTTACTGACCTCGGATACGCAAAATATTGACCTGCATCCTAGCGGGATTTTATTAAAATGTTGGATGGTTTGAAAACTATGTTACAACTAAAGCATATAATATGTGACTCTCATTAAAATAATGTAGTGAGGGCCGAGCCCTCATTGGTTGCATGTACGATCAACTACCACACATCGACGTTATTTTGTTTAATTTTGTTACTGTACAACGCCATCTATATTTATTAATGTGTCTTAATACCTACATATTCCTATAGTCCAGACTCTGTAAGTTCCAACGCACGTCACATCCTATGTCATAATCTCAAATGATATCATTAATTTAGTATGTTTACATTCTTTACACGAGTGGAATGAGTATTTACGTATATGCAATCAATTTAGCACACGTGTATACGTTGGTGTTGCCAGGTATACACAAATGAAAACAAAAATCGATTGTAGATTGATATGGAAACGAGAAACAGCAGTATTGCCAACAGTCAAAATACAAATAAGAAAGTCATACGCATCAGTTAATCAATCCTTTTACAGTTTGCATTTTGAGTATATAAACTAAAAATATAATAGACGGAAATAAATAAAATGATATTTTTACTGAATTACATTAAAATATATAGGTAAAATTACATGTGAAATTATAATAACTCGAAAAAACCTTTAAAATAAACACTCTTATATTTATTTTTATCAAGTTTACAAAGACCGCCCTTGAAGAATTTGAAAAGATTATTGATGACGTGCATCGAAACTTACAGGGTATGGAGTATACTTGTTTGGGTTCCTATAAGAATATATTTTCTGTTTTAATGTCGTATGTTTCATTTGGAAATCGAATACCTATAAGAAGATAAACCTGTACTTTGAAAAAATCGATTGTAAAATCTCCTCAAGTAAATAAAGTTATTATTTCTGTTTTATCATATTTTTTATTAGCTTAAGTATATACTACTCATATCCTGAAAATGTTAAAAAAATTACATTTAATATCATTTTATATAGAAAAATCATTTAAATCAATATAACCTAGTTGTAAAATAAGAACGGTGTGCTCTAGCGCCGACATGTCACGATACCTTAGTTAGTTGTAGCGGGGTGATCATAACTCTAAATTACTGCCGTTCCAAAATTACAAGTGCCTAAATTACAAGTTCGATTCTAGCTGGCAGATTTTTAAAATTTACTATTTCACAAAACAATCTAAAATGCAATCTTTCTATTCGAAAATGTTTTTGTGCATAATGTTAATAAATTGCATAATTTGTTTTTTTTTTTGTTTATTTCTCATGTGACCGGTAGTTTTGCTAAATGTTTTGTTTTACTGCTTATTGCAAACTTTCGAATTTTCTGAAGCATTTCACTGGCCTGCTTAATTTGATAAGATAAATGCTCCAATTATGTAGTAATTGAATCAGGAGCCACATGCACAATGGCACATGCCATTTTCCTGGAAATTACCTACCTACCTATTTAGGTAGTCGATGTAAAAAAAGATCACCATTTCTACTTAATCTGTTTTTAGTCGTGTGCAATACTGTGGATCAGAATTACAATTTGAAATGTAATTTATTAAAATTATGTGCAAAATGGATATTTTCGAAGAGAAAAATTATCATTTAAAATTTTATGTTTTGTAAGAAGATATAAAAAAATGTATCTTCTTAAGAAGCTATTTGCCAGCTGGAATCGAATCTGGGACGACAGCGTCTTGGGGTGGTTATCACCCCGCTCCGGCAAACTGAACTATGGAATCATGTCGGCTCTTGAGCGCACTACACTTATTTTAAGTTGTACTAATTTAAATGATTTCCTTTAAAAAAAGGGACTACATTTTATACATTTTCGGGATATGAGTATCGTTTAAACTACATAATAATAAATAATTTTATTTACTTAGGGAGATCTTACAGACGATTGCTAAAAGCACAGGTTAATTTTTAAATTCGATTTGAGTATTTTAATTTTTTACGTGGTATTGTTAATTGTATTTAGAAGCTTAATTAATAATGTATATATGCAGACCGTGTTTAGAACGGTTGGTAAAACGCAAAACTGGCCAGCTCTCATTAAAATATTGAAAAGTCGGCGCCTATGAGCAGCAGTAAATCTCGGGCGACAGTTATTGTAATGTGGTATGCACCACGGATCCGAGTAGCTGTTAGTGGAGAAATGGTAATCCAGGGAACTACTGGGGTCGTTGAGGTTGGCTCTGTCTGGATCTCTTTACCTGTTTCCAGTTGTGTAACTACATAAGATTGCTCATCCCTGCGATACACGTTTGCGCCCCTTATATACAGGGTGTAACAAAAGTATAAAACAATGGCTGTAACTTTTTAGTTTGAACAGTTACAAACAAATACATATTAAATACAATTTTTTTTAGATTATTCCGATAGATATTGTAACCTTTTTGATTTGTTTGTATCTTCTTTTGTTGTGTTACTAAAGCAACTAACTTTTTATTAAATACCCAGATTTTTAAATACCCAGTATCTTTTTTTTGATGTCTGAAAAGAATTTATTTTTTTCTGGTTAGTAATGCTAATTTATCATAACAACAAAAAGTCAATGCATGGACTTGGACAGGCATTATAGGATATAGCATAGGACTTTTTTTTCTTAATGAAACTCTTGCCAATAATGGGTACCCTGAGTTACTTCAAAGTCATGTCATTCCACAATTACTGCAATATTTCTCGGTGAAAATGGAGGTATTGACAATAGTAGTATTTCTTAACAAGGCGAAGCGCCGCAGCATTTTGCAACATATGTTAGGGCGTACTTGACTAATGTTTTTTCTCCAATAGTCAATAGAATGCTTATTTACCTATATGCTTGTTTTAAAATTGCTATTTCCAACGAAATAAAATTTCACGAAAGCAGCGCCCTTCAGAGGGTTGCGTCCCCCCGCATCGCAGGGTCTGCGGGGGCGGTAGCTACGCCACTGCCTGTTCCTAAAGTTCTTACTAAAGAAAAGAGTGTTAATTTTAGCAAATAACAAGCAAGCGTGCAGTAGGGTATCGGAATACGGGGTCGGAAAACAGGAGTCGGGTAATGGCAGACAGATCGGACAAGAAAGTCAAAGTTTAAAACATTTCTAAAGGACAAGTGCGCTAAAACTTCTTATGAAACGAATACTATTTTTTCTATTTGCGTTATTTTTTAATCATTTATAAAAAGTAAATTAATTTTATGTTTTAAATAAACATTAGGAAACTTTGGTAAGTACTTTTATAGTTGGCAACACTGAAATATATGCATTTGCTTTTCAGTTTTATTGGAACGCATCAATAAATATAGATGGCGCTGTTCAGCAACAAAATTTAGAGTCACTGCATCTAGGTACCTAGTCGACCAGAGTAGCTCAAACCGCCGCCATATTGGGGCAAACGAAGCACGAAATTGTTCTTTATTTGTTCTGTATTGCATTTAATTAAATCCACGTTTACTTTAAAAAGTTTTTCTTATTCTGAAAGATCAAACCTCTAATATGTCAAACACGTAAAACGTGGTTTTAATTTGCCCATTATTAAAAATTACCCTTCTCTGCCACAATATGGCGGCGGTTTGCGTTACTCTGATCGACCAGCTGGCTTAAGTGACTAGATGCAGTGACTCTAACAAAATTAGACAAAATGACGTCGATTTGTGATAGGTGATTATACAGGCAACCAATAAGATGCATGCTTTAGTTGTGACGTAACTTTCAAACCTTCCAATATGACAATTATCCTACCGCATAACTACATTTAGTAAAATCCCGCTAGGACGCAGTCCGTCTAAATAAATTTTATATTTTAAGAACAACTGTTTAATAGTGATATCAACTTTAAAAAATAAAGTGTTACTGTTTCCCTTATTCAAATAAATTACTTTTGGACACGAAAGCTTGAAAATTTTTTAGTGGTTGATGACTTACGCAACACAATGAAATACCGTTATATAGTTGCATCTTTTTAAGCTCTATTAAACGGGCAAGGGACTGGGAAGTTTACATGTTTTTGGGGAGGTATGGAGATATTTTAACTACATATACAGCGTGTTAATTAATTACCCAATTAATACTTTTATCCAACACCTCTATATAAATACCATGTTTACTATGGTCATTTTAAATAAGGAAAGCGTTTACTCTTATGTTACATTATAACCTACGTTGCCCCTAGCAACGTGGGTTATTTTTAAAAAACTCACTCCTTCAAAGATAACAACCAATCACCAGCTTAGGTTACTTAATATTATTCAAATCCAGTCATCGTGCTAGAGTATTATAGTTATTTATGGTACAAGTGAGTTAAGTCAGATATTATCCACGAACGAAAAATTTACCCTCGAGGGCCGGCAGGTCCGAGAGGGTTAATTTTTCTGAGTAGATAAAATTTGGTGTTGGATAAAATTTTGTATGGCACGCGTGAGTTAAGGATATTATCCACTCAGAAAAATTAACCCTCTCCGGCCTGTCGGCCCTCGAGGGTAAATTTTTCGTTCGTGGATAAAATCTTACTTAACTCACTTGTACCATAAATAACTATTACTCAGGATCAATGTGCGGCTGCAAATCCCACAGTTGTGTTATAACTAAAGAAAACTACAGAAAACCTTAACCAGATCTGCCGGTACCGGGAGTCGACTCGGGTCACTTGGGTGAGGGACGAGCACACTAGTCCCTACACTGCCAAGGCTATATTAAATTATATTTGCTATATTATTATTTGAAAACATTTAAAACGATAATAGATAAAAACTCTGACGATCGTGATTTAAATCTTGTGAATTTAAACTCCAAAAAAACAAATAAATGCTATAAAAGGAATGAACTCTGATATAGTATATTACATTGCTAGTGTGGAAAGTGAAACTTTTCGTACGCACGAGTGCGAATTAACGCACGAGGCGTAAGCCGAGTGCGGAAATCACAAGAGTGCAGAAAAGTTACTTTCCAACGTGTAATGTACAATATTTTTCCTACGACCCCCCAAATTTCAAATGTTTAAAAAATTTTGATTTTTTAAAATTTTCAAGAATATAATTTTTGAAGATTTTAAAGCAAAATTTTTATGGTTAGGTTTAACAGAGATAATCACACTTAAAGGTAATTTTCTTAAGCCATTTATTTTTAGGATATAAAGTTTAATTTTTTAAACAATATAGTTTCACAATATGAATAATTATAACGAAATTTCTATCAAAACATTTCCAGAAAAATAAAATTAAGTTATCTTGACAACTTAATTTTATTTTTCTGGAGCTGAATTATGACAATTGTTAAAGTGAATGAGTGTTTGTTAACATTTTATTTAATAGATTCTTTTACAAAATATAAATTTCAATTTTAAAAACTCATATATTCATAACTTATTTAAACATAGTATAAAATTAAACCTTGGGTTTAGCAGCAAAATTAATTAAATGAATTACTATTACAATTTATAATATAATAATTTCAGAGGCACATAATTTATTTTTTATTTATATTTAATAATATCTCCATAATTAACAAATATAACTTCAACTAATAACACAATGCCAGGTGTGAAAGAGGTTGCCTAACTAAATTATTTGACATTACTCTTATTTTTCTCCCATTTGGCATCGCTAATTTTAATCTTGGCAAACTTGCTTCAATAATTTTCATGTATTATAGTGAGGTTACGTTAGGTGTAATATATTAGATATTTCTTTTTGATAGCTAAAATAACTAATTAAACATTAATTAAAGTTATATTTATAAGAAAAGAATAGATACATAATGGTTAAAATGCTTCTCAAAATTGGATTAAACATTAATGTCATCATTTTAATGTAAACAAAATTCATGGATTTCTAGATATTGCTTAGCGTGACGTATTTTCATAACACACACGTGTGTTATGTTCCTAACATACGCGTGTTATATGACTCACTTTCTTAATATCGGTAGCGTTTGCTATTGTTCACTTTCGTATGGGGTCGTAGGAAAAAGTATTTACCTTATTTACTGATTAAACTTAGCCCACACAATTCTAATTTTGAATTTTTCGAACACTGACTGTTTAATTAAAGTGTAGGTATAACTTTTTATAAGTTTATACGGAGATCATATTTTCAGCTGTTCTCAACAATTTACAGTTGTGTCTGCGTTTTAATACACTTAACTGTTTAGTCTGTCACACTAAATTGTTATTTATATAAATTATGCATACCTAAATGTTTTGTTTCAATATCTTAAAATATGAGTTACTACAAATACATTATGTAACAATTTAACCTCAATGTTTTTTCGAAAGTATCAATTATGGCATGCACATTCTGCATAATGCAGGTTTTCAAATATTTGCACACCCAGTATTGTCTGCATTCTAAAATCAATGAACCATATTAAAGTTGCATAGTCGAAATCAGTATGTTATGAAGAAAAGTTGGGTGAGGCAAACTATTGATTTTCATCAATATTTATTTTAAATGAAATTAGAAAGGACAGGTCCAATTAAACTTCTAAATGCACTTGTACACTACTTGTAAACTTAATTCAGTGCACGTCATTACCTGTACGTGTACCGAAGGTTATTGATTGAATGATTGCAATGCAATAAGAAATATGAAACACGCGAAAATGCATCAATTTCCTCTAGAATATCTTGATGTAATATCAAGGTTTGTACTACCTATGTTTATTTTTGTATTCATATTTTAAATGATGTATTAATACTAATTTGCATATTTATTAACAATCGAGTGCAAATATGCATACATAACATGCATTCGTTGTTATCAGATTTTTTAATCTATCATTATTCAGCTAGATTTTTTAAAAATTGGTTTATTCCTTCGTCATTATTAATTAAAAAGCAAAATTTTCTCTACCTTAAATTCTACGGCAATTATTTTATACAAAAGCATATTATTTCAGGGTCAACCAAATATAAAGTCTCTGTCAATATTTTGAACACAATCTCCTTCAAGTTTAGCCAGGCCTCTTCCTGTTTGAATCTAGAATACTAAACATCCTCAATCAGCCAATACACCATTTTTCATAAAAGTTTGGCATGTTAAATTTACAGCTTAGATACCTAGGGTTAGCACTATCTTTAATAAAATTTAACATTTTTAGTCAGTCGGAAATGTTCATATTTAAGAATCGAATTTATGTGCCAAAATTATAAAATTGAGCAATTTAAGTTTGAAATGATGCAACTGCATGTGTAACTTAGAGCACTTTCTGTTTTTGAATGACGTAAATCAAAAGTTGCTATTTATGCAGCTGTTACTTTATTTCCAGTACGTTTGTTACGAAATTGTCCTTAGACCATCTTTTTTGTAGAAAAACTAGGTTTTTGGCAAGTAAACTGTTATTTATTTCAGCTCTTCAATTATCAATCAAATTAAGCGCTGAAACATTTTGTGAACGTTGATAATGCATTTCAGGTCTCACTGACGTAACATAACTGCATTAAGTAATGGCAGCTTTTAACTAACTTACGTATATGTATATCGGAAAAGCTGCATTATTTGCTTTATGCATCGATATTGATCTAAAATAACTCATATTTGTAGGTTAATTACGCTATCTCGGTACGTATTGCAAATATGTGCATATGCAGAGTGTGAAAAAGTTTATACATTAAAAGACCAAATTAAGTATATCTTTCTAATGCTTCTAAGGATCTAAGGTGTGTATCATAAGTAAATACACAAACTGATAATCGTATTGTGATAAGATTAAGAAGAAAATAAGAATAAATTAAGAATTCTGTGGAAAACTAAAACCCTTACAATAATTTTCAGTTGTTGTGGCTTCTATTTTGCTGACCTTTTATTCTTTAAACATCAGTACAGAAACTGTCAAAATGTGAAATGCAGATTCTTATGAATAGCGAAAACCTGAATAGCAAACACTGAACAGACATTTAAATACCCGGATGCATTAATTAAAACTGAACACCTGCTAACTTACCTATTGTTTGTAATAAATCTTGCAACTCTCAACAACAATCTCACCTGAAGAGGTATTTGAACTTTTATTTGGTTGTAAAAATTGTATGGTCTGTTTCATGTTCAGAAAATTAGAAAAGCACCTTTTATTTATGAGATACACGAGTTTGTAATGCCGGGAGTCTCATTATATTTTTTCCTATTTTAACTGCTTATAACTTCTAAAGGGCTCAAGATAGAAATGTGCGGTTTTCACTGAGGTGTTTCAAATTAGCACAAGTTTTGTTTGGATACATTCAACTTTTTCTGTCACTTTCGATTACGTCACAACAAAAATGGCGGTTTTTTCGCCATTTTTAGTTGATTTTTTTAATGGAACACCCAGTATATTTTTTGAAATCTTAAAAAAACGTTCTTCCGCTATCCAGTGGCTTAAAGTTTCTTAAAATCGGCGTAGACGTGACAGAGTAATTGATATTTAAAGAGAAGCCTGCAAAATTAGAAACAAATATAAGAACAATAATTTATTTTAAACAAGGTAGTCTTTGAAACAAAAAGGTATATGTAGTTAATTAATTAAATGTTCAACATACTGCAGCGATCTTTGAAGATAAAATAAAATACAATATGTCCACCGTTCCAAATATAAACATAAATTATATACGGTGGATTGAATGAGAATACACCACAGATATTTTTCTTTATTCCTCTCAGCTAACTCAGGTTTGCTCAGTAAAGCATAAATTATTTGAATTACGAGTCTCGTATTTACTTTTATACCTGGAAAGGAAAAAAAACTTATATCGTAAGCACTAAAGCTCCTGCAAGCTGGACAACTACTACTAAACTCTGAATTCAAAAGAAAAGAACGCTGGATGCTTGTATTAACATTAATTAAACACATATGTAAAATTGAAAACACATAAACTTTATTTAACGAACAAAATAAAAATTCAAATGGAAAGTCAAAGTAAAAAAAATGTTATTCAAAATAATACAGTTGATAATTGAGAAGCACTTCTCAGGTTTGCTCAAACGTTAGAAATAATTGTAGTGACCTGACATAGGATCAGTACGGTCATTCGTTTGAACAGACCAACACAAATGAAATTTCTTTATAAATAAAAATATTCATCAAATGAAAATAAATTTTATATAAAAGAAATTTAGTTGTTTTATTTTCTTCAAATCAAATACATTCTCAAAAGAACTTAATGAACTAAACCAAATAGTTTTATATTTGAGGATGAACTTTACAAGTTAATTATTATTCATGAAATTAACAAGAATCATTCATTATAACCAACCTTGTATATTACGATATATTTTCCCCTTTTTAAAAGTTAATCCTTTTTATTGGTAACACTTTAATTTATTTTAACTTTGTTTCATATATGACATTTGCGTCATAAACATATGGTTGAATATCTAACCTCAAATTAATTACAGATTTTATCCGGAGCCGGGCATAGATTCTGCCTTCTACGTTTTATCGACTGACTTTGTTACAATTTGCCCCAGCTTATATAGTTTATGCCAGAACAAAAGAAAACTATGACATTTTTTCAAAACAACGGAACATCGAGTAAGCTTGTGACGTCACTAATCCAGCACAGCTGTTATTTCATTATCACTAATCCTCATTCTGTTACACTAATCCTATTTTATCACTAATCCTATTACAGAATTGTAACCCTTGAAACAAAGATCAAAAAAGTATAATACATTCATTGTCCCAAAATGTATCGTAACGAAGATATTCAAGAAAAACGATTGAGAATGTACAAAACTCATTACGATCTAATTACATATAAAGTTCAACAAATCAAGGTTCATCCTTTGCAAACTAGTTACATAAATACATGATACAGGTAATACAAATAATTTCTCCATAGAAACATCTTTACAATTTACTATAAACATAATTTTTACAGTACGAACACCAATTAATGCATATACAAGTGCTAGCTTAAATATTAAGTCAATGTTTATCAATTTATGCTCAAAATGTCCAGCATACAATGCTCTAAGCACTTACATCAAAACAATGGTGAGGAAAAATAGGATAAGAGTCTATAAGAGTCATATTAACACGAACGACAGGATTTAATACCTTCATTAATTGAAGTGATTAGAAATCTTATAAACAAATTCAAAAATTAATTGTATTATATGAGTCATAACAAGATTGACCTAATTAATCTATTTTCAGCTAATTAGCAACATAAACTTGAGCTGGCCTCCTGGAAAATAGAAAAATTTATCTAACGCTAAACATCGTAATCTGTAAATTTAAATATGGAAATTACTACCTCCTAACAAGTGGGCAACCGTCCCAAAGTGTAACTTGGGTTGCATAAACGTATTTATGATCAAGCAATCTAACTAATTCATATCCTTTTTCTAAAATGAAACCTATTTATTTATGCATAAGAAAGCTAGGTTATGTTTGCATGGAATTTTTATTCTTAGTTTTTAATTTAAGTATTAATGAACCTAACTATGGTCCTATGTATAGCCTTTATATTAATTATGCCCATGACACAGCATGTCCCTCTTTTAATTTAAATCGGATATAAAAATATTTGTATTAACGTTTCCGTACCGTCGTTGATAAAATTTTCAATACGGTGATTTGACAACACCGCAATACCTTTCTTCTTCATGTACGCATTTGTTCCAACGTAAATATAAATTAGTAAAGGCCTTGTCAAGCATTTCTTCAGTAATGTCAAATGCCTGGCGAATGTTATTCCTCAGCTCATTCAAATTGTGTGGTGCAGGATTATAAGCTAGTGATTTTATATATCCCCATACAAAAAAATCGGGAACTGTTAAATCAGGTGAATTGGAAGCTCACTGTACTGGGCCACTCCTGCCAAGCCAGTTGTCGCCAAATTTATTGGAAACACAGTTTCTAGCTACTAAGGAATAATGAGGGGGCGCCCCATCTTGTTGATAGTGCGTTTCATTTCTGTTACCATTTAATTGTATGTCTTGGTCTAACTGTGGATAAAAAAATAATTCTAACATGTGTGTATAGTTATTGCCACGTATTGTGTTTTCGGCGAAGAAAAATGGTCCGTATATTTTGTTTTCGCTAACAGCACATCAAACATTTATCTTTGGTGAATTCCTTTTATGTTCGTGGAACTCGTGTGGATTTTCTTCCGCTCAAATTCTACAATTATGTGTGTTAACAGCTCCATTCAGATGATAAGTGGCTTCATCGGACATTATTAAATTGCAGTCTGATACATTTCTTATAAGATCCATTTAATGTCTCACAGATAAAAACACGTTTTTTGTAGTCTCTCTCGTTCAATTTTTGGTGGTTTTGAATTTTATATGGTTTTAATTTCAGCGCTTGTATAATTCTATGGACTTTTGACTTGCTCATGTTGAAGTTAGAAGCAATTTTTCTAATGGGTAATTTTGGAGATCTCACAACAAACTCATATACAGCTACAGTGTCATTTAAAACATCATTGTTACCTGTGTTTATTTTCTTGCGAGATAATGACCCATAGTTTTTAAAACTATGGAACCAGATTTTAATCGATGGTGAAATTGGCGGTTGTTTATTAAAATTTCTTAAAAAACGTCTTCTAGTTAAAGTCACTGATCTTGTTTCGGCAAAATAAATCACCACATTTGCCTTTTCTGTGTTTGAAAACACCATTTTCAATTACAAACATTAAATAACAATGTCGGAAAATGCTCAAACTAATAAATTTCACAATTACATATAATTTCCAAAGTCTACTTTGTTTAAAATAAATTATTCTGGTTACTCTGTTCTGGTATTGTTTGTTTGTTTGTTTTTGGGTGAGGAATCAGGATGGCGGAGCATCCATCTTACCTCATGGCACCGATTGCTATGATCATTTGGCCGACCCTACTAGAATTTAGCCGAATCTGGAGGAATTCCACCCCCAGTAGGGATCTTTATCGTGCCAAACATCGCATTGACACGGGACCTACAGTTTTACTTCCTATCCGAAAAGAAGGCATGTTTTAAATTTTTCTCCGCTATGAAAAATTACCAGCTCGGCCGGGGATCGAACCTGCGATCTTTGGATTATGAAGCAAACATGCAAACCACTAATCCACCGAGACTGGCGTTCTGGTATTGGTTTTTAATTTTGCAGGCTTCTCTTTAAAAATCAATTATTCTGTCATGTCTATGCCAATTTTAAAAAACTTTAAGCCACTGGGTAGCCGAAGAACGTTTATTTCAGGATTTCAAAAAATATACTGCGTGTTTCATTAAAAAAAGCCAACAAAATAATGGTCAAAAACCGCCATTTTTGTTGTGACGTAATCGAAAGGGACAGAAAAAATTTAAGGTATCCCAACAAAACGTGCTAATTTGAAACATTTCAGTGATAACCGCGCACTTCTATCTTGAGCCGTTTAGAACTTATAAGCAGTTAAAATAGTACAAAATACAATGGGACACCCGGTACACATAAGTTTAAAGTTGGAAATATCATTTTAAAGCCATTTTAGAAGATAAACTTTGTATCTATGGATACTAGGTACTTAAGATGGATACTTAAGAGATTATGATTACATAAAACTATGCAGAATATTCTTGGTGGTTGAAAGTTGGTAATTTGTCGTCAGTTAAGAGATTAAATAGACTTTTACTGGTGTGAACTTGGCAGCCAAAACATAATAATTTTACGGAAACACCCGAACCGACCAGTGGCGTTTGCATAAAGATCGAATACGGAGAAGCGTATAGTATAGCTGGTAAATATGCACCCGGCAGCAGCCAAATTTTATTTAATATACCCACTTATGTACTACATTGATGAACCACTTACTCTATTTAATCTATTTCGCTATGCATTAAAAAACTAACTACCACTAGATATTATGAACACTTTCTCGTGGAGTTACGACCATTCTTTGGGGGTGGACAACAAACTCAAAATACTAAACGATTTAATTTAGCAATGAAGGAACTTGTTTACTCAACTTCTGACCTATGCAGAACAATTCTTCTTCGCAAATACCCAATCTACCACATTGTCATGGACTTACGGCCATCCCCCAGGAGTGGAACTCAACTCCCAATTTTCTAATATAATTACTTAGCATTGAAGGAAACATTTAATCAACTGCTGATTTATACAGGACAATTCCTCTTACAAACTACACCATCTATCATGTTGTCATGTACTTACGACCCTCCCTCTGGGGTGGAAATCAGCCTCCAAATATTAAGAAATTGATTTAACATTGCAATAAATCTTTAGCCCACTTCTGACCTATGCAATGCAATTCCTCTTCGCAAACTACACAATTTAACAGTTTTTAATGGACTTGATGGGTGATGGTCTTTATTTCGAGATCGTTTGACACTGGACTGCCAAAATTTAATCGGTAAAAAATATGATAATCAAAGACTGTCTAATATATTTGTGAAGCTGATATTTCTTAAGAAATTAAGATCTGTAAGATTCTTCTCTGACCTAACGTGCCGCTGAAAATTGATTGCATACAACTTTTGTACAGTTAACATCACCAGTATCTCGCACACTGAACGTTAGAGACTGTTGCGCCTTTTTTATTAATTGTGCAAGAGTAGCCGCACACAACTTGAAACGATGGGTTGTCTTTGTACTAATGTGATCTATTCTAGACTTAGAACAGAGTAATTTTGAGATTTCACTTTTGGCAGGAATTTCTTGAGCGGAATCCCCTGGACAACTTGCTCTATGGTTTTGCCTGAATATATGTACAACATCGTCCACGTAACGACTTTTCTGAATTATTGGCATGCTTTGAGGCGAGGTTTGAAGGTTTATTTCTGAGATATATTTCAAGTACTATGCTCAGGTACATCACATTGCTTTTTCTGTAAGTAATTGTATTTAATTCGTACAACTCAACTAGAACTTGGGAATTTTACCACCATAACCGTATTTTAAAATTTTCTTTATTAGGTCGATTTTCTACTATTCGATACATTTTCTTACAGTCAACTTTAAGAGTGACTTTGTAGTATTTTATATGAATCGCATTAGAATGGAGGAGAGATTTCCCGAATGATAGGGCCAATTGCTTGACATTGATTCAGTGGCGTAGTTAGCGCCGTATCAGCTGTATCAATTACTTACTAGCATTTGTTTCCACAAAACGTGAAAGTAATTGCTAAAAAGCTATTTCTATAATGATTCCATACTGGAGTTATTCATAAAAGGCATTCGTGAAAAATTTATCATATATGAACAATCGTAACGGATGCATACAATCGAATGCGTATGACAGTTTTTTTTCTAAAATAAGGCTAAATAGTATTTTTTACAAAATGCAACTAACACAGTCTCGGTGTTAATGAACAGTGATACTTTTAAAGAAGAAGCAGCAGTTTTTAAAACACCAGGAAGACTAAAAGAAGAAACTGAGGTTGTGTAAGTGTAGGGAGACACTGAATGAGATTCGGTTAAGCACATTCAAACTGAAGATCCACATTTAATTGTCTAAGACTGCATCACCAGGTTCAACAGTGGATAGATACTTATGGTTTTACTCTCAACTAGGTTTGGGAATTCGTCACGGAAGACTAGCAGCAGTGAAAAGGAATACTTTATTAATGTTTGTAATATTGATTCTCTAGTCAAGCAATAATTTTGTTATTTTTTTTACTTTGTACGTAATAATACATTAGCTGAGTGTATAATAATTCTATAGAACTAGACATAGTCCACAATTGAAATAATTATCTGAAACATTTATATAATCCATACTTCACTTGTTGCAGAGGAAAAGAATAAATTATTTTGTATAAGTCGTTTTGGGAAAAAGTAATCCCAATGATTCACACACCTATAAAAAATCATAGTCGGCCATAATCTCACTGGCTATAACAGTGTTTAGATAAATTATAAATCGTCAAATCAACTTTTGCTAGTTGATAGTATTCTGGAAAATGTGCTCTAGCGGCCATGTTTATAATTTTATTTTTAATCTAATGGGGTAAAATCAATTGCAAAAAAATGTGCATTCTTATTTCCGTATCTATTTATGATCATCATAATCATGATCCCCATTTAGATCAAGCTACGTATCAAAGTAACAAACCCTTTTGTCTGACTATACCGACCAGTTTTTCGTGTGTTTTTGGATTTATCCGAATACATCTCGAAACTTTGCTTATTTTCTGTTACAAATCTAATGTGCAGAAAATCATTCTTAAGGTAGATGGAAAAAATCTTTTTTTCGGCTAACACTATCTAGTACATGTGTTTGTGGTTCCGCTTGTGATGTAATGGTGTTGAATTTCTCCGCTTTGTTCTCTGATTTGAATGCAAGAAACCTCATCGAACTGTCTTTAAAAGCAAGAAAATCGTCACCATTTTGTCACTGGCAATATGTTGTTGCTCTGTTAAATAATTCTTGCTAATCAAAAGAAATACAATGAACAATCAACTATAGAATCGATAATGCAATAATTCATTTTTACCAAGTCTCTCTTTCTGTTTCTCCCAATCTCTTTATGATAGATGCTAACCTAGAGAAAATCTGATTCTAACATTTTTTTATCTCTTTAATATAATCTATTTGTGATACTATTCTAATCTCGCAATTCTTCATCATTTTATAAAGTATTTATTTTTTAATTAAAAAAACACATCATTTGGCTCTACTTGAAATAGAACTTATATTAGATAGAACATGTACATTATGGCAGACATAAATCTACGAGGGCGTATTTTTATGTTATCTACCTAGCCATGAAACAAAAAAGTGACGATGTCAAACAAATTATTAAGAAATTGCTGTCACTGTTAGAAGTACACGTGCTAAGTTGTGTTTAGTTTGTGTCGTTTATAGAGATTTACGGTCTATTTGTTGATAAAATGAGTGAAATTAAGGTTGAACATCGCAGCGTAATAAAGTTCCTGGCAAAAGAAAGCAATGGTTCAAAAGCAATTCATGAAAGAATGGTTGCAGTGTATGGTGAAGATGCACCATCTTATTTTCAAGTAAAATTTTGGTCTAGACTCTTTCGATGGGGTCGAGAATCAATCAATGATGACCCAAAGTCCGGACGACCCGTTGAAGCTCGAACTGAAGACATTGTGAGAAAAGTCGAAAATTTGGTACTGCGAGATCGGCCTGTAAAGATCTCTGTCATTGCCAATGAAGTCGGTATATCCGAAATAAGTGTCCTCAAAATTTTGCATGACGATTTGGGTATGAAGAAGGTGTCTGCACGGTGGATTCTCAGATTGCTTACACCTGAACAAAAACTGTACAGAAAAGAAGTTTCCCAAGAAAATTTGGCCGAGTTGGAGAGGGACAAACATTTTTTTTCTCGAATTATCAACGGGGATGAGACTTGGGTACATCACTGGGACCCTCCTACTAAACAAGAATCCATGCAGTGGGTTCATAAAGGCTCTCCACCACCAAAAAAGGCCAAAACACAATTTTCTGGAAAAAACTGATGGCAACTGTTTTCTGGGATGCTGAAGGAGTCTTGCTAATTAAATACATGCCGAGGGGGTCTACCATAAATGGAAAGGCCTACGGAAACACAATTAATAATTTAAAAACCGCTCTGGAGGAAAAACGCCCTCATTCTTATCCACAAAAAAACTTGTTGCTGCACGACAATTGTCGGGTTCATAAGACAAACCAAGTTCAGCAGATAATCAATGACTGTGGATTTATAGGGTTAAGGCATCCACCTTATAGCCCTGACCTAGCTCCGTCAGACTTCTTTTTATTAAAAAATTTAAAAAGGCATCTCAGGGGAAAGCGTTTTGCTTCTGATGAAGAACTCAAAGAAGCTGTTGAAGAATATTTTGCAGGGTTACCGAAGGAATTTTTTTCTGAGAGTATGGGGCAATTGCAAAAAGATGGAATAAGTGTATTAGTGTTAAAGGGAGTTATGTAGAAAATTTTTTTTTTTTTTGTTTTCTTATGTGCTTTTTTTCATGGCTAGGTAGATAACATAAAAATACGCCCTCGTAATAAGAAAGGGTGCAGAAGCGAGGAGTACGTTAATCTATTAATTGATTACTTTTAAGTTCGTAAACATTTTGAGAAAGGACGTTCGTTGCTTTAATGTTTAAGCTTTAGGAATGAAAACAATAAAAAAGTTACAATTTTTTTATAAATTAATAAATATCAATTTTCTTAAAATACATTAAGTAGTTTTCAAAAATTAAATAAATTAAACAATAACTCAAACAGTACAATTTTGGCGCTTGATGGCTTCAAATATGCTACCATTAATCATATTTTTCATACGTAATAAAAAAAAATATCTTTGGATAGACCTAGCGTGTAACACGTCATATTTCTTTTCCTTGCTTACTGTTAAGTTTTACAGAATTATACATAACTAAGAAGTCTATTAGTTATTATAAGAAACAATATTATGCTGATATACAAAGTATTTAGATTAATAAAGTAAATAATTAATTATTGTTAGGTGTTATACTATTATTTATTATGTAAAAACATTGGCAAAGCCGTTCTCTTTTTTTAAGATCAAACCATGTTCTTTAATTTAACGCTAGCCTTACTAAACGTCGGTATAATGAGAAAAAGATTACATTAAAATTATAAATTTAACACAATGGTATCTTAAAGTGGCGTCCCTTCTCTGTATTTGTTATTATAATACAGAATACGTTATGAAAACAAAACCATATGTTGAGGACGGGCACGTATGGATGACTCGAGGTGTAAAATGCTTTTACAAAAAATATTTTTCCTTACATTTCAACCTACACAATTCTTGCTTTCCTCAAAGAGTTGACCGATCTAGACCACAACCTCTTTTTAATAGTTAATTCGACTATGTAAGTGCTTAATGAAATATAATTCAAATATAGTCGCCTCCAACAAACTACCTATTTGTTTACAATTATTTTGTTACATAGAACATACAGTACAAGTAGTGCTTCTTATCCCAAAATTACTATTAGTCAGTAGTTCGAATGATTTTTATGTATTTAAAATTTTTTATATACTAGACAAGCCTCAGATCACACTTTTCTGCTAGCTGATACATTTACAGTGAAAATACTCCTGTACTCCTCCCAAACAGCCCCTCCAATGTGATTGTGACGTGAGTAACTTATGACAAAATAACTTATTGTGAATTAGATGTCAAAAAATAATTTCTACTCTTTTATATTTTTGCAAAAAATCATCATATACAGTGTGTTTTTTGTAAATGATAATATAGGAAATCCAATGGAATTTTATCATTTTCCTCGTAAGTTTGTACCCTTGCAAATGTAATTAGAAATCTTGGTATCAATCGAAAGAAGAAAAATATTAAACTTTATGAAGAAAACCAAAATCGATTTAGAAAAAGACTTAAAAAGCTTATTGATTTACTGCTTTTGGTAATAAGTTATTAAAAAAATCTGGAAGCTGAACGCCGATTGGTGTAGCGGTTAACGCTTCAGATTCCTAATCAAAAATCGCGATTTTCAAACCCCGTCATCGTATACTTTTTTTTTTAATTGTATTGCTTACTAATTATTATTTTTAGAACTTTATTACAAGGATTATTAGTTTTATGCCCTTTTTTCATTTGTCTTTCTGATAGGTATGTTAAAATTGTACAAAAAGTAACGGTAAACCCCCGTAGCAAAAATATCTAACAATAAAAAAAATTGATAATCGTTGTAATAAAGTTCTAAAAATAATAATTAGTAAGCAATACAATTAAAAAAAAGTATACGATGACGGAGTTTGAACTCGCGATTTTTTATTAGGAATCTGAAGCGTTAACCGCTACACCAATCGGCGTTCAGCTTCCAGCTTTTTTTAATAACTTATTACCAAAAGCAGTAAATCAATAAGCTTTTTAAGTCTTTTTCTAAATCGATTTTGATTTTCTTCATAAAGTTTAATATTTTTTTGACGTAAAATGAATTCTTCTTTCGATTGATACCAAGATTTCTAATTACATTTGCAAGGGTACAAACTTACGAGGGAAATGATAAAATTCCATTGGATTTCCTATATTATCGTTTACAAAAAACACACTGTATATATACTTCATTTATGTAGTTCTAACACAATAAATTGCATTCGTATTGTTATTACTTAGATTTACTGTAGAGATACAAAGATAAAAAGAAGGTATACATATATATAATTTCAGAGCACTTGAGATATTTTGTATAGAAACTAGGAAATTAACCTCTTGGCAGTATAAAGAATGAGAAATTTTAATTTAACAAATTTAATATCCATATTATAAGCCTCAACAATATCAAAACATTAAAAACAAAATTTTAGAGAACGTTACCTAAACGTTTCCTTTTGTGTATTTGTACACAATACAACAACAATGTACACAATTTTATTCGGAATTGTAACATTTCTGATTAAAAACAAAATAAATAATTAATTGGCAATTACCTAAACGCAAATCTCTTCGAAATCATCGCATTTAATTTATTTATCCTTGACCAGTACCTGAGCAAGTACCAGTGGCGGAGCATTAATGTAAACGTTGTAATTTCCCATTACAGTTGAGAAAATAAGATAATTTTTTTAAAATTTGTTTTAAAAGATTATTTTAATATAATGTTATTCCATGATGGAATTATCTATTAGGAATATTATATACGGGTGACGTAGGATGGCCAAAATGCAATCAATCTTCATAACACGCCGTAACGGCCATTCGTGCTGTTTACATGATAGTATCCGTTTCTTTAAAATGTGCATAATCTGGAGTTTCCCATTGGTTTCATTTGACTGTAAACATAACACTCTAGTATAGCTAGCTCACGATGTAGTAATCCACAAAGCAAATGATTAGTCATTAACATTGTTGCCAGTTGGAGAAGAATTTCCTTTTTTACGGAGATTTTTAGGTGGAAAGGGAAAAACACTCGAAAAGAAAGAAATTGCACAACAATGTAAAAAGAGTGGTGGCCAAATATGAACGACAACTGACAAGTTAATCTTAGACGTACCATTGCAATAGATTGTAAAAGGTCATCAAAAATAAATTGTTTTCGGAAATGATGCGAACAAGCACAAACTGGCAATCAGTTATGTATGATACATTATGAAACTCCCCGAAGCTGGTCCGAATGGCAGTCCTTGATAAGACATTGTTTACGAATTCAGTTAGTTTGTATGTTCATACGTTGAGTTTGAGTGCATTGTTCCTTATTCTTAATTAGTTATAAAATTTAAATATGAGTGACAAGGACAGCGATACAATTCCCTAAACAATAAAAAAGTAATTGAAGTGGTTAGAGCAACTTTAAGTATTGACTGAAAGCTACAACTACAGTAATATGGTGAAATGAGTTTCGTAAGGCACTGAACAATTTTTGTGTTATCTACTGTAATATTGTATAAGGTTATTTTATTATTATTAATAATAAAATAATGTACTTTTCTTTATTTCTATCAATGTTGCATTTTTCTACATATAATATTTTGTTGGTCTTTGAAACTTTAAATAATTTTAAATTTCAACAGTTCCAATCATTCAATCGAAACAATGATGCTTAGCGATTACACTTGTAATTACCCCACGCTCCGCCACTGCAACGAACACTTGATTGAAAATGACAAAAAGGCTAATATTATTTCCACTACCAGAATTACTCATACGTATACCTACAGCTAAATATAGAACCACGTGCGCATGGTAATCTCGTTATTAACACTATCATTACATTACTAAACGACTAATTTTGAATTTATTTTCACAATAACAAGTTTATACAATAATAGGTTTATTTACAAGGCAAACTTAAATTGTCAGTGACGGATTTACGAATAAGTAGCTGCATGTCAGTTGGTTTCATAAAACACAATACGATAAATCCTAAAGCCTAGTCCACACTTGGAAAAATGTTATGAAAATTGTTTCCAAACAGTTTGAGAATTGTTCTTTGTGTTTGCGAACACTTTAAAAACTGTTTTCAAGCAGTTTACAAATTGTTTGCAAACACTGAAAACTGTTTGAAAAACAGTAATTCCGAAGCATGTATGTAGAATGTTTTGCGTCTAGTACCGCCAGTTGAGCTGAAACTGTTTACTAAAAATTATTATTATATCATTATCAGAATTCTTATATCATGATGTGAGCCGGTGTTGCATCAGCCTAGAAAAAGACATTTGTGGACTCGAATACTTGTGCAGGGGAGTGGTCAGAATTTATTAGCAGACCTCAAACCCGAAGACGGTGCTGGGTTCTGAAATGACTTGAAATATTATCAGTTTTTGACAAAACTGATCATCCCGTGCAGTTTCTGCGTAGAGGATTTGTTTCACAAACTACGTTGACAAACATGTGTTCAGACATGCAAATTTTATTTGTACCATGGTACCTTTCTCTGAAAACACCAAAATTTGTTTTTAAACTGATTCCCAGCTGTTTGCAAATTGTTTATAAATATTGCAAACATTTTGAAAAAGAATTGCAAACAATTCTGAAACATCTCTCTAAAGAACGTATAGAGACCAATGTTTCATGTTTCACCAAACGTCAACCATGTTTGCAATGTTCCCAGGGACATGATTCCTACAAAACTACAGCAATATTTACTTAGGTTACGGTTACATTGGCTGGGTGGTCGTACGCCCTAATAGTCGTACGTAGTCGTATAGATCTTTGTCGTACGTGTAATGTGGTTACATTAGCTGCGTATTCGTCAGTTATTCGGTAAAATTCAAAACGGACGCAGTTGAAATTACAAAAACAATCAAATTTCCGCAAATGTTTAAAACCTGTGAAAAAATTACTTTCTTCGACTGGCCCAACAGGGGCTTTCTTTCAAAAGGTAATTGGTAGTACGAACTCGTACCTATACGTACGTGTGGGACAAAACTACAGATTTAAGTATAAACGGTTACATTGCTTGCATACTGGTCGTACGAGTTCGCAGGACTATTACGCACGACTAAAAACTAAAAACCAAATACTTTTATTTTGTTTTTTCGTGCGTAATCGTAGGAGTGATTCTGAAAAAATGGATCTCGAAAAACTAATCCAATTAGTTTTTGAAAGCAAACCTTTGTGAGACCAGTCGAAGAAAGTAATTTTTGCACAGGATCTAAACATTTCCGAAAATTTGTTTGTTTTTGTAATTTGTGCTGAATTCCTTCCAGAATATAATTGAATATTTCTGGTGTCATTCTGAAATATTCGTAAAATCTTTCTGGATCATTTATCAACTCAGAAAAAAGTTTAAATTTGTAAAATCTTTCTGGATCATTTATCAACTCAGAAAAAAATTTAAATTATCCAAGTTCTTCGCGAGTTGCAAAAATATCATTTAACCCAATACATCTTGTAGTGACAAAAAGGGTAATCAGGTAGGATAATAATGAACCTTATAAAAAGTGGGGCAAATTAAACCACTCACGTGTTACGCAACACATGTTTTATAACTGATAGATCAACACAATATACGAACCCATAGTTATTGAGGAACACAGGCCCATAAAAAATAAAGTGAAACGATCTTGAACTGAAATAATTTATTTAAAATATTAAGAACCATAATTAAATATGTTTGTCGATGTGTAAACCCTTATTATAGTAAATTTCACGACACCGACGACATTTCAGAGCCTTGTTTTCATAAATTTTGAGGTATTTTGTTCACTTCGTCAATAATTACTTTTTAAGACCATTTATAGTTTTGCAGTTTCTCTTGTTTACTTTCGTCTTGAGGTAACCCCAAACAAAATAATCTAAAGGAGCAGCATCGGAACTATTTAATAGCCATTCTTATGGTGTAATAAAACTAAAATTTTGTTTCTTGAGGAAGTTTAGAATTTTCTGGTCCTGATGTCTAAGACAAGAGTCTTGATGAAATAGAAGATTGTTATCAGGATACAATTTTGGCACATCTTTAATAAATAGTTTTAATACACTATTAATGTAATATTTACCTTTAATATTTAAGACCGACTTTACAAATCGTGGTTTTGTACAACCTCTGGTCGTTCATTTTTGTGCTATGCTGAGCTGAGTTCGGTAATTGCAGCCAATTAATTGATTGCTCGAGTAAACTATAAATAGGGAGACGATTGCTTTAATAATGGTTGTTATAGTTACTCAAGGAATTAAGTTAATTGGATGTGATGCCGAACTCAGCTTAAGTACTAACTCTCGTCCTGAATTCTTCTGCCCATCTGGTTTCTTCAACAAAAACATGTCTTCAATGTAACCTTAACAATCACATTTAGGTAGCAGATATTTTCCATTTATTATTGTTCTAAAGTTCTAACACATGTCTGCTTTCTGCAAAAACGGAAGTTTTATTTTATTTATTTTTTGGTTTCTTTATTTCCATCTTATATGATGTTATATATATTAGATACATTTAGTTGCTTACATGCTAAAAATACTAATTGCTACCTACCGCTACATTTTACTCTGTGTAGTGCAGGTATAATAGTATATTATGTATTAAGGGCTTAATTGAGTGTGTTAGAGCCCGCAGAGTCAGTTAGCGCCTCAACGAAAGCCGAAGGCGCTAAGACGAAAACGGGCTCTAAAACACTGATTAAGCCCATAATGCATACCTTAGTTTACGTCCGGTCTAAGTTTAAATTAATATTTAACTTTAAAATAAAAATAATTTGAAAAGTAGAAAACTTCAAGTAGGTAGGTGCAGTGGTCTTAGTTACTATTATTACTATGGAGACGGCGTGGCGTAAACAAGGATAGCTATTTTTTAACTCTAAACACTCTTGAGCGGGCTCTAAAACGTTTTACAGTCCTAAAGCTCTAATCGAGCAACTTACGCTCTTAAAAACAGGCCCACAAAATGGTCAAAATCGTCCGACCGTACATAAATTAATTTATGCACAGATACATTATAATTAGACTATTATTTCTAGACTCATCTAAACATAACCTTCTCTTATGGTCCGACGAACAATAAAGAAACGTCAATTAAATGCCAGAACTGTTTTTGTAGATCTTGATTGGTACTTAATATAATTTGTAAACTTATCACCAATGAAAATAAGCTGGAATTATATATTTTGGAATTGTAACTATAGTAACGTACTTCGTATAAGCACATAAGTACACGTGCAGCGGCTTGATGTACATACCTACTCATTTAATTACATTTTTTTCACAATAATAGATTTGAGGTAAAAACTTAATCTATGCATAAAATAGTGTATGTATAGCGGGCATAACTTGCTTTTATGGCCCTACCGCTTATTCCTAGCCCTCGGCTGACGCCTCAGGCTAGAAATAACGCTTCTGGCCTTAAAAGCTTCTTTATGCCCTTAATACATAAATAACTATTATCCAACACCTAATAACGGCGCTATTAATATGGTGATTTTTCGTAAGTAATGTGATATATTACTCACTCACTCACTCATGACCTTCCAATACAATATTATAATGATTTTTGAAAATACAAAAATTAATTTGTCAAATGAATTGTCAAACTGAAAAGATTATTATTCGAATAAAAGCTCATTAAAAAGAGATTTTGGATAAAACGTTGTATTACACATTAGTCACTTAAGAAAATTAGCCACTCAACCTGATGGTCTCGTGGCTAAACTTTTTTTATGTGACTAAGTGCATTATTACACGCTAGTATAATAAATAACTACAAGTTTACATTACTTCTAATAAAATTATGTTTTCGCTTAAATCTGCTATTATTTTTTGAATTTTTAAACATCATCCTGTGGTAGTAGATTATATAATTCTAACCCCTTATAAAATAGATTATTTTGTGATGATTTTATATGAAAAGATAGTTCGTTAATATTACGAGTGTCATATTCATGGTATTCCCTGTTATACGTCATGGATTTTGTCATGTAATGGAATGTAGTAACTGCCCGTTCAGTATTCTAAAAATTAAAAACCGACTTTTATAATAAACCCTTTGCTTTATAGTGAAAGAATTTAGCATATTCAGCATAAGGGATATTATAGTTTTTCTGTTCCAACCCAGAATAACCCTTACAGTTCTGTTTTTGAAGGACTGATTTTTGAAGTCTCTGCATATCAGTTTCATTTATTAGAAATAAAATGGAGGCACATATGTATGTTTAACCTATCTTTTTAGCTGTCTTTTTTACAGCATATAATCTACATGTTTACTAAGCTTTAACCTAGTATCTATCACAATTTCTAAATATTTCATATCATGAGCAATTTCTATATTTTCTTCATCAATGTTTACCCCATCCGTTAAATTAGAGCACACCCTGTTTGATATTATCATAGCTTTAGTTTTTAAAGTATGAAGTTTGAGTTTTTATTAAGGTTCAACCAACTTGTTATATTTGTCAAATTTGAATTTATCTTTTGTATAGCTAGGTTAACATCTGCGTTCTATGCTGTTATTAAGGTATCATCTGCAAAAAGATTTATATCACAGACATTAAGTTGCGCGTCTATATCTTTGATATAAAGTATAAATAATAATGGACCTAAGATTGACTTTGTGGTACCCCCAGATTGCATTGCCTTCTGGATGAATTGACTTCATTAAACCTGTTAATTTGATTTCTAGTTAAATAACTTCTAAACGACCTATTGGTTGAACCGTATCTTTCCATGTTTCTTAATAAGATATCCCTAGCAATTATTTCTGATTTTTATCCATTTGCTCTGTCCATTTTGCTATAATAATCATATTTAATGATGTTTCATACGAGTGATGTTTTCTAAAATCCGATTGGTATATTTATGGGCCTAAAACTCATCCCACTTTCCAATTCTGTGGAAATTTTGAAGATTTAAATAATCTATTAATTATGTTAACCAACACGTCTTCTATAATAGTCATCGAATCTTTATATTTATTGTGAATTTTTATTTTTTATTCTGCTAATGACTTTTTGAAGATCTTGAATTGAAATTGAATAAAAGTTAAAAAAAAAGTTAAATTCGATTGGTAAATTTTCTTATACAGCACTCCGAGATATCTTTACTGTAAGATAATTAGAGGAGATAATATTAAGGTTTTAGTTAAAAATATTCAAAAGAACGAGATGTGCTGTGCAAAAAAATTACCAATCTGAATTAATCGTGCATACTGTGTAGTAAATACTATACAGCAAAAGAAAACTATTAATATGCACTTTTCTTCTTATTTTCATGAGAGAACTTAAGAGGACTCTGTCCATTTGAAACACCTTGTATAAAATGTATAAAAAAAGCACTTAATAATATAATTGAAATTATTAATAGTTTGAATTATTCCAGGATGTTTTAAGCCTTAACGTATATTATATCTAATATTTTTTTCTCTTAAATCTAATATATTTTAAGATTTTAAATCTGACAACTCTAAAAGACTTTAGTCTTTTTAAAAATTCTGTTGAAAAAAACTTGAAAATGTATATTACGGTCCTGCGCAACTATAAGAGCTCATTACGGGCACAGAATGAGCGATATTTGATAGTTTTACAGGTTTAGCTAATCTAGAAAGTCAAAATGTCAAACAACGAATAAAAGATAAAACCTATATCAAAATTCTAGTAAAAATCTGACACCTTTCAAATTCAAATTAGCTTTCCTAATTTACAAAATCGCCCTACGCTTATAATCTGGATTTAGTTTGAATTATTCGAGGATGGTTTTAAGCGGGAACGTCAAGAGAGCTAACTTCATGGCAGTGTAAAAGATGGCGAACCTATCGATTATAATTTCTCAAAACCGTAAGAAACGCAAAAAAGCTCCTTTAATAAGCTTCTTAAATATTCCCGTAACATTTATTTCACACCCTTGCATGGCTCTAGTGAGTTTAATATTATTTTAACCTCTTTATTTTTGTAAAAGTTGCCCAGTTAAATATTATTGACCCTGTAATTATTACCTTGCACCTTTTTAAGGCTTTTGTCTGCTTTTAAAAGTATTTTCAGCGAGTAACTTAATGAACCGTGGTTTAATTGTGTTTAGAAATAGTGGTTTTTAGTGGTTTAATATTGTGTATTTCAGTGTCGCATTGTTTTCATATGGTAAAAGGCCAATTTTTAGTTATTTTTGTACAACGTTTCTGAACTTCCTACCTGTAATAGAATCATTTTGCGGATCCTAAAATTAACATTCTTAATTTATGGTGAAAATAAAATTCCTTGTGGGTATTTAAGAGTAATCATCATATAAAAAAAATTATGATTAATGTGTGAAACTCGCTGGAAATCGTAATTTAAAGTTTTTATGGTGTTTATTTAAAAAAATAATATTCAAGTTTAGTGATAAAAGATGCTGAATAAGATGCGTGTAAAAATTTAAAATTTGTTGTTTTTGAAAATAAATGGTTTAATTGTTGTAAGGCATTGTTATAAAATCAATAAGTTCGGGGCGTACTCAAGTCAAGGACGTGCTCCTTGGTGGTTTTGCACATGCGTAATTAGAAATCAGCTGGTTTTTGCCATTTATTTGCGCCTGATTTTATGCAACTCATACTGCATCACCAATTATAATAATTATATTGTATTAAAATTATTGTTACAACATGCATGCTACAAATTTCAATATCATTTTTATTAAACTAGTTTTATTTGCAATAATGAATTTAAATTATTAATAGTGTATTTATTGTTTTATGAATACAATTTTATCCCTTTGTAAAAGTATCTGTCCTGACCTATCCAGTAAGTTAATTCTAGATAATTTAAAAAAAAGTAAATTTAACTTTAAATTGTATTCATAAAACTACCTACATAAATCTCTTTTATTTTTATCACCCTTTCTATTATAAAGTTGATTTGAGCAGTGTCCACTGAATGCCTATCAGCATCAGCACGTGTCTTTAAGGACATATGGGTGCTGCTGGCTATGCGACTTTTAGCTGTATGATACACTGTTATTATTTTCTGTTTTTCTCTGCAATTACTGCATTGTTCATCAAAATCCAAAAACCATCAGAAGTGTAGGAGCTTTTTATACAAAGTAAGTTTTAATAAAATTCTTTCTTCTTGAGATAATACTAGTTAAATGAATTAATATCATATCACTTGATTCGTGAAACACAGAAATGTTTTAAATTCATTTAACTCGTTTTATCTCGAAAAGTAAGTTTTTTATCAAAACATTGCTTCTTATAAGTCGTACTATAGACTCATACCTATGCTTTCGATGGTTTTTAAATTTTGATGACGAATACGGTGCTTAGGTAGAAAAAGGAAATAACAGTGTATCATAAGAGAACACCCACACGTCTTTATAACGTGTGTGGATCCTGACGGAGCTGATTGATTCTGCTTTAATTCTTATTATAGTTTTTTTATAATTTAATTCTTAGTAAATTAAATATCTGAATATATTCAGAAAAGTTTTACAATCAATTTAATCATTACAGGATACAGAACATAAGCTGGGAGGGGGTCCTTGATTCCACCGATCAAAACAATAACATAAAAATGACATCAGAAGATCTTCTGCAGCCAGGCCACGTAGTAAAAGAAAGATGGAAGGTAAATTTCCAATTAGTTTTTAATTAGTGATTTTCTTTAGTACAAAAATGGAATTATAGTTTTTAATGTCCAAGATTATAAATGTAGAGGAAGATTGAGGCACTTCACACAGTTTTTACTATTTTGCTTATAATTTTACATGAAATGCTCCTACAGTACTGTGTTGTTTTGAGTCCAGACATATTCAATGCCGAACTGGCTAATGGGGCAAGTGATCCCAACAGGGGGCAGGCGTTTTTTTTATTCTACAAGTTAAAAAACTAATATTATATTTTACGGTTTATATATTATGAGTGCTTTGAACTGGAGAGGGAGATAAAATCTAACCTTGACAGGATGGTTACCAGATTTGATTGCATACAGGCTAGTTGTGAGTTTTACAGCCCTTGACTCCCTTCAGGGAATGGAAGGAAGTGCTGGAGGTCAAATCTGCAATCTGTCTGTCTGTAAAGGCAAGTGATTGTCACTATTTCAAGTGCCACTTTTCTTACATGACCCCTCGTAGGACGGGGAGTAGTTAGAAGTCAAATCTGACCTGCAAGGAGGTAGGTCTCCAGGGTTGATTACCTATAATCACGTTATTATTTTAACTAGAGCAAAACAAATTTTAAAGGGAAACAGCCAAACTGCTTACATGTTATTTAATAGTAATCTATTGAAAATTTTATAAACGAAATACAAGCTCAAATAATCCATTAAAATCTTAGTCTGATCCTAGGTTGCTTATATATTTTGTGACTAGATGACACATCAAAACTAAATTTCCAACAAGCATTTTAAAAACCTTTCAATACTGGTATGGGTACAAAAGGAGCATCTTCATCACAGTACATTGGTCGGATTTCCAAGAATTTAAAAATTTTTTCCTGAACTTGAAATTATTTGCAATCTTAGTACGAATTACAAGCTTAATAAATGAGTTTGGATCACCCAATATAAGGTGTATAGTATAAAAGTATAGAGTATAATTTGAGAAAAATGCTTGATCCTTAGATTTTTATATCTTTCATAATATTTTAATACATATCTTAGGAAACTTTTTATCATCATTTCTATAATTGCAACATTCATTTATGAAAGATACCTACTAATAAAATTAGGTACAGGACAGATGTGCACAATATAAATCTGCGTTTGCCTGGCTGCTCGGCAGTCAGTCCGATACTGGAAACAAAATTCAAGTTTTCTAGACTTTTTGTATTGTACAAATCTACCTCCCTCTCCGCCCTGTATAGGTAGCTTCAAATGGATATACTACCTGCATATGCCAAGAATGTTATTTAAAGATGGTAAATGAAAGTTGATAATTAAAGAAAAACGAGGCCTAAAATTCCCATAACGAAAGTCACATACGGGAAAATGAAAAAAGCGATTACAATCTTTACATGAGGATGGCAGGTGGTCAAATAGAAAAACTGTTTGGAGTGAAAATACTTGATATCCTGATTCTCTTGGTTAATAGAGTCTTTAACAAAGGCTAAACCTCACCTATATCTCCATCGATTTGCAATATTTTTGCAGACCAATGATTACTAAACCTCAAAAAGGCAAAAATTCACTACCTTACAAAAATATGTCCAACACTTCCAAAAGCAGTACAAAAGTTTGCCTATATTAAAAGGAACAAGAAATGAAGAAACGCCCACGGTTGTTTGATTTGAATAGTTCTCAAAAACAAACTGTTTGACAGTCGATTTGATACCAACAATCAATTCATATTAAAGAGTTGCTAACATAAAAATATTTGGAGAAAAGTAGCGTTTATCTGAAAAGTTTCTGAGTATTCAAAATTTATCTGATTATCTGAAGTATCGGAAAGTGATCCAATGGTACATAAAACATTCGAAAGTATAGTTTGAGTTAGAGTATGCAAGATTTGTTGAATTTATTTATGCAATATTTGCTTCATCTTCATACTCCAGCCTCATCCATTATTACGATGTAGAGATGTGGAGACAGAATCTTCTTCACTTTCTTCTATTTTGAGCAAGTGTTTTCATATCACCCATTTCTTATTTCTCTTCTGCAATATGGGTATGCGTACGCAAATGATTGAAGGAAAAAATTTAAAAAAATGATATTTTACAACCAGGAAAGCTCGGAAGAAATTTTGAATTTAAAAGTACCACTGTTGCTGGCCACTCTGTAATAAAAAAGATATGGGCAAGAAATTTTAATTGATTTAGTTTAAAAAAGTAAGGTTTCAAGATATTCGACAATAATTGATAGTTGCTAAAATGGAACGTTGATCTTTAAACCTACACATTTATCGTGTCCAGAATTTAATTTAACAATGCGATTTCTGGCAAATTTTCGAAAAGCCTGCATGAAACTTTTTAACAAATATTTAATACAACCTTAAAATTTTAAACAAAAATCAAGTGACAGACCTTGTCTATATGTAATCTGCAAAAGGAAGAGCTGACAAGTCAAGTAATCATTCGAAGCCCAACTTAATCACTTTGTCGATGTGTAGCAGCATCAAATTTGTCATAGCCTATTTCCTGACCTATGTTGAATAAAATTAATATATGCTTATAAATTAATCGTATCTATAAATTCACTGTTGCTAAAACTAACAGAGCAGAATAAGCAAAGTCACATATGCTTTTCAAAGATTTTTAGAATTGCAGAATAATAACATTCCAGGTATTGATTAATCTGTATAGGTGTAAAGTATATTTCTCAGAAATGGTTATTTTAACAAACTAAACTGTCAGTACTACGAGGTGGCGTTTTTATATTAGAGGATTGGGGGGGGTTGCTGAGGGGCGGGGCTTGGTAAACCAATCGTAACATCTAGCTTGATGTCTTATTACTATAAATACCGAGCTGGATTATTATTGAATTAGTGGTATTTGAGTTATTGTCATTTACACAAGTCAGAACTTGAAGAGATTTTCAATATGAGTCAAGTTGAACATCTTTTGTCGTTATACAGTTCTTGACAAAACAAGGAAAACCAGTACAAACCATTATAGGAGAGATGTCAGCGGTTTACCAGGACGCTGGTCCTGGAAAAATCATGATATATAAGTGGCATAACCTGTTTAAACAATGCAGAAAATCCCTGGAAAACGATTCGTGCCCTGGACGTCCCATCAAGGTGACCACGCCAGAACTTATGGAAAAAGTTGGAAATTTAATATTGGAAGATGCCCGTTTGAAAAAAGTTGCAGAAATGGTTGGAGTATCAGATACCACCATTTTTAAAGTTCTGCACGCACATCTCAGTATGACAAAGGTCTGTGCAAGATGGGTCCCGAGAATGCTAACGCCACCTCAAAAACACAAAAGAATGGCATGTTCACAGGCGTTTTTGAAGCTCTGCAGTGAAGATCAGGATGGAGTATTAAGTTGGATTGTTACAGGAGCTAAAACGTGGGTTCACCACTAGGAACCTGAATCCAAACAAAATTCAATGCAGTGGCATAAAAAAGGTACACCCCCGCCAAAGAAGTTTAAAGAGAAACAGTCAGCTGAAAAGCTCATGGCTACCATATTTTGGGATACTGAAGGAATCCTGCTAATCGACTACAAAGAAAAGGGTGTCTCTATAACGGGAGAATATTATGCCACACTTTTAGAATCATTCTTTGTTTTCTAGAATTCTCTGTTTTTATTTACTTTCCTTACCCCTCATTCCACGAATATAAAAACGCACCCTCGTAGGTTTCACCCGACATTGCATTCCCCAAAAGTTTTTTTTTTTTCAACAATTATTGGCCATATGTACTATTTGTTTTTGAAGAAAATGGTGTAACATAACAGTTACTTCTGGAAGGTGTACAAATATGCTAACAACTTATTGGAACAGTTTTGGTTTCAATAGAGTAGCAAGAATTTGTATGAGAATCTTGCAACAATCTTTTTGATAACATTTGGTATATTGTAATAGTGACTTTCAGTGTTACTTTAGATCAGCAGATATTATTGCTTCAACCTTCTGAGGCTGTAAGAAGGGAAAAGTATACAAGTAGGAACCACAAACTCTAGATAAACATAAAAAAAACATCTGAGCTGAAATCGAAGCTATTCCAGTGACTATGCTTCAATAAGTAATGTTCAATTTCATTCATCGTTTGGAAGTGCATTGATAATGGAGGGATTTAAATATTTAAGGCACACTGAATGTGGCACATACTGACTACTATTCCTTGTGTTATTTTCAGTTTTACCAATTAATCTTATCAAGGTTTAAAAATAGTCTATGTATTTTGATACTCACTGGATAGTTTTCTAACTAAAATAATAAAATAAAAACTTTATTTGTGTTTATGAATGCTGCATATATTAACTTAACAATTAGATGTGTTTATTTGTTGGCAATATGATTTGAACTTGCTAAACTTTACTTAGTATTGAAACTTTGTACATACAGTGTTATTAAATTAAAATGCGGTATGCTGGTGTAGTTTGTATGTTGCAAATTAAAATGATCATCTCAAACCATTGTATTTACTGTATGTTTATGCAACCAACAATACATAAGCGCTCAGAATGCATTAGTCGTTTAAGGGGGGAAGTGACTGTATAAAAATACGCTATGCAGAGCCTCTGAATTTACATTATTTTAAGAAAGAATATATCATAGATTGTGTATCCAACATTAGAATCTTGTAGGTCAAAGTATGAACTAAATCTTAACAAAATAATTATTCAGATTTGTTGGAAAATAACTAAATAAACATAAAAACTGTAACAAAAGTATATTTTTTCTTTCTTAAAACTAAAATATCTCTTTATAATAATTTGAAAGTACTCGAGTAGTTCACAGATGAACAAATTTAATTAATAAAAGTTTATTTCTAACAATAATAATCATGTTACAGTTTCGGTTACCATTATTATCATTTTTAAGTAGTTTGGGTGGACAATAGTTCAGTTACTCTGAAAGAGATGGCACTGTAGCATGTTTTTACTTTATTTTAATATTATTTTTAAATTTAATTCACAGCAGTGGTTATTAATCTTCGAATACACATTAAAATTTTTAAATTGGTTTATATTTAAACATATGCATTACCATAACTAGCTTACAAATATAACTTTAAGTATCTGTAAATCAATTATGTAATGCAAAACATAATAATATCACTAGTATTTCTTTTTCATAAATTCTAACCAAATATGTAAAAATTATAGCGATCGGCTTTGTAATTGATTCTAAAATTCAGGCGATACCGACGTTTTAATATGAATTCTGTAATATTTATACAAAATTATTATTATTATTACAAATCATTGTGCTTTCTGACGCAAGGGCCACCTATGGTTTTGTAGTATAATCTTAAAAGTCTGAAACTGAACTAAATGAAGTAATGTTTTGTGCCAGTAGCGACGCCAACGGCAATTTTTCCGGAGTTTCTGAATTTCCAATCTTAACCTTTCATTTCAGTTAAGGATAATTTAATACTAATTGAGATTTTTAAAAATACAAACACAAATGAAAATACCATTTATTGTAAAATAAAAGATGTAAAAGTGTACTTTTTATAACAAACCATGTCTGTTCGTGGTAAAATGCATACATACTTGTACTAACCTAATACATTGACTTGATTATTTTCAAATGCAATATGGAGCATATTGCATGTTAATTTAATAGCACTGTATGTGTATAATTAAAAAGTGGAAATTAATCAGTTAGCAAGGTCATGAATTAAAATATTATTTAGTAAACCATGTTATAAACCTTCTGATTTTTTTCTTCTACTTATAAACAAAAAAAAGGCTTTCTTATACACTTTAAGGTTAGTTGTAATTTATTGTCATTTATCACTCATGCAAAAAAACATACAAATTAAGTTTTCACATTATTTTTGATTTCATGGCATTCTTGTTTTTTTTAAAAGATCTTATATTTCTGAGTATTACTTGAAGTTGACTCCACCTCATATCTCTTATTATCTAGAAGCACCTTTCCAATCACATATTCCAGAGGTCTGTATTGGCTTATGAGCTAGATTTAACACAGTTTCTTTATCATGGCTTTACAGGCATTAACGCCTTGTAAGATTGTTTGCAAACTATTTAGTAAGCTAGTAAAACTATGATATGTGATAAAAAAGTTAGTATTGATGAAAGTAAATCGTTTACTGGTTTACTGTTATTTGGGTATGTCATTTCAAAGCTTACAATTTGTTTGGAACATCATAAAAATATTATACAATGTGTAAACTTGAAATGGAATTAATTTAATAACAAATTGGTGTATAATTTTGTAGAAATTGTAGATGTAGTCGACTACAGTTGTAAGATTTATTTCTAAGACAAATACTAGATATTAATTTAAAAACACTATAGGCTAACCACAAGTATTCTTTAGCACGGCAAATATTTAATTATAATGGCAAAACAAAAGCATTTTAAAAATTCACTTTTAACTTTAATTTCTTTTAATAGGTGGTAAAAAAGATAGGAGGAGGTGGATTTGGAGAGATTTACGAGGGACTAGACTTAATTACAAGGGAACAGGTTGCTTTAAAAGTGGAATCTGCTCGACAACCCAAGCAAGTATTAAAGATGGAAGTGGCTGTTCTCAAGAAATTACAGGGAAAAGAACATGTTTGCCGGTAAATTACAACCTCTGTTTCTTATTATAATGGTACATTTTTCATTATAATTCTTTTAATAGGTTTATTGGTTGCGGGCGCAATGATAGGTTTAATTATGTAGTTATGCAATTACAAGGTAGAAATTTAGCAGAACTTCGTCGTGCACAACCAAGGTCTGCCTTTAGTTTATCCACTACATTACGCTTAGGTTTACAAATACTTAAAGCCATTGAGAGTATTCATTCTGTTGGCTTTTTGCATCGTGATATAAAACCTGTATGTATTAGAAATGTTGATTAAATAATTTTTAGTAAATTTTGATTTTTTTTAGAGTAATTTTTCAATGGGACGGATGCCATATAATTGTAGGAAAGTTTATATGTTAGATTTTGGGTTAGCCAGACAGTATACTACAGCAACAGGTGAAGTTAGAGCACCCAGGGCTGCTGCTGGTTTTCGTGGAACTGTCCGATATGCCAGTATAAATGCACATAGGAATAAAGGTTAGTATCTATAAACCGTGACCTGAAAATCATAGGATATTGACATTATTTTGGTTTTGATGTGTTTGTTAATGTTTTCTATACGATTATCACTTACTGTTTTGTCAAAAACTTACTAAAACTTTTAAATTTAGAATGGAATGTAATTTTTTTTATATCATGTAATGTATTTATAAATCTTTGAAACATCTTTCTGTATAAAATTTAAAAATTGTTACTCAGAACCCAATGATTTTCATGTCACAAAATGTCAATAATTCTTTGCTTAAACTTCTGATCACTCTTTGTTCTTTGTCAACTTTCAATACTGTTCAGTTCTTTTATTAGTATACACATTAATCTCAACAAGCCTATGTATGCTATACGTTCTACTTCAGAAAAATTTAAAATATTACTTGGGTTAAATGTTGGTTGCTTCTACTTGAAAGCACTGTCAAAGGCATTCAACATAACTTTTTAACATAAGTGGCTGCAAGAGCTGTGAAAAGTAATATACACTAAAGTAATTAATTACACATTAATCTAAAAAATTGACTTGTTTACATGGTAAAATATTTTCATGAAGTATAAAGACACCACATTTGTCAGTCTGCAATAATTGTGTTGGTATTATTTGGTTGGTTGGTATTATCTGTTTTAGGGATTTATCAATATTAGGTTTTCACTAACTTTAAAAATATAATAAATTTCCAAAACCTAATTGAATAACTTATTAGCGTTCCTTGTGATGGCAAGTTTAAATTAAACAATTATAATTCTCTGATATGGACTTCTTTGCTATAAAGAATTTCGCATAGTATATACATACATAACTTTAAATTAAGTAAAATCTAACTTGTAATAAAAGTGTCTATTAGTCTAATGATTAATACCATAGACATAACTAGGTCTAGATTTTTGGGGGGCTAAAGAAAATTTGTGTATCTTAACATGCTTAACATGCTTTTAAGAAATCTACTGTAAAATTATTCTGTTTTTAAGTGCTTAAGATTACTATTTTTTTATCATTATCGTTGAGTTTAAAGAGTACTAATATCCTGAAAATTGTGAAAAAGATTTGATTTAGACCCTTTTTAAAGAAAAATTATTTAAATGAATACAACCTTTAACAACTTTAAAATAAATGTGGTACGCGTGCTAATGTTTCTTCATAGCGCAGTTAGTTGAAGCGGGGTGATAATAAACCAAAGTTGTTGTCGCTCCAGGTTTGATTCCAGCTGGCAGGTAACTTTATTAATATTTTTTTTCAAAAATACAAATTTAACACAATTCTTCTTCCTGAAAATATTTTCCACATCATCTTTAAATTACAATTCTATCCGCAATATTTCGCACGACTATAAATTAGAATGCTATTTGAAATGTTGAAAGATTAAGTAAAAATGATGATCCTGTTGCATTGACAGCTTGACTAGGTTGTTAAGTACTGAATTACCAAATTAGTGAAAATTTAATTACATAATTATAGCCTAGGAGCTGGCGACCAAAAAGTGTAAGAGTTTTGTAAAGGCTAATATTTTAATATTAGCTTATATTGAGGGTGTAAATAAATATCCTACACAAAATAAACTCGGATATGAGGACAGTCGGCGTCAGCGCAGCTTGAAAGTTGTAACAAGAAGTAGCGTCATCTAAATGTTTTCTAAAACCGTGCTAGTCAGCAGTCGATAGAAGTAATGACTGCTTCTAGCGGCTGCTGACCAGTTCGGTTCTATCAAAATGAAGTCTGACTGTTTTTTTGAGAAACTATATTCAATAAATTAACACTGTACCAAATTTCAGCTTTTTCAAATCACTTCTTTACATTGACCTCATTTTGAAGACATGCGTCCACAGCATTGGTGCTGATGCAACGCGTTCGACCATTACGCTGCCTGACGACTGTTTTCCAAATTCTGTAAAATTTTATTTTTTTAATTGGCAATGTTTATTTTAAAGTAAATTTCCAGGTAACTTTTAAAGGTAAATTTCTCGCTATGCTGGTAGTCGTACTCTGTAGCTCAGTTGGTAGAGATACCACCTAGACAGTGGAGGGTCCTGGATTCGAGTCCCAGCAGAGTCGATGATAAATTTTTCTATATGAATTTGCATTCTAAATATTATTTAATGTAAAATCAGTATTCAACTTAACAAAAAATTAATTTCAACTAAAATTTATATATAATTAATTTCCTTTCGGAATGATTAAGAATAATGTAGATACTTTGAATATTGATGTTGTTCTCATAAGACTTGCTGATCTTCATTAATAATATTCAAAAAAATATCTAGTTACTTTGTATGTCTGCTTAAACATCTAATTCATATGGAAAATTTCTCGCTATGCTGGTAGTCGTACTCTGTAGCTCAGTTGGTAGAGATACCACCTAGACAGTGGAGGGTCCTGGGTTCGAGTCCCAGCAGAGTCGATGATAAATTTTTCTATATGAATTTGCATTCTAAATATTATATAAATTGTTCTTGTAGACATTACAGTTAGTTATAAAAACTTAGAAATACGTAATAATAATTGATTGAACGATAATTTACTTTTGCAAAATAATTCTTTTGAACTTTTGTGAGATAGATCTTTTAATTTTATCACCAATTGGTGATGTAACGAATGCAGAGGTTTTTGTTTTCAAGGTTTTTCAATTATCTTATTACATAATGTTAAAGTTTATACCAAAATTTACATAACTGAAGGTATTATTCCATATTTATGTAAATGTTCATCAAAAGTATTTCGTAACGTTTATTTCTGATAATCTAAAATATGAAGTTATCTTTTTAAGCTTTTCCTTTAAGACGCCGGACAAACTAATTATAAAAAAATTTGCGAAAGCTATTCTATCTTATTTTATTAATTCATTACTTATGCACAACATCTGTTCATTTATTGATTTCTTCCAAAGTGGGGATTCCATCACATAATTATTTGGCTTGTCTGAACATGGGGCATGTTCCACTGTCATGCCAGCTGAAATCAATGTAGACAAAGTCATAGTTATCTTTCATTATTAGTTTCTTATTGTTTCTTTATTATCTAATTTTGTTAAATCAAGCAACAAAAGCTCAATAGGTATATAGCAAATATAATTTTATTTTAATTGTATTTGCTATTTTATTACAAAACTATAACTACAAAAAGTTTCTGACTCGAATCTATTTTTGGGGGGCTAATTTTTGGTTAGCCCCCCCCCAGCTCCCACCTAGTTACGTCTATGATTAATACTCTAAAGAATCCAAAAATCTCTGTAGATTCTAAAACGAACAAAACCCTTCTGTCTATTTACTCTCTTCTTCCGACTTATCCACTGTCTCTCGACATAACCACACCCTTCTCCTAACTTACCTCCTCAACGTATTTACGTCCGCTCCAACTTACCTATTCTGTCCTGGTTTATCCCCTCTCCGACTTAACTACCCATGCACTCCATTTTATTGGTACATGCTTAATATACCAATTTTCTTTAACTTTTTTGATCATTATGCTCATGTTCGTTAAGAGACAGGACATTAGTTTTTCAGACATTTCTTTCTACTTTTTCATGTAATATTCGATCACACACATACACACATTGAATCCAGATATACTCCATTCAGAAGTTCTTGAAAATGATTATAGAAAATCCTTCTAATACAAATACAAAAATCAGAACTACAGATTTGCCTACAAAGTTACCAAATTCCATATGCAGATGATCACAAAGATCTTTGGTAGTTAGTAAAATCCAATTTGGTTGGTTCTTACAAGAAGATATACAAAATTGATGGAAAATTGAAAGCAAGAAACATAGAGGTGCTTAGGCTGGGTCTCCAATATCACTGTCAATATAATATGCTATATCCATACATTTTACAGTCTAACAATTGAGTGAAAAGTGTGTAACAAGAAGCATTATCTAACTACAATAAAAGATTATGGCAAAATTGCATAACACATTGTGAAACGCTTATGAGGTGTGACTGAAAAACAAACAGAAAAGTGAGGTATATGGATCAGCGTAAACTGTGTATGATTCCTCCATCTGTTATATGTTTATCTGTCTGATAAAAATGAGTCTGATGATTATTGTGATACCTTTACCTAAATTTTCTAGAATATTTAGTACAAAATTCTGAACAAAATTTAAAAAAATAATTTTACAAAAGAATCATGGATTGACATGGAATGAAATTTTATAAATAAAATTGTAAAATAATTTTACAAAAGAATTATCTCCTGACACGGAGTGAAATTTTACAAATAAAATTGTATTTACAGATCATTTTTAGGGAATTATAATCTTTGATGCTGCATTCCATTACACCAGCGATTTATATTTTATGTTGTGAAGTGTGCTATATCCCATCGCACAGTTTTTGTACAAAATCTATGTAGTTTTAGGATACATTCTAAAAAGTTTTGTTACAGAATTTGTTATGAAATACGTATGACATGATGCAAATTTTTTTGGACATTTTTTCTGAGGATTTTTTTTCAAAATTGATTTTCTTTATTTTCTTAACTATTGCAAGAAGAAAACCTAATATTTATTATCTTTGATTATTGTAGATTCAATACTAGATATAGAATCTGAGATTGTGTTTCAAATTTTAGGTGATGTTTGACTTACAATATAAAATAAATTTTGTAATGTAAGCACAACTTTGCTTAGCATTATAAAAGTGCTCTTTACATATATGAACGGGAAAGCCATCGTAAACAGAACTAAACCAAGATGTTCCTTAATTTATGAATGGAACTGCGAGTGGGTAGATACTTTTATCAGTAATGTAGCAGTTGTAGTAATACTTACTGTACGAATAAATAACTAAAAAAGTAATTTTTAAAATATTTTAATTGATAGTAGGTACCATTGATTTCATGATCTAGGAGAGCAAGGCTAATATGATGCTATATACTTTTTTCAGTGTAAATGCATAAGATGAAATAATAAAAAATACGGAGCCGGACATTTGGGCGCGGCCGTTGAGGCGCAGCCACTTAGGCGCAGGGACACTTCGGCGCGAGAAATTGTCTAGTATTATTGTAATGAACAAAATCTGTAGGTTCGTTCAGGTAATAAATAAAGTATGATCGATGAAATACAGTTTTCGATAAATACGGTATGATAAGGAAAAAAAACTCAATATTTGCCAGATCATAAAAGCTTGTATGTACTGCCAGATTTAAGAAAAAATCATTTTTCTAAGCTGCTAAAGCATTAAAATCAAAATTCTTCTGCAAATCTCTGCATAAATGATTAATTTGTAATAAGAACTTAATTGTTTATTATAAATCCCTTATTGTTTATAAGAATATCATGTTTGATAATCATGTTAATATAAACTTTAAAAAATCAAAGATTTTATACCTAAAATCATATAAATGAAACAGGAGTGTTCAATGTTAATTGACATTAACATTGAATATTGTACCACTGATAAATACGTGTCCCACTACACGAATTTTGTCTCAGTAGGTAACACTTATAAATGGATATTGCTTAGTGCTTTTAGTCCAGTGCTTAAAGACAAAAAGCACTGGAATAACGCAATTTAACCAATCCAAGCGAAATTCTGGAATTAAGAAGGTGTGATAATAGGGTAGCTGGTCCCAAAAAATTAGACTAATGGTCCAAAAAACGTTTTATTTAAAGATCTCCGACAGTTTTACCCTAATTCACCGCGAAAAAATGTACACACCTCGAACTGCTTTTAGTCGAAGTGTGCTTGCGCCTAAGTGTCCCGGCGCCGAACTGTCCGGCGCCAAAATGTCCTCGCGCCGAAACGGCCGCGCCTAAACAGCCGCGCTCAAATGTCCTAGACCGTAAAAAATAACTTCATGTTAGCCTTGCTGTCCTAGATCATTATGAAACCAATAGTATTCACATCTTCTACATATGTAGGATTAAAAAAAATAACCTTATACCTTATGTTTTTTTAATGTTCCTTATGCCAGTCTCTATTTTATGTTTTTGATGTAGACCATTAGAAAAATGATGCAAACTAAACTAGAAATTACTGAAATATAGTGAGGATTACTTAAGTAGCCATTTTTCTATAGATTATCACAAAAGGTGTTCGAAAACTCCCATGTTTGGAGTTGTGCCTGATTTAGTTGAATGCAGGTGAAGGTATGTTAGTATACCAATCACCTCAGCTGAGCCATCAGTTACTTAACTTGGCATTTTAAAGTTATCAATATGCCTCACTTCCTAGAAAATACAGTGAATGGGGTCAGGAACACAGTTTTAAACTGCATTGAAGCTACTGGTGGGCATTTTAATCATCTCTTAGTTTTTCTTTACTAATAGAAGATTTATCTTCTATGCGTTTAAATGTAAATGTAAATAAGTTTTCAGTTTATAACGTCTATTATCTTGCTGTTTATTTTTGTTTATGTGTAAGGGACAAGTAAAGACACAGTGTATTTCATATAAAGTCAAGTCATGGCCAACTCCTAATGTGCGAGTTTTTGATTAGTCAATATTTACTTTTGATACATCAGAAATCTTCATTTGAAAATTTAATTAGAAGTGATCAAGAGCACTAAGCTTGCTTACAATGTTAATATAGGACAATCCCCATTAATATTAAAATAGTAACTACCTACTTAAAGCCGAATGCAGTCTTATGTTGCTGGTGAAGCTTTGCTATACAAATTACTACAACACTTGCTTATTTATACTCCTCTCTTTCTAGCTTTTTAGTTCATCTACACAGTTATTGATAGCACAAGTCTTCCAGACGGTCGCTCTGAAGTTTATGAGATGCACTGTGGTGACTCGTGGAACAAAAAGAGAAAGCGCTAACAGTGTTCAACAATACCAAAACAGGTGCTAATGCAGTTAGAAAACATGCTATATTACCCTTTAAGAAATTAGTAATAAGTAATAACAAGACATGGTCATTGAAACATGGAACTAATTAATAAAATTTCAAACAAAAAACAAACTTCATAAAGTTTGATGCTAATAAATAAATAATTAATAAAAAGAAAATTAGTTTATACTCATTAAATTGTTGATTTTGCAGCACTGCAAAAATTTGGAAAATGATACAACTGATACTCTGGTAGCTCTTAGTTATTAGGTCATTGAATGCACGTTACATATATTCAGAAATCGTGATTATGTGGGATGTTTAGCATTTTAAAACTTACCATTACAACTAATTGTAGAAGTAAATATTTGTGAATAAAAACTTAATTTTAAAGAGGAACATTTATAAAATCTTCTTAATAATAATTGAGCAACAAGTTAAAACAAATTATAAATAGTAAGTTTCAATTCGTCTTGAAATTAGAAATATAAACATATTATTTATTAATATCTATATATTAAATCATTTTCATAAAGATTATCACCTGACTGGGAATCAAACCCAGAAACTTCCCAAATCAGTTGGTCAAGATCTCGCCCAGAAAGTGGAAGGTCCTAGGTTTGATCCCCAGTCTTTCTATAAGATAATCTTTCTATTTAAGAAATCATTTGTTTAATCTCCCCAAGTAAATAAAGTTACTATTTCTTTTTATCATTCTGTTCATTAAACAATACTCATATCCTGAAAAAGAAATTTAGTCCCTTTGTTAGAACAAAAAATCATTTAAATATGCACAATATACTTTTAAAATATGTGTAGCACCCACACAAGCTAATGTGTTTCTGTAGCAGTTAGCCAGAGCGGCATAATAAACCAAAATTGCTGCCAACCTAGCTTCAATTCCAGCGGGCAGATAACTTGTCAATGCAAGAAGCACATCATTTTTACTTAATCGTTCAATAGATTTTAAATAGCTTTCAGTTTTTTAGCCATGTTCAATATTGCAGATCTAAATTCAATTTTGAAATGCAATTTATTCAAATTATGTGGAAATGGATATTTTTGAGGAGAAAAATTGTGATTTTAAATTTTCTGTTTTGTTAAAAAAAAATTAAAAGGTTACATATCAGCTGGAATCAAACTAGGCCGACAGCATCTTTGGTTTATTATCATCCTGCTTCGGCTACCTGTGTGTATATACTATACATAGTTTAAAAGTGGGTTGTACTTATTTAAATGATTTTTCTTTAAAAAAGGGACTAAATGTAAATGAGTACTGAGTAAGCAGAACTGATGTATTATGTTTTAAGTTCAATATTCTGAATCAATCTTTTGAAGTACATAATTATTAGGAAGTAATATGAAGTAAGTCCTGCACATTTATTGTCTATTATAATTTTTGTGTTTAAAAGTTCATACTCAATTTTCTCAACATGCAAAAACACCTTCTGCCAATCATTAACAATAAGTGCTTGAATCTCTTTATCTGTTAACGCTTTGATGTCACTTAGTTTGTATGTTACATTTCTTGCCACTACACAGCTTTGCACTATACCCCTAGTTTTTTTCCATGGGGTCCAATTCAGGATGGTATGGAAGTAATCTTAGTAGAACACGCCTAGGTAAAGATAAACAGGTTTGTTTATTTTTGCTTTTTCAAATAATTTCTTTTTCATTAAAGAAAATATTTCTTTCATTCGACCGTTTTTGAATATCTACTTTTTTTGTTACAAATGTAAACGGTAAATCTTCAACCACAATCTGGTAATTTGCATAATCTACACTAAGGACAGTCTTTTGGGATATGTGTTAATAACCTATTTTGCAGCAGCTTTTTTAAAATTGTGTCCCCACCCTTTGAACCTGAGGCAAAGGGTAATATTAGAAGAGGCGAAACTTCGCGCGGCCTCTTTGATCTCTCGTCATCAGTCTCAATGACCTTGGAACGCTTGGCCCTTTAACTTGAATCACAGAAATGCGCTAAATTTAAATATTTACCACGCCTGAACTCAACCAGCCAACGTCCAGGGTTGTTAATTTCGTATGTATACTAGTTGGGCAGTATATAAGGGATGATTTTAATAAAACTATACACCAATTGTTGTCTTTATTCCATTTAATTCAAATCTTTATTGTATATAAACTTTTTCAAACATAAAAAGCTTATTAAAAGTGATTGGTAGATACATATATGGTATTCTCTCTCAACAATATAAAATATTTAATAATCAACTAATGATAACATTTCGCATGAATTGCAGTCCATTATAGAATGATATTTAGTATGTATTTAGTATACAAACTATAAATTACTTATTGAATGGTTTTTCACCAGTGTGAGTTAACATGTCTTTTAAACAGTAAACATTTATAATCACATAGATTACACTCAAATGGTTCTCACCAACACATGTGTGTTTTAAGACTAACCCCCTTATTCTGTAAGACTTCGTTAACGAGATAACGAACGTTAAAATATCGAAGTTCATTATAATATTGAAACTCGTTATTTTGGTATTCTGTAAGACAAATTCTTACGAAAATCGTTATCATGCAATCGATATTTTAACGAAAGCTTCTGAGGTATCGTTATGCGGGAACTGAATGGTATAATTTGTATGAATTTAAACACGGTTCAATTAGAAATTAGATTTTAAATTAAATCTCAGAAAAATGACTAGTTTATGTATAAATAAAACTTTAATCGGTTTATGTGTAAAACCCATTATGCAGTTTTTTCACAAAACAAAAATTCTTGTAATTTTCATTCAGTATTGTTGTACATGTAGTTTTCTATTTGCTAGAATATTTTTATTTTATTTTTTTCTTTAAACGTTTTTAAAATAGCTACTGACAAAGAAAAAAATGGTACAATTGAAATTTGAATAGGAATGATTTACAAATTACAGTCTTGCTTGCACTTGCAACTTCTGGTTTTTGTGCAAAGTTTAACAAATATAATTTAAAAATGTTTTTCTGTTTACTTTTTGCAGTTCTTTCACCATAACACCGACAGATCCTTGTAATTTTCATTGGTGATTAGGTACCTTTAAGCATATGGGTTTCTATTGTATTTAGATTTTACCGTAAGCGTTTTTAAAATCCGATAAAGTAAGGATTAAGGGATTAAACATAAATTAGTAAAAACTTGAAACGTACCTACTACCTAGGTAAATATTAAAAAAAAAGAGTTTTAAATATATTTTTATTAGAAAACAATAATAACAATCACAATATTAATAACAATAACAACAATTAAAAAACAATACAAATTGAATAAACTACACAAATACAAGAACGAAACCCAACATAAATTTGAAACCTGGCGCGCAAACAACGTGTAGTAAACAGGAACATAACCTATAATAAATAACATGATCATAGTCACAAACCGATAAACGTACTACAGGAGTCAAAAACATAAATAATTCGTTATACTTGAGTCGACCGCAACGAAGCAGGTTACAGAATAACAAAATAACGAATTTCGTTTGGAAGTACACTTCTTATCGAAATTCGATATATAACATTCGATATATATCGAAAGTTACAGAATAAGGGAGTAACACTTTGAGTAACTTTTGAAAACATTTGTAGTCACACAAATTACACTCAAATGGTTTCTCGCCACTATGAGTTAACAGGTGTGTTTTAAGATTAGATTACATCTATTTTTGAGGTTAAAGAATTAAAAAAATAATCTTAAACTAATACGGTACTTAAATAACACAATACTTCGTCTTTTGTAAATCGAAAGAAGTGAATGTCGTTGTTATCGAAATAAAATGTATTCCTACAGTTCTTGTAAACATCAACGGTGTTTACGTTTTTCTCCATTCATGTTTTGGTTCAACTATAAATGTTCAATTGTTTGTTTATTTAACTCTCATAATCATCAAAAAACACTACACATTAACTGTTTATCGCAATATGGGTACACATTTACGGAACACATACAGAATAGCGAATTGACTTGACAGGTATAAAAGAATGAAAATAAGCATCCATCTTTGGAGTTTCTGTGCTCCCGTCCAATGGCATCGCAATAAATTAAGAGCGAGCCGAAAGTAACTGAGAATCGACGATGGGCTCTTTAAAGTGGTTTTGCTATTCTATCTCTCTCGGAATTGAGGTTTCTCTACCAACTTTCACCTCTTATGATATCTACTCTTTGCCTGAGGTGAGGATTTATAGGAAACCACCATGTCATGACAAAAAAAAGTTCTTTATTGTTATTTTAAAATGCAACACAAAAGAAACTTCAGATTTTTACAAAAATAGAAAGACCAACTCTTTAATCACAAATTATATAAAAAATTGAAAGTCGTCCTTAACTTGTATTTTCTTCTACATACTTCTGGATATTCTAAAACGTACTGTACTTGATTAGGTTCAACTAAATAACATTCTTGATATCTGGAAAAATGAATACATCATTTTTGGCATAACCAGCTTACTTCGTAGAAAGGGCCATTTTCAACATTTAAAACTTTTGACAACAAATTGTTTTTGAATTCAATCTACACGAAGGGGCCGGAGAGAGATAAACCCAGTGCCCAGATAAACCTCCTTAGATTCTCTTCCATCGCTCCTGTCGACTAGGGGTGACTAGCACCATGACCAACTGTGTCGAGGTGAGATTCTAAACTACCCAGATCGGTACTAATGTTTGCAGAGTGACCTCCACAACGTTTAGAGTTTTCCGTTCGAGTTCCACTTTCATGGAACTCTATCGCACATTAAATTACTGTCTATAACGTCTGTTACCCACATTTGGAAGGACCGCCTCAGGCCTCGTCTCGAATACTAGAGATGGAAAGACTTAATCCATTAGCTAAAACGTGTCCATGACTCCGTTAAAGCTTCCGGAAAAAATACAGTCCACTCCGACATCACCAGTGACTGCCCGTGGTTCGCTGCTGCCCCATCCCTGGGATAAGATAGTTAAAGACAGTTTTAAGGGTGGCGCCGTGTGGTCTGCTTCAGCACTTCGAACGACTGCTCGGCTGCTCACCCATCTTGCTATTCGATCAGTCTCACCTCAAGGACTTGGTTTTTAAATAGTTCTTCCACCTGATCTACCAATTATAGGCCTGGTATGCCCTCGACAGAGCTTTGTTTCGAGTCTACCTAAGTAGAGTCCCGGTATGTACCCTTTCGGGTAAAGTTGTCTTGAACGTGAGAGGTTATGTACTTTTGCATCAATGCTCCTTAAGTGTAGAACTCTAACGATTTCAGGGTATCCTACGACTGGAACTGCTCAGCCAAACCGGGACCCCTTACTGTCGTCTCCAAACTTCTACCTGGTGGCATGCGGTTTCCCAATGGTCAGGAACGCACTCTGACTGGGATAAACCTCACTTTGATTCTCCTCTGTGGCTCCTGTCAACTAGAGGGTAACAAGCACCTTGACCAACTTTGTTGAGGTGAGATTCAAATCTACCCACACCGGACCCTCTTGTTAGCAGGGCTCCCTCCGCAACGTTTTAGAGTCATTGTCGAGAAACACTTGCGTGTAACTCTACCACACATTGAGTTCTGATTGCGTCATCAGTTGCCCAGACAAGCCTAGCATTGGGTAGACAACAACCAGTTTTAGGGGTGAATGCTGTGTGGTCTGCCCACAAGCTAGTCTCAGATACTAGTGCTCCCCGACACCTCTAGCAACTGCCCAGGTCTCTGTCTCTTGAGACTAGTCTTGGATACTATGAGAGTCCAACACCTCGGACGACTGCCTGTCTGCTCACCCACACGAATTAACCATTATTAACTACTACGAACTTACCCACTACAAAAACATCTTGAACAGATATTATATTTTTATCACTACTGCTTGATGATCCTACTTCTAACAAATCGCTATCTGCTTCTTCAACAGATTCTTGATTAAGTCTTTCTGCTGTTAATAGTTCATCTCTTAAGGTAACAGGTAGTGTTTTTCCATTGTTTCTTTTTCATGTTCTTCTTTTTAATTCTGCTTCTTCGTTCGTTGTTTTTTGGGTAGTATCTCGTACGTCATCTGAGGTAACAGCCTTACTAGCCAAAACATAATTTTTCTACAGGCTGTTTTAGATATCGTATCTGACAGCCTTGACTCTTTCTAATACTGACCAAATGTAGTGCACTACTAAGACCCACAGTTTTCTTCTGATGATTAATTGGTTCCATCTGCAACTCTTAAGAACACGTTCATGCAGTCACACCATTCTGCATCCTTTAAATCCTGTCTTTATATTTTAACCTCTGATTTTGATATTTAGTATTTTCAAAAGTGAAGGAAAGTACTCCTTAGGAATAACTGTGATGTCTTTTTTCCATTCTAAGAATGTGTTGATGACTGTTTTAAAGGTTTGAAGTATGCCAGAATGTGGGTTGTGAATGATTTTGCTCATATTTGTTAACTATGTTGATAGATGTGTCACTGGGTAGATATTTTCCGATTAATACTTTTTCAGGCAACAACTTCTTTGTTACAAACTACTTTAACAACTAAATCACAACAAACTACATGCAGGCGAAAGTTTGAAAAATCATTCACTACATGTCAGCTTGAGTTGAATTTTAACTGGCGCTATTTGTCTAAAGTTTTGTACTATTCAAAGTTAAGAACTTCTACAGTACTTCAGAAATTTAATGACATTCAAAGATTAGAGTAAAAAACATGTTAAAAATTAAATTTTGTTAGATAGGTTATATAGAATAAGCATTACCACTAAGTGTAAGTATATGATCATGATATGACATCATAGCTCATCATAGTGGGGAACAAATAAATTTTCATACGAAAAACAGACTCCCAAGAAAAATATAAAATAATGTGTCCAAGCATTTTTGCTTAAAAGTCTTATATAAAAAAAAGGAATAAATACATTTAATTCCAGAATTTTGGAGATCGCCGTATATTGATTTCAATTCTTTGTTATTGGCTGTTGATTAAAACTGCACTGCAATAATCTTGCCATCGTACTACCGAAGTGGAAATGTCTTCATTTTAGAACTACATAATTATAATTGCATGCATAAGCATTAACAAAATCTAATTTTGAATTATATTTTAATTTTAAAACATGTTATTGAGTATGCAAATGAATTTATATGAAAGTATGATTTGTTATCTTTTAGAAATGGGCAGGCACGATGACTTGTGGAGCTTGTTTTATATGTTAGTGGAATTTGTTAATGGGCAATTACCATGGAGGAAAGTCAAAGATAAAGAACAAGTAGGATTAATGAAAGAAAAATATGATCATAGGTTACTTCTGAAGCATCTACCGTCCGATCTTAAACAATTTCTAGATCATATACAAACTTTAGAATATGCAGATAAACCCGATTACCAAGTGAGTAACACTACTAATACGTAAATGTAGTATCAACTAAATAAACTTTATAACTGTTTTCTTTTTTAGATGTTAATTAATTTGTTTGAAAGATGTATGAAAAGGAGAGGTGTTAAAGACTCTGATCCATATGATTGGGAAAAAGCCCCTGCAGGTGATAATTTGGCTGTCACACCTACACCCCAAGTACAGCAACCTACAGCTCCAACAACACTACCTAGACATAAACATACTCCTACAGATAATAATCAAGAAAATATAGAACCCACCGATAACAAAGAGGTATTCAAATTAATTGTAGTTTACTCATTCACAATATGATTAAATTCAATTATAGGCACAGCTAGAAGCAAGACGAAGACGTATTGAAACTGAAAACACAGCTCCATTTGTTACCGAAACTCAAACAAATGTTGCAAAGCCTGCTGTTGATAAGAATTGTAATGCTACTGCCGTCGAACAAATGCCACAAGGTAAAACATTAAATATTTTAAATATTTCCTTTTGGCTTTCCTATCCCAATTACTTCCCAAAAATAATCATTTTACCCTTACCAGACATAGCCAGGCTTCTAATTACATATGGAAACTGTGTATTTCCGTCAGCTCAACGACGCCGAGCCACATCTCATTTAGAGCAAACGCCAGAAAAGCTAGACAACGAAGGAGCAGCATCAGCCCGTTCAGTAGCGGACTCTAGTCAGAAACCAGTACCTTTACGTAAGAGCCAATCAGGTGTAGCAACATTGGGAAGATTAAGGGTTGTTACACCTCCTCAAGGTGGCAGTGTTGTAGATTCTCCTGCAACACCAGAACAAGAACGGCCGAGAAGGCGACAACCATCAGCTGCCAGAAGTTCCAGGTCAGGAGTTCGAGACCAGAGTTTAACTCAATTTGCTGTAATGGATGATGAAAATGTCAGTCAACAGGTTGTAAGTTACTGATTTCTCTAAAATGAATAATAAGAATCTTTATCTTGCTTTGACAGGTAACCAAAGGAGGAGCGTTAACATTAGCAAGTCAGTGGAAATCTCAGTTTGATGATAGTGAAGAGACTACTGATAATGAGTGGAAACCTGAAAGTCCTGAGCATAAAGTGGCACTGGGTGTTATGTCTGAAGCTAATCCAGCTGTTTTGCCACCACCAGTGTTAAGCAGAATTAGTGAAGATTCTAGAACCAGGAATAGTCAGAGAAAATGTGTGAATATAGCGGGTATAGAGGATTATCCAGACTTAATGGGTAAGTTTTATTATTTTATCTTGTGCTTTCATTTTGTTTACTTTACTTATATTTTAGGTGGACTTCCACGGGCGTGGTCTACTCCCTCTTTAGGACCTTGTATACGTTCAGGTTTAAAACCACCTCTGTTACAGCAAGCTGCATTTGATGATTTAGTATTTAAAGTAGATGTTATGAGAAATGTGGCCTCTAAGCATATACAACAACCAGAGGAGGAAAATACCCCACCAAATTCGCACAAATGGGGTAGTTTACCTCTTCTACTTCTTGGAGGAGAAATTGCAGGAAATAAAAACAATGAAGAGGAAGCAAATGGCGATGAAGGTTTACAAGAGGTAAGTTTTATGTTAGTCTAACTAACCTGAAAAATGAGATAACCATTTACTTTCCTATTTTAGGTGGCAGGTAGATTAGAAATTCGTGTTGTGCCAAAAGAAGTGGTTGCTAGACCACAAACTGCTAATATACAACAGAGTTCTCTACCTCAGTCACCAAGTCATGTACACAATGATGTTGAGAATGCAGAAGTAGTTCAAAATGGAACTCATTCGGCTGAAAATACGATTCAATTAAGCAATAAGGAAGCACAAACAAACACACCACCATCTCAGCCGCGGGTTAAATTAGAAAGAACCAAAAGTATATTAAAGCAAAGTAGTAGAGAGCGAGGTGAGCATCCAGAGTTACACAGTCCTAAAAAAGAACAAATAACGTTTGCTCCTGATGAAAAGTATGAACGTCGCCATAGTTTAGAGAATAAGAAATTAGAAAAACGTGTCAGTATAGAAAATGATAAACAAATTGAGAAACAGAATAGTTTAGAAAAAGAAAGAAATGAAGAACATAGAGTTCAGGTAGAACATAGAGCCCAGAGTCCAAGTCCTGAAAGAGAAGTAGTTAGGAAAAGATTACAAAGTCCTAGTCCAGAAAAGAAAAAATCAAAAAGTCCTAGTCCTACAAGAAGGAAATTGAAAAGCCCTAGTCCAGAAAAGAATGAATCTGCAAGTGATGAGAAGGATGAAGATGATAAAGAGGAGGAAGAAGAGGATGATGAAGAGGATGAAGAACGAGAATCTAAAAAACAAAATACTCATGCTAAACCACAACATGATCACAAACATGCTAGGAAATCAAGAGAATCTCTAAAACAATACCACACAGATCATAAACATAAGTTGCCTCACAATGATACAAGTACACATAAAGCAATCGCAAGACCTATTGAAAAAATTAAACAAAACTGTATTGATTCCAAATCTGAAAGTAGTTCCAGTAAACTTGGTTCTACATCAGAAACTACCAAAAGCAATGCAGACTCTAAAACTGCAACTATTAATCATAGACATGTTAATCTTGTTGAAAATAAAGCTAGAGAGTCTAAAGCAGAAACAAATTTAAATTATAGAAGGCAGTGCTCGCCAGGTGGTGATGTAACAACCAATCCTGGTGTTACGTTTGCTTCTGCCATTAGTGTATTAGAGCAGAGGTTAGTGAATTGTAAATGATTTAAATTAATCTTGGAATATCATTATATTATATGTTACAGTAAAGAGAAGAAAACAATGGCAAATGGATTAAGTCCAGGTATTGAAGAACAGTCTGAGTATTTTGATGCAACAGAGAATTTCAAAGACAAGCGACAAGAACAAGAAGATGATGATAGTGGTGTCGATAATGCTAGCCAAGTGCTACGAGAAACTTCGGTATGTTAAGTGCTTTTTATAATAGTTTTAACCAATTGACACACTAACGCCTTACTAATAATCACCTTAAACATGTGACTAACATTAATCGTGTTTTAATGTCAAAATCTTGAATTTGTTATACCTTTTGCTTGAACTTGTTTAGCATATAAAGCAATTTTAAAATGACTATTAGTATAAATGCTTGATTAGATGCAGGTGCCTGTGACACTAAAGTGAACATTATTACTTAATGTGAATATGTCTTCTATTAAAATCTGCTGTTGAAGGAGTGGATGCAATAATGAGCTATACACTTTTTTTGCCAGTATTAAAATATAAAGGTATGTATCTCATGTTATCTCACTAAAATGTTGTGTGTTGCCTACATGTTGGATCTTTGTTCGATGAAAGAATGAGCTATGCAGTTCACGTGACTCGTTCTTCCCAAAGCCATAGTTTTGGCATATGGCTCATTATTGCACCCACCCCTTCAATTACCACAACAGAATAATCATACCAAATTGTTTCTGGATACTCTGCAAATGCCCATAGGTTGCATAAATATGTACCTTCAAACAGCACGAGGAATGAGATTTTAATCATTATTTTCACTATTAACTCTTTAAGACCTTGTTAAATTCTGGAAAATTGTGTTAAAAGCAATAAAATATAGTAATATAAATGTTGTTAAAGACACTGCATCCTCCAGCAGCAACTTAATGTTTTAATAAAATTAACAATAAATTTTTATTAGTTTTGTAACATTTTCTTTTAATTTTATGATTTGACATTAATTTTTGTTTTAATAAAATTAAATGGTGTTGTAATAATCAGTTATGAAATTCATGGAACAGACTGGTTTTTTGATTTGGTGCAAAATCCTCCCATACTTCATTGCGTTTACATGGCCGTTGGGAAAACTCCTTGCTAATACTTCCGGAAACTTATTTGAAATAGCAAATGTGAAAAAGAAGTATTTAGGTGATCGATGAATGGCTCAAAAATTGGAAAAATTTTATTTGAAATTAAAAAATATAAATCAAAAATTCATTCTAAGGGAAAATTAAAAACACAATTATCTGATGATGGATGAATGATGATAATAGTTTTATTTTATTAATTTTTAATTTTAATAATTTTTGGTTTGAACTCAAAATTAATAATTGAGAAAAAAAGATGATGTACAACATTTAAAAATGAAGTATAAACGATAAAAATTGAAATGCGCAAGCGTATATTAATTCGAAGGACGGAAATTTATGAATATTTGCTTCTTGAAATATTCCCAAATTTGACAACACTAATTTTTGCGTTATAAAAAAATATGCATCATAAGTTGACAATGCCTTTAAGTAAATTGGAAAGCTTGTCATAGGTTATCTTGAATTATTAACACCTTTTCTTTTTTAAACTTTTTTTATTTTCGACTTCTTCCAATAAAACTGGCACTTGAAATACCTATTCTTCTGAGCTCATTTTTTTTTAATTGAAAAGTGTGATTGATGCGATGATAGTTGTAGCATGCAACGGTGCAAGAAATTTGTTCTGTTCGGGTGTGAATAGTATGCACTTACCTTTCTATTGAAAACTTTTTTTTTCTGCTGTCCTTTGTTGACTAGATTGAAGTCTATTGAAATGGAGTCACTGGCAACTGGGAAAACTTCTTTCAAGTAAAGTTACCTGTTTTGGGTTTCGTTGTCGTGTTTTTCACAAAACTATTTTGCTCTTAATTTCACCTATGTAATCCCACTTATGAATTGTAAATTATAAATAAAACAAATTAGTATATAGCAGTAATAGTAATAAACATATGTTAAATTTCTCTTGAGTTTTTGAGTACATAATAGTACATTATAATATATTATATGAAACGTAGAATTCCTCTAGAAACATAAAAGTCCCACACATGGGCGCCAATGAAACATCAAAGTTTCTGTACACACAAAAGCCCCACGTTCAGGTGTCAATGAAACATAAAAGTTTCTTTACTCTACATTATTCTGAATACACAAGAGATACGCTGCACGATGGACATCACTGAAAGCTCTATAAAAACGATACTTACGTTACTTTCTAATGCACCGGCTGAGAACATCTTAATTACAAATTATAACTTGGGCATAGGTCTGATTTCCACAACTTACTAATTATAAAGAGGAGTAAGGGTGTTATAGACATAATAAAACAAAATTTGGGCGTCATTTGATTACAAGTCACTAGTTGTAACTTCAGCATTTGCAACCAAAAAGAAATGCCGAATGTATTGATAGAATTCAATAACTAATCATTATTAGTTGAATCATTGTTAGGCAGGATTACGTATTTCATTAACTTTTGCAGTAAATGGTCCCACATCATCACAGTATGGTTTGATTCAAATATCAGTTTATTTGTATATAAAATAATTGATTGTCTCGAAAGACAATACTAATGGTTTTGAAGGTAATAGTTTTTAAAAAAAATATATACCCTAATAAGAATTCTCATTAAAAGAACACAATGTACATAAATTTACCAGAAGTAATCATTAACATAAAAAAGTACAGATAACTTTTTGATAAAACTTACTCTAATCAAACAAGTTATCCATTAGTCCTTGATACATTGTTCAAATATTGTAATTCTTTGGACTTTCAAAGGAAACACTCACATAACGATGCCCTGGTTTCACTTAATCGCAAAATACAAAACACTTCACATGATAATAGCTGTAAAAACAGGTAGAACTTTGAATTGTGGTAAAGATGCTGCTAAATTCCAAATGCTATCACCTATCTTCTTAAATTTGTAACTAATACTCTAAATTAAACATAAGTTCGTTAACCAAAACGACAAGCATTAAAATTAAATTCAAGATTGAATTTTCCTCACAACTTTTTAAAGTCCGGTAAACTGGATTATTTGTGTTAATTTATTAACACCAAAAATTTACACGGTAAACTGAAGCAAGTAAGCCTCCTGTACTATAAGATTTTACACAAAACGGTATTAAGTGATTAGTGCTTTTGAAACTGTAACTTTATTCCATACATAAAACTTATAATTTTGGGAATGCGAACTAACATAAAATTTCACCGGGGGCTTCTCCAAGGAGGAAGCCCCAGGTCGACCCGCCTGTTAACTCTACTCAACGGTACAAGCCCCTGTACTCGACTATCTAAGTGAAGCTTCAATGCTAGACTGTATGAGGCTCTATTGGAGACTGCCTCAGGGATGAAGAATTTTTATATACTTTGCAAATAAACTTAAGGGGGAAATTCTAAACTAGCCTATTGCGAAATAGCCGGACTTTTATAAGCCAATCGGGAAAAAGCTTCTAGAGAACTCTAATATGATTTTGCGGGACTTCACATGAGAAGCTTAACATGTGGCCTCAGCCATTTTTTCTTTGTCTGATTACCGAGAACCTATTCTTTAAAAGTGGGAGTAAACACGAATAGGAAATAATAAATTTAACTAAATGTCATTTTATCTCTTTGTTAGGAAGGCAGCATTATTTCTGAATATTTATAAATTCAATATTATTTGAATTTTCTCTACGAAACGACACTTGCCGTAGGAACGCCTTAAAATAAACTTTGGTAAATACAAACACTTCATTTGCTGTAATAAGAAGTCTGCATTTTATTCTGGAAGGAATTTTATCTGTATGGGAACAGGTAGAGGTGACCCTTGATATTTTAGAAAACACTATTTGAATTAAACTGAAGTCGGCAGATTTTAACCCAACGAAAACTACATTGAAGAATGCAGGACCTTGCCAATTTTTTTATTATTAATGCATACAAAATTACATTATTATAAAATGGGGAATTTTAACACGTTACATATAAGGATAATGAATCACAACCCAGAGCGAAAAATAAAATGAAAATAGTATGTAACAATGTTATATAATTAAACAACAAATTACATATTAAACTGTAAATACAGATTAATATGCAACATAAACATAAACATGTTTTTAAAAAACACAAAAACACTTATTTTTTGAATCAAATTTTTTTTATCGAAATTGAGTTTAAAACACGCCGTATAAACTAATAAAGATTATGAAATATTTTAATGAAAACTTTCAAGAACGATATTAAATTCAGATACAAATTACCATCATAATTATGCATGCCTGAAACAATAAACAAGGTTCGTATTCTTATCATCACTTTTTTAATTTTACGACTTTCTAGTAAAGAGTAACTCCAGTAAACCTAAATAAATAAAAAGCTACTTCAATCCTCAAAACCCTCCTCCCCCCAAAACAAATGTATTAAATATTAAGTCAACACCTTGCAAATCGTAATCAATAAATAAAAGGATCATTATTCTTTTTAAATGCATCTTTAGACCTCTAAAAAGAATGAAGAATTAGTAAATAGAAAATCAGTCGAATATTATATATTCATGATGACGGGTTGACGAAAGTGCCCTATATGGCAGTATTTTTAACAATTTTATTAATGATTCTGTTGAACCTCAGATAATGTGTGTCAAGTGTATCCATTGCAAAAAAATGTGTTAAATTAGTTTGATTTATGATGTATCAAAGACTATGGCTAAAGTTCAGAGAAAGCATTTTTTCAGGTATTTTTGTTTATTTAGATTTACAATTTACGTAACCAGGTCATCTATGTAATTATTCTTTCCGTTATTTATAGCAACTCTTTATTAAATGCTTTACATCTGAAAAGAAATATTTAAAACATTAATTTTATATTGTTGCAGCAAAATTGGTTGATTTTATACAATGTAATCTATTCCTCTTTCCACTTTTTAATTTACTATTAAATTAGAATTGTTTTTATGATTCAAGTTTCAATCTTAGTATTTTCCAAAATAGATTTAAATAATAAACAAGCAATAAATTGTCTATACTTCTTCATTTTATAATTTATAGTTGTAATATGTACTTATAATAATACACCTTTCAGATAGAATCTGGTCATTTAAATTCGAAAATGCAGTATAAGAATCTAAAATAATTTTTTTTCTTTAAAAGTTTTCAAAAAGTTAGAAACATAATCTAAAGGTAGGTACGTTTAAAACATGTTTAAAAATAAATATTTTAAATTTAGTTTGATGATTTAAACTAGTTTAAAACATCATGCCAATGCTGAACATAAACTATTAATATATGTAGGGGAGAGTCGCCCAAATTGAACCTTCATATTTCAGATCATTGTTGGTTGTTTAAATTAAAATGCACACTAAGGCATACTTTATAATGTTTATTACATATTCAATTAAAAAAATATATTGAAAAAAACATAAATTCTCTCTTAAAATAAAAAATTAGAAAAATGTGGAATCAGTTCAATTTAGGGAACCAGTTGCCTAAATTGAACCAAGAGTTCCCTAATTTGAACCACCAGCAGATATTCAAATAAACAGCTTTCTAAATAATAAAACTAAAAAAAACTTTATTATTTATTATGACACTGGGTAATACTATACTAGAAATCACAATAAACCCGTAAGTCTAGCGACTGCAACATGTAAATCTTCATCATCTACCCCAGCACATTCTTCGTAGGCCCACTATGCACTACTTAGGCATCGTGCACTCATTTTCAAGTGAATTCAGGTAGTTATATCGTTACAACAAAGACATGAAGCATCTTCTGAACACGACTTTGCCAAATCATCAGAAGAACTGTTTGCCATTTGTATTTTCAATGAACCTAACCAGTTCAATTTTGGCAACACTAATAAGTTCAATTTAGGCAACACTCATTTGTTTTATTCAATTTTTTTTTCAAATTATAATTAGCGCCGAAATCGCGTCATACTGTTTAAAATAGTATAACAAAATAATGGTATTTACCGCCTTCCAAACAGTTCCGCAATTTTTTGCACCAGCCTTTACGAAACATACGGAGAAAATTACATAAATGAAGGCATAAACATACAATTTGCAATTACATCGATATCCGCGGGAGCACCGTACTCATATTGAAACTACAGCATTCTGTAGTCCTGTTACTATTTTCAATGGTAGTTGGCATAGCAATATAGTCTTTAAAAAAATAATCGACTGGTTCAATTTAGGAGGCGGTTCAATTTGGGCGACTCTCCCCTATGTAGATTAAATGCAACATAAGATTAATTTTAAAGTAAGGTACCTATATCAATTTTTATCCATATTCCTTCATACTTCCTTGTCGTACAATGTTATTAAATATCTTTTTAATTTTTTTTATGGTGCAATAATCTGTTAATTCTGGCAACTGATTTTCTTCTAGTGTTCTATAAATTGGCATCAGTTTAAAATTGACCTTTTTATAAACAGACAAACTCTCTAGTGGTGACATTATCAAATACTTAATAATGCTATAAATTAATTTATATAAAGAGATTAAATATACATAATACGTATATTTACCATACAGGGTGCTTGATTTTTATTGTCCATGTTATATCTGCCGAAATATTAAAGCTAGAGGAAAAATTTAAATAAAAGCTTAGCATAATTTGATTTATAAAATAAGAAGAAAAAACTATTTTTTATGACCTACTTATTTTTCAAAAAAATATCCAACTTTAATTTTTTTTAATGGAACATCCTGTATATATTTGTGTAATAAGGTTCTAAATAAATTTTTCTTTGTGTATTGTATTTGACCTTGGCGGCAGCCAAAATCAGATCATTTTTGACACCAAATTCGTTTTCAACGACCAAAACATTGAAACAAAAAAAGTTATGCCTTATGTTCTCTAAAAACATTAAAAGCCCATTTAAAACATATTTAAAAATTCAACTTTCTACCTGCACGGGTTATTCTTGTTTAAAACTTGTATATTTTGGGAATCTCATTTTTTCAGCACATTTAAACAATATCTTGGGGTTAAGAGCGATGAAATTTTGACTTATTTGTGTCAAAATAACTACTGCTTATATGTGACAGAACTATAGCACATGGTACTTCTACCATAAATATACAGGGTGTCTCATAACAAGAACATCAAACGCGGCAGATAGTTAAACATCAATAAGACAAACAAAAAATCCCTGTAACATTTTTTTTCTCAGAAGCGTAGTTTTCAGAAAAAAATGTAAATAAAGATGGGTATAATGTTTTTAGCACAACATACAGTAGTGTTTGTTGTAGTCTTCAAACAAGATGTTTTACGGTTTGTTATGTTTACATTGCTGATTCTGCAACATGATCATTTTTACAATACAATTTTATTGGGTCAGTAACTTAAATGATAATTCCGCGAACGCAGATAACTAAAAGGATATTGGTGTAGGTCAAGTCATTGTAGACGACGATGATTTGCAAAATTCGTCGTCATTAAATTTGGATTTCTCCTTACTAAAATATTTAGTAATTTAATTAATGTAGTCAAAATAAAGCATCATTTATGCAGGGAATTCCCCCATTGAACGGATACTATAACCTAATAAACAAGTAAATGGAGAATCTAGGTCAACGCGTGACCAACACTTGTGTCAACAGATAAAATGAGATCAGATTTCAAGCAATACTGATATTATTTAAGCTGTGACAAATGTCAACGAGTACAATATGACTAAATATGGATGGGGCAATAAATGTTTATTTTAATTTTACTTCTCTTCATAAAATTAACTAAATTAATGTTACTGTAATTAAATTACATTTTTAAATTTTGCACTTTTGCCCTGTGATTTTTGTGACCCAGATTCATCATTTTCTTGTTTAGGTTAGCATCATTAATTCACACTAATTAGTAAATTCCACAAGTAATTGGAATTCGATCTGGAAAGCCGAATTTTTTACTATTGAAAATTGAGACTAGATTTAACCAATTTTACAGTAAAAAGGTATGCAAGCTTACGGTTAAATAAAATTAAAATCCCGCTATAGACAATTGTCTTGTAAAAATTAAAAGCTTAATAGGTGTGAGTGGACACCCTTCATCAATTCATTTAAAACAGTACGCATTCAATTTTAGACCTCTAAAATAATACAAAGTTTCAGTAAATAGTTTATATAAAAAATCACATAACGAAAAAAATTACATTAAAAACGTAAAATTTTCATAGGGTTTGAAAAATGCGCTATCGCATACGCGATTAAATCTTTCAGGTAATTAGCATTGAGTTAGAATAAGATGGTTGCTAAAACGTAATGTATGGTTTGATGCGTTCTTTGTTTGCGACGTTTCCACATGTGATTCGAAACACAACTTAACCTTACAAATAAGAAAAATTAATTTTAATAAATTTAATTTTAAAAATCTCTCAAAGCAGTTATAAATCGTTTTGATCTTAAAATACGAATAATTTTGATGTTTAGGTAAGTAAGAGTGTTAACAATAAATATTTACTAGTTTATTTATAAAACTGTGAACAGGTTTTTGAAATGCAAAGTTGATCTGGTTATTTTTAAAGAAAAGTACAAATAATTTCGTGTCCAAGCCTTGAAGAGATGTATGTGCATTACAAAATCTACCTGCAAACAAGATCCCAAATTCTTCAGCAATTTACAATTAAAAAATATTATTAAAATACCTGATTTATTTACAAACAACAAAAACAATGAAAATATAACCTAACAAACAGGTGCGTAGACAAATCAATGACAACGTAAAGTAAACAATGTGGTAATAGTAAAGAACAAGCCAATACCACAACGCTGGTCACATCTGGCAAATGCGCATTTTTATTCAATCGCGTACAAGCTAACAGTTATGACGTATACAGAGCAGGAGAATTACTCGTTTAAATTTAAAGCAATATTTAGGAATTTTTTTATGCCTGAAACATAGCTAGAGGAAAGTTATTTGCTGATATTCTGCTTTACTAGTAGGTGTTGACTGCAATAAGATTTAAAAAAAAGCAATTCCTGTAGCCGATACACAATTTTGTATATTTACGTTTTGTATTACAATTAGTCATCATTTAAGACGTGCATTTTAGTAAACTAAAACTCCTATGTCAAGGAAGTGAAGCAATTTATTCTGCAATAGTATAATGTAACACAACAGGGTGCTTGAAACGGTAGGTTTGGACTAAATACATTGGAAAAATACATAGCGAAATGTGATCTCATCATGTTTGTCTGGCTTTAATATTTCAAGATTATGTTAATTAAAAAAATTGCGTTAATTTACTTAGCATTTATTATTACAACGCTGAATAAATATTGACTGCATAATTTGTAACGAAAATGATGATATTTATTAAAAAAATCAACTCGAGGCTGAATAATATGGTGAATGAACCTAACCTTACTTTGGCATCTTGTACTATTTATTAAATACGAGTTTAATTATTGTGTATTTAATTTGTAATAAATACATCCAGGATTTACTGTAATAAATAATTAACGTCTTAATTACAAAGAAATTGAATTAGGATGGTTCTGCAGTACACATGCAATACTGTAAATTGCAACTACTAGGCTCGAAAACGCAGTTGTGGAGTAGATGTTTGGTTTATGAGGAGTGGGGAGCCGGCCGGGTTCGCGCACATCCTTGGATTTGTCGTCAGTACAGCCATGACCGAGCAAGAGGTACATTCGTCTGTTGCGCAACAGATTATCATTTATGAAGGCGTTAAACCGTCAGAAATTTTAACTCGTTTAAAGGCACAGTTTGGGGACAGTACACTGTCTCAGAATCGTGTGTATACGTGGGCGAGAGAATTTAAGGGCGGACGAGAACTTGTTGAAAACGAAACTCATGATCGACGCCCAAGGAGAAGCCTTACAGATGATAATTCCCGTACCGTTCGAAAGCTTATTGAACGTGATCGCCGGTTAACACTGGAAGAAATTTCATCAGAAGTGGGTATCAGCTATGGAAGTGTTCAATCCATTATAACTGATCAACTTGGTTTTCGAAAAATTAGTGCTCGATGGGTTCCGAGGTTGTTGACTGGAAACCAAAAACAGGTTAGGTCAGAGATCGCTGAAAGGCTTCTGAATCGATTTCAGCGAGAAGGGGAGGCCTTTTTGCAGCGCATCGTGACATGTGATGAGACGTGGGTACATCACTACACCCCCGAATCTAAAATGGCAAGTAAGAAGTGGCGAAGAAAGAATGAAGGTTGCCCAGTGAAGGCCAAAACTCGGCACTCAGCTGGAAAAGTCCTTGCAACGATTTTTTTTTACTCTAGAGGAATCTTACTGATCGATTTTCTACACTATCAACGTACAGTGAATGCGGCTTACTACTGCCAGTTGTTTTGGTCGGCAAAAGCCGCCTATCTAAACAAAAGACGAGGCATACCCATCAGAGATGTCATTCTCCTCCATGACAACGCCAGGCCTCACAAGGAATACACTGGAAGAAATGGGCTGGGAAACCCTCGAGCACCCTCCTTATAGCCCTGACTTGTCCCCCTGTGATTATTTCTTGTTCGCGCCTATGAAGGAATCACTGGGAGGAAAACGATTTGGAAGCAATGAAGAAGTCGAAGAGCACGTGCGCAATTGGCTTACAAACTTCCAAATCGGTGGCAAAAGTGTGTAGATCACGCAGGAGACTATATTGAAAAATGTTAAAACAATGGTTTGTGTATAACATTATTCGATAAATGATGAAAAAAAATTTCTGTTTATATTTGATTTACCCTCGTACCATAAAACAATAGTAACATATTAAAGTTTGTCACTTTCAGAAGTAGAATCCTCACCTACATTTATAATAAGTGGTTCAACCTGCACGTTAAGGTTTTAATCCAATTCCCACATATCATTTTCAACTTCAGTTACATGTTGAACATCTTTTTCCCAATTAGCTGGTGTAACATTTTGAACAGCTTCTTCCATGAAGAGATGTTTCACATCTGCTAATTTAAATGTGGTGTTTTTTCTTGATACCTCACCTTTTATCTGTCCCCATATTAATTCTATTGGGTTAAGCTGACAATGGTAGGGAAATAATCTTAAAACTGTTGATTGATGTTGTTTAGCCAAGTCATCCACTACATATCGTACATCAGGTTTATAGTAATAATAATAATAATAATAATAATAATAACCTTTATTCATATTTCGTATTCATAATTGCCAATGGAATTTATAAATATAATTAGTATTTGCCTAATATTACGAATTTCTAAATTACTAAAATAAAATAAGACATAAATTGAACAAAGGTAAAATACCGATAAGTTAATACACACTTGTTTCGGATTTACAATCGCTCTATCAATATAGTACTTCACTATTGCAAGCAATTCTGCTTTTACCATGTCAGGTTCAAAGGGAATGGCTATTATCACACTTACGCCTGTGATAAAAAATGTAAAATACGGTATAATAATGACATTTGCTTAAAAACATTATAGTAATATGGATACCCGCGGCTTTACCAGTAAATTCAACACATTGTGTTTTCAAAGCGTCTAACGTATCTTCAGTGTAACTTTTGAAAATATTTTTAATGGTAGTTTTGTCATCAACTGGCACGTACAATACACAATTGGCTTACATCAAATAAATTACAATTTTAATTATATGTTTACGTACCGACTTCAAACTCCAACAACGAGATTGACTTGAATAAGACAGTTTTTTTGAAAAATAAGAGACAAGCAATGATAAAACAACAAAATAACACTTGGATCTAACGTAATAACAAGAAGGAGAAGTTAGGTTACAGGCATCCGTCAAGTGTCATGTTTTACGCATCTCACAATTACCAATGTTGCCATTTATTTATTTGTTAGTAATATGCGTATTGTTTTCTATCCAATTATAATATAGTACATTGGTATAATATAATATGTTACAGATTGTTTGCTGTCTAAACAAAAACTGATATTAATTGCTTTAATTTGTAATCTAATAAAAGAATTCATTGTTTTCACCACAATGTGTGGTAACTTTTAATACAAACTGGCAATTCTGTATGAACTGCATCCAATTATCTCTACACCTCTCTTTAGTGGTTTATAGGCTGTGTTATAATTTCTAGTGTAAAACTGTCCTACCAATTACACAACAGCTTTTTAAATGCCCGCTCTTAAGTGGGCGTTTTATTTACTCTATCTGTTCGTGAACTGGACTATAATAGATTGTATTGTAAACAATAAACAAAAAGAAATTACTAAAAATTTTGACTTTTTCTATTAAAAAAATTTTATTAAGATTTTTTGTTCCAAAGGCCATCAGAAATGCGCTGGTGAAAAGTCTGGTGCAGAGGCTGTGAGACACCCTGTACATACACTTTGATTAATTATGTTAGTCAGTAATGCTCTATCTACTTTATTTGAATTTTTGCCTGACCTTCACTTTCTGAGATTTTACAATTATGAATTATCTCGAAATAATAACAGTTATTAGAGGTGATAATTTCTATATTTCAGTTTTACTTAGCACAATGCACCATTTTATTAAAATTTTTTTTAAGAGTATGTGCAAGCAGCAGGGATATTTTAAAGTTTTAAAATATTCCTAGTGTTCACTTAAGTAGGTAATATCACTTACTTAAATGTTAATATCTGTATAGTCTGTGTAATTTTTACAGATGTCAGCACTTAAGTAAGCGACTATTACCTACTTATACATATACTAGTGTAACAATAAAAAGTGTCACGGGAATGAAAATACTGATAGAAAGTAATGACCACAGCATAATGAATTTTTATAAACATCTTTTATCTTTTAGCAGTCAAGTGCCTCTAGAAATCATAGCATCCATCTTTCATACCCAGATCACTTGGGAACTGCTTAAAAATATGTAACACTTATACACCTTATAATAAGTATTTTGCTTATTTACAGGCTGGTCTAGTTGGAACTTTACCCTGGAAGGGGGCAACAAAGAAACAAGCAAAAGTTTCTTACACTAAAACATGTAGAAATTATTACTTGCAGTTGATGGAATACTTCAACAGACACAAGTAAATTGGATGTTTCGGCATTCTTTGCATCGGATTCTGGCTTTGAATTCTGGTAGAGATGGGCATGGGCCGTGAGTAAATTTCAATTATATTTTAAGAAATCATCAAAACTGACGTCAAGTGGTGTGTGACAATATGCCACTAAAATTCAAAAACATGCCTTCTGGGAGTTCTCATTTGAAGTTTATAAAAGAAGTGTTTTTGGGAAGTGGTTGGATTTTTAGCTCATTTCAAGTTGCTCCTGTTTGTTCAGGTTTTGAGGATACTACTAATACTAATTTCCCAGAAAGTCAAATCAATCAAAATACTGAAAATAGCCAAGAAAAAAGATAATCGGTTTTGTTTATCCCTCTCTTGATTCTTTTTTAACGAATCTTTTAAGTGGAGCTTTTGCACTTGTTTTGATATTTGAAGTTTAGCAAAGTAGTAGGACTCCAAATATGTCTACTATAAGGCATCATTAGGATTGTTGATGGGCAAACAAAACAATCACAGAAGATTCAAATGATTGACTAAATTTGTACTATTCATGATACATATACCAGGGTAGTTAAGTTGAAAAAAAACTCATTACGATTAGCTCACAAATAATGAAAATACATCAGAAAATACAATCACAGTAAAATGAAGGCCCAAGGTATCACCTTGTTTGATTTTTCAACTTTTGTTATTTATCGACTTCTTCCTTATGGATTTCTGTTGGTATTTGCATTCGTCTAGGTGGAAAAGATAGGATGATGTAATCAATTAAGTATTATACTCAAATACTAGTAGCAGTTGGCATTCTATAAGTCTGTTCTCAGATGTTGTTCAATTGAATCCAATTATTTGTAAAAAAAAACATTTTTTTCTGGTGGATCTGTTAATAGTGAACAGAAATAGTAAGCAGAGCACTTATGTTTAATTTTCTATATTCAATTAATTTATTATATAATTATCACAACTTCATCTCTAATAAGCTATGACAAGATAATAATCACATTTAGACATGTATTCTAAAACAAGACACTTAAATAATTTATTTAAAGTATAAATAATACACAAATAAGACTATCAAAAATAGATGTTTTTCCAGAAATCTTAAATAAAAAAGTTTCCAATATGGTGCATACTTCTTGCCTGTCACTGTATGCTTACAAATAGGAGCAGTAAGTAGGGAGTAAGATATTGCGTCTGGTGAATAAAATGTAGTAAATGCTTTTACTATACATCTATCTTTTTGTTCTTAATGAAAAATCATATATCATCGGCTTCATATGAAAACGGCGTAAGTGCCAAAATTGAACAAATTGAGATTTTAACGTTATCTGGTTAATTACTACTTTTTCTATAAAATAAATATGCGAAATTCCGAAAATAATTAGCAGAAGTCGCTTAAATGGCAAAAATAAAATCAGGCACAAGTGCAAAAGCATTGACAGGCAACATCAAAAATGTTAAATTTCTTGTAAACAGGTTTTTCGGACTTATGCACTTTTCATGTGAAGCCGACAATATGCTATCTTTTATTAATAGTAGTAAAAGCACTTGCTACATTTTATTCATGTGACCCAATGATTTGCAATATCTCTTGAAATGATAACATGCCACAGCCACACAAGAATATAGAATCAAAATGCAGAATAAAGATTTATTTGTAATGTTTATTTGTCTTTGCTTGCTTCTTGCAGAAATTATCACTTCTTCTAATTTAAAAAACATCCAGTTAAATTCTCATTAGATTAAAAACTAAACAATTCTGGAAACTGAAGATTAAATTTTAAAATGGAAATAAAATTAGTTAATTACGAAATAAAAATGAGAATTAATAACTTTATGTTTTAACCAATGACTGCTGTTTTCGATGTTCACTTGAAGTAGAAATGAATTTAAGAAAACATAAATCACCTATTCGTTGTTTGTAATTCATTGCTTACCAGATTTATGCAATTAGGTATAGGATTAATAATGTAAATTATGCAACAAGTACAAAAACATTAAATATTCCGCATTGGAAAACATCGCGTAAAAGTTAACTAGTAGCAGTTTACATAAAAAATTAAACTAGTAACTAACTAAATAACCAAAAATAAATAAAAGAAAATCGAATTAACTATTATAAATAGTAAAACTAAGGCACTAATCTACTAAACTAAAAAGAATCAGACAAAACCAAACAAAAACTAAGTGAAAAAAATAATCGAACGAACCAAATGCACAAACAAGGATATGATAGAAATTTACAGCACAGAAATAAAAAACAGAATGACAAGTTTCAGCTAAAGTCCTTTAAAAAAAATAAACTTAAAAGTGCACTGCCTATTACAATATAACAGTTAAACATGCGAAGCTGTCGAAAATGACCGTAACTATAAACAACAACATTAAAATCGAATTTCATCTTTGCATGCACTGTTCTGTGCTGGCTTATAAACAACTTCTTTGTTTATTTTACCCTAAAAATGAGTCACTTATATTCTATTTCCTTCTTTAGTATTTTTTATTTAAAATGCGTACAACAAGGGCATACTTAAAATTTTCTTAATGCTATTTTCTCATAAACTTACAGGAAGCGACCACATTGAAAATATGTTCTAAATCATTACAGCTGCCCCCCCTTATGAGTTTTCTGGTTATATTAGTTACACTCTGTATACATTAGCAGTATAGATACCAATCATTTTTGAAAAAATAGTTTAAATATAAACTTTTTTACCACCACCACCATTTTGGTAAGTGATGTCATCACTTGGAAGTTATGTTCCATTGACAAAAGTAGTTTATTGTTATTCTTTATTATCTTATTATCATCAGAGCAAAACTTAATCTATTGAAGATTATCTCAAGTCAGTTTTAAATTTTTAAATCAATAATATTTGTGAAATAAATAAAGATTAGTAAAAAGTTTCACAGTATTTATTAAAATATAACCTGACAATATTGTTTCGACAGCTAAGCTGTCATTATCAAAGGTAATATAAATATAAACAAACACGTCGCTAAAGTAGATAAATTAAATGAAAATGATAAAGTGTTATTTAATGCTAAAGACAAAACACATGATTATTATGAAGTCAGGCATTTACCGTTTAAATTGTTCTTTTTGTAGTTCGGTATATATTGTGCAAACATTTCGAAACATAAGATATAAAGAACATGTACGTCATTACAAAAATAAACATTCTGAAAAATCTATTGCCAAACACCTTTTAGAACAAAATCACACAATGACTACTCAAAATAATATTAAATTCCTACATTTTTGTAATAACAAACGCAAATTAGACATTTTAGAAGCCTTTGAGATATACAAACACAAACTCAGGGTACCTTTAATGAAAGAACAACTTGAGCTCAGTAATTCTCCGTTACTGGAAGTATTAGATATTTATTTCTCATCATTATTATTTTTATCTTTTTATCTAGTTACCTATTTTTGTATCTACCTTAGCAACGTGTTTGTTTATATTTATATTACCTTTGATAATGACAGCTTAGCTGTCGAAACAATATTGTCAGGTTATATTTTAATAAATACTGTGAAACTTTTTACTAATCTTTATTTATTTCATGATTTGGAGTTCCACAAATTAAGGCTGGAAACAATAAATAAGAATATTATTTGTATTTCAAAGTTCATGTAACATTGCACATAGACAGTCCAGTTCACTTTAGTGATTAGTTCGAACTGAAATGTTTCCTGTTACCTGAATAGGTTTTTTTTATATTTTAAAATTAACTACCTACAGTTCATAATCAAATAAAATTGCTGATGTGTGTCAAAGTTATTGTTATACAAAATACACTATAGAAGTTTGGACTCGGAATTAGACACCAACAGTATACCTGTACCTGTGTTATTTTTTTATCCCAAATTATTAGTGGCAGTTGCTGCTAGCTGCTTGAAAATCATGCAAATAAAAACGAACTATTCCTTACTTTCTTCTCGTACAATTAGAATCTCTGTTTCCCTTAAACAGGTAAGTAGATACTTTGGCGGAGTGAATAATATTCTCTATTTCATGCCTTTGACTATAATGTTAATTGAACGTAACTTTACTAACAAACTAAACTCCATCTACATATGTAATTAAAATACACCCGAAAGTACCAAACAGTAATATACCATGTGACACAGAAAATATTGTGAGATATTTCCATTATTAACAACAGGACACACTTCAAATTCTGATGAAGTATATTAAGCTATGGAAGCTCTTTAATGATATTATTCTTCAAAATTACCGCCAAATGTCAATTTAGTATTTTTCACTGAATTAATAATAATAATAATAAATCGCCTTTATTGGACAGTAACAAAAATAAATTTACAAAATTTACAAAAAAAAATTAAATATTACAAAAATTAAATTCAAATAATTAAAGTAGGAAAGGTAAATTAATTACTGTAGTGTGAAGTAAGTGTAGGGACTACTGGCGAAATCTAGCCAAAGGCTACTCTATTTAACCAATAGACCCTACAGAAAACTGATAATTTAAAATATTTTTCCAACATTAAAGTTGCATAATGTGTATTCAATTCTAGTAGGTAAAACGGAGATGAAATTAGACACAAGGATTTATTGTAAATGCAAAAAATAGTTTCTTAAATAGCGTTTAAATTGTTTTAAAGTATAGTTCTTTATATCTGCTGGCAGTGTATTATAAAGTTTTACTGCGTTGTAGACAAAACCTCGATGAAACAAGGTAGATGTATGATGTGGAATGGTAAGCGTATAGTTATAGCGAGTACTCACTGAGTGCACATACGAACGAGGTACCAGCTCAGAGCTAAGAGGCGTAGAAGACTTCGATGTAAGTAGAGCATGTGTGAACGATCCCAACTGGCACTTCCAACGATTTTCCATATTCAACCATCCTAATTCCTTAATTTTATGTGAAATATGATCATAACGGCACAACTTAAAAATAAAACGGCAACACCAGTTCTGTATTTTTTGAATCCGATATTTATCAGTAGCATCAAGACACGGACCATAAACAAGATTGCAGTAATTAAAGTGACTCAAAACTAAAGTTTCGCATACCATTTTCCTTTGACTAAAAGTTAAAATAGTTCTGTTGGCATACAGTAGCTTCAGAGATGAATAAGCTTTTTGAAGTAATTTGCAAACATGTTGTTTAAACCTTAAGTTTCTATCAAAAATTAAACCTAAGTTTTTGCAGAATCAGTAATTGGTAATAGTTGGTTGTTTATGCATATATTATGATCACTCTTGCCAGTTGTAATTTGATTTTTATTCCCAAAAAATAGTAAATGCGATTTGCTGCTATTTAGTTTTAAGTTATGCTCCAAAGACAGTTGATGAATTGTATTAAGATCACTATTGATTTCTTCGTAGGCCCGTGCTCTATTAGAGAAGTAAAAAGATTTAAGAACTTGTGTGTCGTCAGCGTATGCTTGAATTTTACAAAATTTTAAGGATTTTAAAATGTCCGCAGTATAAATAATAAACAGTAGGGGTCCTAAAATTGAGCCTTGCGGCACACCAGAAGTGATAGAAAAAGAATTAGAATATTGATTATTACTTTTAATTATTAAAGTTCTTTCTGATAAATAAGATTTTATTAAATCAACAGCACTAACTTCGAAACCATACCAACGTAATTTGGCACAAGCGAGATCATGATTAATAGTATCAAATGCTTTTGAGAAATCGAGTAGTATTAAAGCAGTAACCTGTTTTTTATCAATTGCATTGACGATATCGTTCATGACAGTAGTTAGAGCATCAACAGTACCATATTCACCCCTGAAGCCGGTCTGACAATCAGGTAATAACGAGTGCTCGTTGAAAAAATAATATATCTGTTTGTATAAAATTTTTTCAAATATTTTGGAAATACAGGGTAGTATACTAATTATACGTAAATCAGAGAATGATATAGGATTTGTAGTTTTAGGCAAGGGAAGGCCTATAGCACCTTTCCAAGCTAAAGGGAAATAATTTGATTCTAAGCAACAGTTTATTATATGCGTTCTATAAACGGACTACAATACTTTAACATCACTAGAGAAATATTATCAGCACCAAGTGCATTCGATTTCAAACTGGATAGTATTTTATGAACTTCTTCTACTGTAGTTAAAGAAAACTTGAAGGTTTGCGATGTTACATTTTGATTATTTAAATAATATTGAATTTTAGTATTGCAATTGTTTGATGTAGACTGAACAAATGAACTAAAATAATTCCCAATTGAATTTGGATCAGATAAAGTATTAGGAGTGTCACGGCTATTATTGAATCTTATATTAAGATCAGTCAAAGCAGTCCATAATTTCTGAGTATCTTTGTTCTGCGTAATAGTAGTAAGATATGCTCTTTTTTCACGACGTAAAGAAGCTACAGTGAAATTTCTCAATTCCTTATACCTGATCCAGTCAGAGGCGGATTTGATTACGGCAATTGGTCTTGGAAAGACATTGTTATCGAAAATCATTAAGTAGGCTAGGATGTGATAGATTAATCATAACTACTTGCTAATACTATGCTAGATCCCAGTGTTCCGCAATCGTTTTTAAAAATATCAATAAAATTATAAAGCGACCCATATGAGGGTGGAGGGAGTAAAGTTAAAGAACCTGATTTCTTATAGCATATATTTTTAACATGAACTTAAATGATATAATAAAAAGAAATAATTATGCGACCCACTTGCGTGACGCAATGGTTGCAGTCCCCTGTTATATTATTTGATTCATATTACTTATTTATGTTGAATGTAACCGCACGTTTGTATCTTGAGAAGTTTCCTGATAGAATACAACTGTCTAGGAAATATTATAGGTGACTAGAGAATAAAGTTTGTGACGAAAATGAAGCTCTTGAAGAAGAAAAGTTTATTGCAAGTAAAGACACGGAAGTAGATGTATTAGCATTTGTTGAACATGGCTAAATTGCATCTATCAAGCAGATTGAAGAATTAGACATACTCAGAGAAACCACAAGAAGAATCTTTAAGAAACATGGGTATAAATCTTATCGATCTCTTTTCTCTACGAAGATAACAATGATAGATGGTTACAATATTGGAACTGGCTAATTAATAAACATTATTTAGATAATCAGTTTGAATGTTTTATCTTATGTATGGATGAATTTCATTGTAAAGAATGAATGATGAATTTCATTGTATAAGAGAATGTTTAACAGAAACTGTCTTAGATACTCGTCTCGAGAAAACAATCACCTTATTAGGCAGAGTCGCTTTCAAAAAAGATTCGGTGTGAACATATGGGCCAGGATAGTGGGAACACACATAGTGGGCAGGGCCGTAGCTAGAGCAGGGCAAGCGGGGCTCGTGCCCACGGCGCACATTTTAGATGGCGCAAAGTAAAACACATTGAGGCACCCTAGAGTTGCTAGGTTGCACGCAGTTACACGTATTCGCCTATAGGCAAATTTGTTCGCACGCCGCAGTGGCGGCAGTAATCGCGGTGCTAGGTCTGATAGTGTAGAGTGTACACATTATTCCAGATATACTTATACGTACCGCCAACGCGGCACGTGTCGAATTCGCCTAGTGTACGCGAGATCTAACACACAGAAAATGTTGACGTTGGTGTTTGTTGGCCAGTGTTAGCTAGTAAACGCAGCTCGACTCTCAGCGTGCGAGACTCGCATAGATGTCGGGCGTCATCGGCCGACGGAAGTAGAGCTGAAAGTATCGAGACCGCTCGACTCTTGCGCGCCGTGGCAGGACATGTATACGAGATAGTTACTAATGAGCGTTACTATATCTATATATGTATGTACTTATTATGTGTTGTTAAAATATTCTTGTTAATTTTGTAAACTACTACTTATCGACGAACAAAAAGTTCGTCTCTGAATTCGAGAAGTCTGTCTGTCGCCTTTTTCCCTGTTGACTTTTTTGAATCTTATAGTACATCGAATTCTAAGAAACTTTTGGTTGAAACATTTTTTTGTATCTCTTCGGGAAAGTGGTCAAAATGACCACCGAAAATTTCGGTAAATTTTTGAAAAATGAAAAATTTTGTCTTTTTTAAAAATTTACGAAAAAATAAACATTTTTAGCAACAATTTTTTTTTAACGAAAAATTTTAGGACTTAGAATTTTAGTTTTTATGACAACTAATGTGTTTATCCAACACCTCTATATAAATATCATGTTTACTATGGTCATTTTAAATAAGGAAAGTGATTGTTTACAAATTGACAAATCAGGTTAAGATAAACTAATAAAACTTGTGAAACTTTGAATTAATTTTTTTAATTTGATTATATTTTATAAATTTTGTATTGATGATATATTACATTATTAATAAAATTGTATTCTACATCTACAAAGTCTTTAAATATCGAATAAGACTCTGTAGATGTCAATAAAGAATTTAAAAATGTTACATTACATTTTCATTAATTTAAAGTTGTTTATACAAATGTGTCAGATTTTGGACGCTGTCAAAATTATATGTACCTACCTTGTATGTATTTATAAATTTAAATGTATGTTTTATAAATATTCTATAATCTGCTATATAAATCTCCCTTTTTTTATAGTTTATAATAAATACATATTTCTGTAACCTCTCAAGTTATAGTTTCAATTATCCAGTGCGGCTCCGGTTTGTCTAACCCGGATAATCAAGATTGTACCGTAATCTTTTAGCATTTCTATAACATAAATCAGTTGATTTTATATTATGTATTTTCTCTGTATCATATCAGAATTAATCAACTCTAAATTGTAAGTCAAAAAAGAAGGAATAGGTTCGCATTAGTGTGAAGTCTATTATTAAATAAAAATCAATAAAAGGACCGTGTTTGATATTACATTACAGTATACATTAAAGTATCTGGGCTTCTCTTTTTGAATGCATAAATATCTAAAAATACTCAAAAGGTTTTTTATTATTTTATTATTATTAAAGCAACTACCTCTGGGTGATCTGACATGGATTGACCCTAAACCTAAAAAATCGTTTATGTAAGCTTGGTTCAATTTTAGAAACAATATCACCCTCCTTAGTATGTGCCCATCTCTGCAACCAAAAAGTTTTTGCACAATAAATTCTCAGTTAACTATTTTGCCCAGCTTTTCCATATAATAAAAAACTTTCCAGGTGTTTCCAGGTTATGTTCAAAAAAGGAAAGTCTACTATCTTTATCTACTTCTATGATCTATTTCTATACTATTATAATATCAATATTACGTAATGTAAAAAGCATTTCTAATCGTTGTATTTGGTTTCAGGTTAGTCCAGCACCTGATGGTAGTAGTAAAACCTCACGTATTCCAGTAGCTGTTAGTGGTAATCAAAGACTGGCTAAGTGTATGACTTGGTCCGGTGACCTTACTCCAGGTTTACGGAGACGTAGACAGACTGAAAAGTATGTAACCGACCCTAGTGAACTGAATCTCAGGTTTAAACGACATTCAACAGCTGGAGGTAAGAAAGAAAGATTGCTTAAGTAAATAAACCTATGTAGCAAGTCTTGATGCACTTACCACATTTTTGTACAGCTTTAATATGTTCCATAAATAATTACATCAATCACTTTTTGAGAAATACATGTGTATATTATAAACATTGTTGAAGATTTAAAGTGTTGACAATATGTAACAAATATGTATACATATTACAGTGTGTCATAAGTCAGAATGCATTAATTTTAAGGGGTGATAGAAGACACCAAAAGGAACAAAAAGTCTTATACAACTTTGTTCTAGAACGTACTACTTTTTCAGAAAAAAGTAAGAAAGTTGGAAACTTTAATATCATTTTGTCGCGTTAATAATAGTACTTAAGTTTGGGGCTTTGTCGGCAGATGCATCTCATCTATCACAACAACAAACCTTAATAACGTTTTATCCTATCGTATGTCGTTTCTGCATAAAATTGAATTCTTTTTACAATTACAAATTCATTTTACTCAATTAAGAAAAGTGACAACACTGTAAAGTTTGTAATAGAATTTGCTCCGTATTCGCAAAAAATGCTGATGTGGAAGTTTCTTGATATTTAAATAAAGCACGTTTTGTTTAGAACTTTGCAATTTAATGATTTAATGAAGACTACTTTGGTCAATGCCTGATCGCAACTGTGTAAATAATACCCTTTTATTATTAGAGTGAGATAATACTGAGTTGGTAGTTTGTTGAACTTTGAAATAATAATTTGTCAATAAAGTACTTATCTAATAACAGTTTTTAATGATTTTATAAGAGAATACCTTTTAAAGAAAAGATTTATCTAATTTAAATTAGATAATTAGGTTAAGGGATTTTGTTAACACCTCGTTTTGGCTACATTAAAAATTTTTTAATTTTATGGTAATTTTTTTACATAAGACAGTATTTTTTATTAAAAAAATAAATACGTCAAGAAATTTTAAAATATTCCGAAAATTAATAAATATAAAATGTAGATCAATTATTGTCTTATTTTTACAGTTGGTTTGTTATGAATCAGTGTGATTTTAACATACAACGTATAAATTTTGTTTACGGTGCCGATTACAATTTTCGTAGAATTAGTCACCCGACTAATCTGCTTCGGATGTTTATTATTTTTAAACAACTGCTGTCATCATCAGTTTGTTTGTTTGATTTTTTAAAACAAGGTCAAGACCCAGCTGCGATTATACTTAAGCAAGGTTGCCAGATATGGCGATGGCTTTTTCTAAATTACTCGAAAGCTTATTAACATAGAAAAAAATTTATTAAGACTTTTTTGTTCCTTTTGATGTCTTCTATCACCCCTTAAAATTAATGCGTTCTAACTCATGACACCCTGTATATATACAAAATTAGCATTGTTTATAGTGTTTACACATAGTTTAAAATGCCTTGGTTTAACTGCCCTTTTTTTTACAGCAGTGTGAAATGAAATTCAAATATTAAGGGTTTCTTAAAAATGTGTTCACTATTTGTTTCCTGGTAATACTTAAGACATTTTTAGAAATTAACTCTGGTTGTGGAAATAGAAACTCATCAGATTTATGATTGAGTTGGTGAATTTTTGAACGGGAATGTTGTCGTCTTGTGATTATTATTGTCATTATTTATTTACAATTATTTGTTTTTTGAAGTAGCTAAGGAAAATCAAATTTATTCTAAGATCAATGCGTTCTTTCTTTTTTTTTCAAATTTAAATCCATTTCAAAATGGAGGAATCTATCTTCAACTAACAAATAAAAATCCTCAAAACTTCCTCCATTAATTTATTTCAAAATCAACTTAAAAAATGTGACATATGTGACCAAAAATTAAATGAAATGGTTCTATAAGTAACAAAACAGTCCAACAGTAATTTTTTTTTCTACATCAACTTGAATGTCAGAAATACTCGACTTTTTTTTCTTAAATAGAGACATAGTTTTTTTTTTAATTTTGTTTGGTAGATAGTAATTTTCTAAATTCAATTATGTGTTGCAAATATTGATGCCACAAAAATTTTTTGAAAAAAAAATAAAAACTTGCTGAATTTAGATTTTTCAGGAGATTTTCAAGTGCGCCATGAAAACAACAATGATAACTGTGTAGTTTTTATTGCAATAAAAATAACTATTTCATTAATTAAACAAAAAAAACTTGTACAGTACAAAAATTTCTAACAAAACTAAAAAATTATTTACATTTTATAAATTACATCTTATTTAGTGCATTGTACAATCGAAAGAAATAGTATAGTTAACGTAAAATTTTAATTTACAGATACGAAAATACCCAAAAGTGCTGCTATCTGTAAATTACACTTTGTAAACAGTTGCTATAAAGACAGGACTTCTGGTCGAAAGTTATTAAAAAATGTGGTGCCTAAATTACATACAGTAATTTCTAAAATATATTTTAAAAATATCTTTTATCAACAACAGTTTCTAGACAAGTTTTTCGAGCACTCCTGATGATGTATTACAGTATGTATTGACCAATTTCTTGATCAATTCCTGCTCAAATCTGTTCCTAGGTCTGATCAATCTATAAGATCGTGAATGCTGGAAATACCTAGTAGAAATTTCATATTATTAATAAACCAGTTAACCGAGCTGGTTTAAAATATATTTCAATATTTACCACAAGAATAACCAATATTAACTAGCCTTGCCAAAGATGCACCAACAACTTATCTGGAACGCTACTGCACATTAAACCTTTTTCTAGAAAAGTACATAAACATTGACAAATAAACAGTTTTCGTAAAAAATGCTTTTCTTAAAATAACCATAAATTGTATTTTATTTGAAGTATGTTAACTGTCAAAAGTGTCAAGATCTAATAGTGTTTTCAATTGACTGCTCTGGAGTGCTCTTAGATTGCTCTGAGAGCAAATTCCGTATTCGATTGGTTCACCTGACATTCCGGTCATCGAGATTTGCGTGTTCGATTGCAGTAAGCGCTCTATGTAAAAACACACCGAGAGTGCTCTTCATTGATCTGTCCCATGAGACAGATCAATTCAGATCAAAACAAAAACCTAACCTCTAATTCATTCGTATCTGCATTACTTTAAGTGGAAAAAGACATTCAAAGTATTATTATGGATGCTGAAAGGTGTCGTTTGGCTTTATTAGAAATTTTTATAATCAGATTTGTTTAAGAATTAGGAAATTGAAGCTATTATTAAATATTTAAATGTGAAACAGCCATTATGCAAAGTTCGTAATTTTTTGGAGACGATAAATTAATTTTCTGATGAATCGGTAGGTTTGCTATAATAATATGTACCCAATACAATTTTTTGCTCATTTTTGCGACCCATGCTTAATAAATAAATTCCTAACCTTGTTTCAAAAGTGTTAGTATTGCTCGGTGTTTTATTATTATTAGTTATAATAATTTATATAATAATGTTCACATAAACATACGGCGATGGAAATGATTTTATCCGGTTGTGTATTGTGAATCACTCTTCGATCAATCTAAGGTCAATCTACATAAGAGCAATGATGTCATACCCTTTTTGCGAGCAACTGCAGAGCACTCTGCAATTGAGCAATCCGGGCTCCAATGGAAAGCGCTATAAGCTAACTTTTAAACAATTTCAAATAACTGGTGAGATTCTGATTTCCAATCCCCCGGTAGCTGGTGCCATGCGGAGAACACCATATAATTAATAAACACCTGCTCATAGTCGATCCCTTCTGGATCATTTCATGTCAATTCAGCCAAACTTCTCAGCCAACCCTCTTCAATTTCTTTTCATATTTTACACATTGGTTCCCTCTCTCGAATTCTGAACAATGCCCATTTATAGCTTTTGAGAATGGCTGGTTACAGATGTACGTCGTTGTCGCTGTAACTCTGTAATTAACAATCTGACTTCAATAATTCAAAAATCAAATAACATAGAGCGCTAAAGACTACAAAATAGCCTCATTCTAGATATTTTTCGGCATGACATTTCTGACAAATGCAAGGCAACTTTTTTTTTTTCAAATACCAACACATCTTTTTTACTCATTTTGATAGAGAATTCTTTTCTGTAATAAATGATGTATTGCAACTTGATTTTGTAGAATGCTTTTGGAAATAAATTTTGCTTTATAAATAAAATTGAAGTGTGCCCTGGAATACAAAACAATGGAAAATTGTTTGATCCCTATCAAGCTAAATATACAAAAGCTGACCGTGTTCTTTATTATTTCTGTCATCACTGCAGCTACAGTATCCTTCTCCTACTTATATGAACTGGATATGATAGGAGAAAGATCACTTGACTTATTAATCTTTAATGTGTATAAACTCTCAATTTTATAATTTATCAGCGTAAGTTTGTTTGATTATGTACTAACAAGGGATGTTAGGTTAGTGTCCGTCTCCGATTTTTCTACAACCTTGCAGGCGAGTAGTAGATCCCAGGTGATAAAAAACACATCTTTTTTGCGGAAATTCACACTTAAGAGGTTGACCCCTCGTTCAGTTTTGAGCATTTTGTTGTTTTAAGGGTTGAATGAAGTTTTTCTTATTCTCTTCTGCACAAACTTGTTCCAGTTGATGTCTGATACTATATTAGAAGCAGTGATAAAATGCTTACCCTCTGTAGCAGAGTAATTGTTAAAAGCTACCCGTTGTATATTTTCTTAAATATGCACTCATAATCCACAAATGTGAATTTCTCCAAAAAATAACATGTTTAAAGTCAGCAATGCCATGCATAAATATTAAAAATTAACTATTAGTAGTTAACAATTTTATTATTACCAATTTTCATAAAATAATATTCGATTGTACTTGCTGTAATAATGCAGTGTATAATAAAACAATATACAAAGTCTACTAACACAGTAAGTAAATTTTGTAAGATTCTGTTAGAAAATAAAGAGAAATACTTGGTTTATTCTATCTAATAGATCCTTAATTTAAAGAAATGCTTAGAAATTGGCAGTTTGTTTAGGAACTTTTTAGAATATGTGTATATTACTTATGTTAAGGTGGCCACGGACGTTGTTCTTTTTCAACAGTTTTAACCACCCAGGTAAAACTGCATCGGTAAGAACATCGAACAAATTTCTCAACACACGACGCGTTTTAAATTAGCAGTTTTCAGTTGTTGCTTAAAAGCCTTGGACGAGAATGTTATATTAGAAGTGGCAGTGACAGCACTACAAAGTTTATTAAAAAAACATAAACATTTTAAGTGACAAAAGAATGGCTTCTTAAGCGTAAATAATTTTCTCTTATAAATCTATTAAATGAATTGTGATTGTAACCTACCGATTGGTACAATTTCTTACGGATGGTCGAATATTCCGATGGTTTTACTTTCCGCAGACATGTATGACTTTTTATAGTTCTATAAATTCAAATTTAAATTCTTTACTATAATGTCTTAAAGCTACCATAATTAAATGGTTCGAACAAACTAAATAGTTACTAACTATTAATAGTTGAAACTTTGCCGAAAATGAAAACAACTGAACGTTTTTACCCATACACAGTCCACACATGGACCGATTTGCACGGACACATTCAAGAAGGACAGTTAAAATCAAGCCACAACAGATTTTTGGAATGCCGGCAAGAAGCACAGGTTTCATTTTTACGACTGTCATGCCCATACAGTTTTACCAGGACGGTTAAAACTGTTGAAAAAGGAAGACGTCTATGGCCACCTTTAGATAACTATTAGGGATATGGATACTTGTTAGTGCTTTTTACAATACAAAACAAACACATTAATATATTTTGAAATAAAAACTGAAATGTTAGACGAAGAAATTTGCTAATGACTGCTAAATTCTGAGAGGGATAACAGTTGTCCATGCAGCAAAGAAGAGTGGTGTAGTTGGATTAGAAGATGATTATTGTTTAGGATACAATAAGTTAACTGCAAATTATGACGCGAGTAATTATGTTAGAGGCCTGGTGATAGTGTCATTGAAGAGAACAGACTTTCTGCTATATGGCCCATATAATAACTCAAAATCAATATTTTGGTACAATAGGTCTCTTTTTCATCCGCAGTCACATATGCTTCTTTTATCACCTGGGATCTACTACTCACCTACAAGATTGTAAAAAAATTAGACACCAACCTAACGTCCCTTGTAAGTTTATAAGGTGTTTAATTCTAACCTCATTAATTAAGTTTGCATGTGTCCATCTTAACTTTCATCTAATGAAATAAAGTGAAAACACATGTTTTCATGAATGTATTTTGTCATATATCATAAAGATTCAAAACTAAGGATTTCAAATTATTACATAAAATGCAAGTATTAATAGTATATTATGTATTAAGGGCTTAATTGAGTGTGTTAGAGCCCACAGAGTCAGTTAGCTAAGACTAAGATGTGCTAAGACGAAAAAGGGCTCTAAAACACTAATTAAGCCCGAAATGACTACATTAGTTTATGTCCGGTCTAAGTTTAAATTGATATTTAATTGTAAAATAAAAATAATTTGAAAAATACAAAACTTCAAGTAGGTAGGTGCAGCGGTCTTAGTTACTATTATTACTATTACTATGGAGACCGCGCGGCATAAACAATGGTAGTCATTTTTTAGCTCTAAACACGTGTGCGGGCTCTAAATAGTTTTAGAGCCCTTAAGCTCTAATTGAGCAATTTACACTCTACAAACAGGCCCATAAACTGGTCAAAATGGACATAAAATAATTTGATGCTTATTACAAATGGACTCCAAATTTACCGAAAAAAATTTGGTAAAAGTTTAGTGAAATTTCTTTGTATATTAGTTATTTTTAAACTTTAAGGCTTCCAAATTTGTAGAGATGAAGATTAGTACTTTCTGCATTTATTTCTTTTGCAGTTGTTTCTGTGAACGAGGTAAAAATGAACCACAACTTGGAGCAAAAACAAACCGCATCTGGGGGGAATTGTGAACCGAACTGTGGCAATATCAGATATTGTTTTTTAAAATTATCGTTACCTTATAAAATGCTCCAATATTAACGTTTTCCTTCACTACCAATGTCAATTTTAACATAAAGTAATTGAAACAGACTCGCCGATTTTAACACTTTGGATTTATTACTAAAATAAGCTAAATTAGCAGTTTCTGAAACTCTACGTACCTTCTTCTCTTTAAGCCTTTAACCAAGCCATGAAGAGTTTGTACCATGTCCGTTGTTTTAATAGGTACATGATACGATCCAACAAATTATAGGAGAAACTACCAAAAACCAAAGAAAAAACAGAAAATAGCTGATTTTCAGTTTGACTCCAATAATATTCTTTTTGTTACAATATAATCTTAAACTTAAAATAAAAAGAGTTTATTTTTCTTCACCTCTTTTTTGTTACGTAATTCTGAAATGTGTGCAGCTACTTATTATACATACCTTAAGTAATTTAATGAACTAGACTGATGACATTTTGAGTTGCAGACAAGTTTTTGTTTTGGTAGAAACAAGCACTGTTTGTACCTTTTTTATTATACATAAAGAAAATAAAGCCTTGCAAAAATACACATGCTATTGACAAGGCAGTTCTAGTTAGTTCTGTCCATTTTAAAACGTGTAAAACTCGTTTTGTTTATTCCAGACCCAGAACTACTATCCATTTCTTTTCTAGAGTTCTCTAACTTCGAAAGCATATTGCACATAAACTACTGAACCAAATTAAATATTTTTAAAAGGAGCAAATAGTAAATTTATTTCAACATATAACAGTAAAATATTATTTTTTGAAAAGTTTATTTAGTCCGAATATTGCAACATATAACAAAACTTAAGTTATTTTGTAACAGCCAGTTTTTGTATTTCGTTAAATCTTCATTTACTATAGTTTCTAACCCTTCAATAGTATTATCATTGTAAACAAGAATGGTATCATCTGCAAAAGTAAAGTACTGTGCACCTAATTGTGCCTTTTTTAGATTTAAAATGTATATTGAATACAATAGTGGGCCCAGTACAGAGCGTTGCGGGATTATATTTCTAACTTTTGTTTTTATCTGTTTTTATTTATCGGTCGTTAAAAGTATATCCATGAAATTCTTGTAGGAGTTGGAAAGAAACCTTGCAGTTCTTATGCTATTGATTTTCAGACAAAAAAAACGTTCTATTTGAAATTTATATGAAAATATAGCAAACCATATTTTCTTGTTTAGTAATAGAAATATCATTAATATTTTTCACTAAATCAACACTTTTCATATGTAGACATTATTTTCCTCAAAAGATGTTTTTGTTAGGTTAGGTTAGGTCAAGTTAGCTAGGGTTAGACTATGTTAGGTTACTCATGTTTAGGTTGGGTTAGATTAGATTATCTTAGGTTAGGTCAGGTTAAGTTACGTTAGGTTGTGTTTAAAATAGGTTAGCTTAAGTTTATGTTGAGTTGGTTTAGGTTAAGTTAGTTTAGGTTATATTGGGTTTAACTTAGGGTTTAGTTTAGGTTAGGTTTAAACTAAACTAAATAAAGTTAGGTCAAGACAGTTTAGGTTAGGTTATGTTTGTGTTAGGTTAGGTTTCACTCTATTAGAACAATGGAAAGCCTATGCTTTCCTTAGTTGTGATATTACATATTAAACATTATTATTTAATATGTAATATCAGAACTAAGTAACCATTACAGCAATTAATTTAATACTTATGTCAGTTCCTCTCATCATAAGCTATTAACTGATACCCCACATTCCCCTGAATTAAATGTCACTCTAGTGCAAGGAAAGCAGATTTTACATCAAAATAGGATTTTCAATACTAATCAAATTGAATTTCTTAAAAGTTGAAAGCTTTTAACAAGACGACAACATCTATATAGGTATCCTAGTTTGAATTGATAACATTAAATTTCATTAATTTCTTTCTTGCTTACTATACAATGAACGATCTACCTATCTTGTTAATCCCATTTTAAAACATGCAGATCAATTTAATTATATTGCACTTATTTTTCATGGCACTTATGATTAAAGCAATAGTTTTTTTATAAGATTTTAATTATTATAGGGTTGCTAACAATAAATTTATGGAATATATTACTAACAATTTGCACTGACTTGCTACGGGTTACTTACTTAAGCCCACATTCACGAAAGAACTCATAAAATAATCATAACATCCATCTACCAAAAAAGGGCATTTAACAAAGTGAAAGAAAGAATGTTTTGTGAATATGGGCTTTATGTTTTTAACCCTTCCCCCCTAGTGATCAAACTACTGTAAGTCGACTATTGAAGGTGCTAGAGTGAGAGGTGTACCGACGTGTTTAATTGGCGCTCCGGAGAGTTCACCTGATACCTCAGAGGGCCCTCCTCCACCACCTTCAGGCGAACCCTTACCGGAAAGCCAGGTACGATGCAGAAGATACCGACCCGTTACGTAGTAGTTTTTCATAGTTTAGTAATTTGAACTTCTCTTAATCTATACATATAAATAGCATGTTTGTATTTACATTGAAGAGAAGTTGTGTGGTTTTGCTTGTTTATTCTTTCTGTTTATTTGTAAAGGTTCTTGGCTATTAAGATCAAAGTCTTTCTACTACTATTAATTACATTTATGATAATATTGTAAGTATTGTTCAGGGTTGTAAATCCATTAAGAAATATGAACGAACTATTTGTTGAATAATTGTACTTATTTAAAATTATTAATATTTTTTTCTAACAGCTATTTTTATTATTGTTTGCTTTGAGTACTATAAGAACATAAAAGATGACATTAAAGTTAAAATTTTTATATTATGCTAGTGTCAAATGTACATGTTTTGTGTGATGAAGGTGTGCAATTTCAAAAATAGTGTATACAATATGTTACGAATCGTAAATTTTAAAGTCATCTTTTTGACTTACTTTTTATTCTACTACAATCTTTTACTTGTAGTGGATTAAGAAAAAACATAATCTTAAATATGTCTCAAGCTTTCAAAATTGACTAACCATAGAAGGAACAAAAGAAGAAAGAACCCCGGTTTTCGTAATGTGCTTTCAATGTTAAATTAAAAATTATTAACACAAAAGGGCACATTGTAATTTCCAAATTGTATATAGTATATAAATTATTAAAGAATTCCACATGTTATCTTTTTTGCTAATAATTTTTAATAATCATAATGTACAAGAAGAAGTTCATAAAGAAAATTTGGTGAATTCTCGCTCTCTGTATCCAACCAAAATATATACGATTGTTTTTTTATATATATCTAAGAAACCTATATATTTTAGTGGCACTTACTTTTTTCTCTTCAATGTAGATATGATTAGCTGAAATTGTGATTCAGTAAAATATATTTTTGCCGCTCTCTATTATATTTTTCGTACGCAATTTATTTAGAGCGACTAGTGTAAGAGCAAATTTAAAGCAATTGTTGGAGTCTCGACGTATAAACTTATTGTTAATATTGTGATTCGATCCCTACATGTGAATATTTTTTTACAATTTAGTTTTTCATTTTTATTTTATTACTGTTACATTTTCATTTTTTAAGTAGTCCATTAGAATTACGATGACGTAAAAAATTTGTAGTGCAAGACTCATATTATGATGAGATAGTATCATCAAATTTAGAAGAAAAAGAGAAAAATAACAATTTTAAAGAGGTAGCTGATATTATTATAATGATTTTAAAAAAGAGCAAAAGTTACTTACACATAGACTTAGAAAAAAGTAGTTTTGATTGATTATTTACTAAAAATTTTAAAGTGGGGGAGTCTAGTAATGACAGATATGTTTGTTTTTTAAAAACAACATACTTTTGTCTAAAAGAAAAACGCTATTAATTAAAGCAAAGAGACACTGCTTGGTAAACCGTATATATCAAAACAAAAAAATGAGTAAATACTTAAAAAAATAATTTTAGTTTAAATTATTAAGCCATTTTTCTAGTCTAATCAAGTCTGTTATTATTTGAATAGCACTTGAAAGATTTTCTAGTCATTTTGTTTTAAGCTGGAAAAAATGTAATTTAATATAAAAGAGATGCTTTTATAAACAATTATAATGATATTATTATTATTATTAATTATTATTGCAATTATTGTTCAAAAAATTTTATTGTTGTTTATTACTATTTATTGCGTACTTTTAGACTGCTATAATGATACCTTATTGGGTTTTATTTTGTTTTAATGATAATTAATTTTAAAATTGTTTTTATGAAGATATTCGCTATAATTTGTAAATTATGTAGTTATTAAACGATTAATAACAATAATTTTGTTTTCAATTATATTTATAAAATTAAAAAATACTTTTGATTATTTTTCTGTTTTTCCCTTTTTGTAAGGAACAACTATTTATCAAATATGAAATAATTGATACTAGTACATTTATTATACGTTATAAAGAAAATCATTTTATAAAAAATGCTTATTTTCTACTCAATGAATACGAAAAAATTACACGAATAAATTACGGTTATAGGTGTTACCTATCTATAAGCATGAATAATATAATTAAAACCTAATTTGATGAAAATTTTCAAATTCGCTTTAAATCGGTCTGTAATTCTTTTTTGTATTCATCAAGTAAAAGTAAGCATTTTTTACTTTTATCATTTTTTTTTTCAATCTGACGCCATTTTCAAGAAAAAAATGATCAACTTTCAAAAATGGCAAATTGTTGTTCTCAATTTTGCTCGAAATTGAAGCACTCTAGGAAAAAACCGCAATGGACAAAATTTATGTATTCTTTGACGAAGAATGCGATGCCATTAAAAAAATTAAAAAAGATTTCTTATTCTAATTTTCTCAACTTTTAAAATTTTTATTGGAACTGGATACATGTTTACCCTGTTTTAGGGGTCAAATATAAATTTTTTCATATAGGACACATGTGACAAGCTTTAAAATGAGCCCATGCTGGCCTTTCTAAGTTATGCAATTTTTGGACCTAGCCAGTGGTTGAGTTCAGAAAGAATGACCCATATATATTTTTTATTTAATCACATCAACATTGTTTTAAATTTAAGAAAAGGAGGATTGGTCAAAAATGGAAGAGTATGTTTCACTTCTTGATGAAAATATGAAGATTTATTTAAACACTGTTTCTTCTGTAAAGGTAGGTATAATAGATAAGTTGTATAATATCAAACTTCACTGTTCTATTGCATACTTGTTATCTTATCAGTTATAGATATAAAAAAATAATTGAATTACATTTCCATGTATGGACAGGGATCTCTTATTAAAAGTACTTTGTACTTTTACTTTTTACTATTCTACAATAGAGTCCTTGCCTGATTTTCAGATTTATTCCCAACGAGTTCAGAATTGTACATTTTACTGTTATTCAAAATATTTTTGCTAAATAACTGTTATTATTATAGTCATTAGCGAAATAAGTTTAAATAATTATTCAAGTCCTTGAAACTCAATTACGAGGGCGCGGGCGGCGTGACGTCACCACGCGTAGACCCGTCTTGCAAATGCACTTATACTCCGTGTGTTTAGATGTTGTAATTTCAAGTTTATTTGTATTCTTAGTTATTAAACAAGTTACCACGTGTTTTGTTTTTGCTCTTTGTACTAAAAAAAACAGTCGTTTTCAAGACTATAAAAGCAAGAGAGGTTATAGAAGGGTAATTTTTAAATTACCGATAAATGTATGCCTATTATTCATAAAATAAAATAATAATACTCAAATCTATTCAATTTATTTACCATTAAAAATATAAACACGTTACATACATATATGTTTCGGCACACAAAGTAATTGTATTGCCATCCTCAGATGATTACCAATAAAAAACTTAATTACAATTTAATACCTACTGATAAAAATCCGAACTTCTTAAAACTTATTTACATTAGCACCTATACTCCGTTTTTCATTTTACAAAATATTTTCTTCCTCATCTTATAATTAATAATAAACACACTTTTCTTTCGCGTTCCCACTGACGAGAAAGGAAGGATCTTGCGAAAACTTCATGCTTGTATGTGAAGATCATTTTAACGTAAGTATAACGACAAATGTATCCAATATTTCAAAACTACGAAATACATACGCGTTCAGTTTCTTTTTGATCATTTATTATATAACAATAAAATCACGACAGTTGTTAATTAACGTATGTAATAAATCGGGATTTCTTGTTACGGTAACATGTTTTTGTCAAGAAATTGAACTTTCTTAGGCGATTAGAACTGTCACACTAACAATCAAACCTTCTTTTGACGAGAACGGCCTTACTTTTGAATACAGTAGCCTTTTCAATGAACAAACAGTAATTAATTATTAATGAAAATAGATGCGATAATTGCGTTGATACTTTGCGTTTCTTCCGGGTTTCCTACTGCATGTAAGACTTGAAAAAAGGCCATTTTTCTATAAATTCAATAGTAACTAACAAAGGAACACGTATCAAGACAAAACGAAACAATTTTAAATGCACCGGCAAAACAAGTAAACCACGTTGCAGGAATAGTTGATACAGGATTGTACGCTACGTGACGTCACGCGATTGGCCCAGACTCGTGGGCGTTTTGCAAGCACTTTCGAATTTCATAATTTGATTAACTTTTATTTTAGTTTAAATCAACATCTGTACACTTTTATGTCGCCCAAAAAATTCCGACACTTATTTCAGCGGTATAAATTTCATATTATGCAATTTAGTAATATTTATTTTTTTTGCAAGTGCCTATTCTTCTAGAATATTTATACTTCTATACTAATATTATAAAGAGGAAAGATTTGTATGTTTGTAACGAATAAACTCAAAAACTACTGGACCGATTTCAAAACATAGGCTATATTTATTACTAGAAAAAATTAAGGATCTCTACTAAAACTTACATAATGTAACCCAAGGTGTACAAATATTAGCCATAAAATGTCTTTCATCGCATGCGCTGCGGAAACTATTGATGATAGAACAAAAAAATGTTCTACAATATTAAGGAGCATATCAATATCTACAAAAAACTTCAGGATACCGTATGTCCAACTATTGTAGTTATGTCACTATAACTACTTTTTTACATTTTAAAAGTTGACAGAAATGCCGACCAAAATCAGACCATGTTATCCATACCTTTGTATTAATCCTTATCCAAATAAATCATTTCGTATTCAAGACTGTTTCAATACCTGTAGATTACTTTTTGAATCATTCAAATAGGACATTCCATTCAAAAGATATTACGAATTTAAAAACACGGCGAGGGAAGGGCACCGAAGTGCGGGAGAGGGGCGTGTACATATAAGAAATAGGTATTTCGACCTCATAAGAAAAATTAAAAAAAAAAACTAATGTCCTGCATAAAGATACATTTACTCTACGTTTATCCCAAAATGTTTAAAAATAAATGTCCACCCGTGCGAAGCCGGGACGGACCGCTAGTACCTAATAAAGTGATTCAATAATGCGTAATAACACAGTTAAGATCACACACGGCTACTTTTGCTGCGCAGTTTTAGAGTTGCGGCTGCAAAAGTTTCGCGTGGTGTTCACATATATCCTAAAAGTAAAAAAAGGCTGCAATAGTGTTCACACACAACACGCTTTTCCAGCGTGCAGCCAACAGCTGCAGCGTAGGTGCAGTATTTTATTATCCTTAAATTATTAAGTACAAGCATTGTGTTTTCATTCATGTGTCTCGGTATTCGGCGAGACAGCCAGCGCTACCTAGCGCTGGATGACCCAAACCCTATTGAACTACGCGATGTTAGAGAGGTGAGGATCCGAGCTTGAATTCTTTTTTCGTATTTCAACAAAAGCAACAAGTTACTAAAGCTTACCCATTAGGGTAAGCAGTTGGCACCTAGTTATATTTTATGATTCCTTGGTGTTTGTTCCTGTGCACGTCAGTGTTTAACAAGTTTGAATTAATAATAAACATTAATTTGTGTCCAATATGGTTGTAATTATAATGACAAGATAAAGCTGGCTGCAACAGTGTATTAGTTGTTCTCTAATTAAGGGGATTCATATCAGTACTAGGAAATGCATTAATATAAACTTAAATTTGTTACAAAATCATGGACATCTTTGAAGTTAAAAACAAATACTGACATTTTGTTGAAAGAAGATGATCTGCTCTGTTGAATGAAGGTGTTTGTTTTTTTATTATGTTTAATTCTTCAAATAAATGAAAGTAAATCTGATTGAAATTACTCCACTTTGCATTAAAATACAGGGTGTTTTGAAAAATGTGCCCGTCCCGTTAAAGGGCAATAGGGGAACACGTGTACAGTAACATCTTACTAACAATTTACTGAAATGTCCCTTTGAAATGACAACCCCCCTTACAAAAATAATAGGCACGCCACTGCAAAGTAGTAGATAAAATTATGCCTATTAAATAGTACATACTTTTAAAGGTCATCAAAAAATTAATCATAATAAACCCAAGCCGGATAAATGAATTCTTGGAAATTGCAAGCAAAACAAAACATTAGGACGTGCTTTTAAAACGTTTTAGCTAAATAATAAACCTAAATAAATTTTGTCCATCTGTAAATAACTGTTAATGACTCAGATCTTTAAAGCTTGTAATTTGCAGTATGCAGTTTGTTGTCAACTTTCTTTGTGTTAAGGTGGCCGTAAACTTGAGTTTCGATTACGTATTAATACACGTTTTATTAGAATTAATAACTTGAGTGAGGTAGTGTTAAGTAGTTTAATTAATTATAGTTACTGTTTAAATTATGGCAGAACCAAACACGCCTGCTGAATGAACGGAACTTTTCAAATCAACCATTTTCAAAAAGTACACTCCATATACCGCGAGTGCAATTTTGCCAATGGCTATTGGAGCGCAAACAGGAAAACCCCAGTTTGCACAAAATGTTTTACTCGGGCGGGTGTTTTTAATTCACACAACAGCCACATAAGACCTTTTATTCTGCTCCAACGATTAACCGGGTGATTGGCGCGCCTACATTTTCTGGTCAATGAAGTGTTCGACGGACTCCCACTATTGAGCACCACTACACTTTGCTCGACAGGTACGGGAGTTTTTGAACACATGTTATAAAGATTGCTTGCATCTAAACGGTAAGTTTTACTCATTTTGTTAAAATGACATTTGTAAAATAAAAAATAAGCAATGTTTCCATCACAAGTAGGTCAACGAACTATGTTACATTTTATTTACCGACCTTAATAAATGATCAAGTCATCAAGGTAGTGAGTCACTCGGTAACCGCTGCTGAAATTCAATTCTGTTGTTTCTGTAATTGATACGTACGTAGCGGAGGTCAGTTTTTAATTTAGTAGTGCAGATGTGAGATCATTGTTTGCTTTATCAGTAATTCAGGGTCAGAATCTTACAAACAATACATAGTCGACTCGTGACTTGCAAAAAATACGGAAATTTTTTTTTTATTTTTTTTATGAGTTTTGGGGTCTCTATATGGTCACCTTTCACCCCCTTAAAGCATTGCAAATTTATCTGGAACACCCTGTATTTCGCTATTATTATAAAAATGAAGAATCAAGGCCCACATGCAAAAAGGATAACATTTATCTATTACATCAACCAAATTCCAGCTACAAACGGTCTTAACATCGTTATTACCATTAGAAAAACGCATAACAAAGTAATTCTTGCATAGCGCGTATACGGATACTGTTATCAAGGAGGTTTCCTCTTAGTAAACCGGAAGGATTACAGATACCATCTATTTTCTTACTGTTTACATTCCTTTTTTTAAGTTAATTTCAAATAATTTTGTTGTTTTAATAAATATCGCTTTCTTTTATTTTATATTATTGTTTTCGTATATAATTTATATTCTTTATAATATCGTAGAATTGTGTGTTTCGTCTAATTTTGTAAGATGTGTTGCATATGGCTAAAATTCGACCCGAATCATTTTTAAAGTTCCAGACTGTACATACAGGAACTGAGAAAATAAAACCCATCATTGCACAAAATAAAAGCAAAACAAAACAAGAAATAATAGAACATTGCACGAATTCACATTAGGTATGTAATTAACCGTAAACAGTAACCGGATTTCGGGTCTGTTATTGGGGATACAAAGTCGTGCATTCAACATTTAAGTAAAACGAGTAACGCAAATACGATTCCGACAGTCAGTGCAACGCAATCACGTTACAAAATGGGCCAATAAGAATAGTGGGCTTGAATATACATTGGTGCACGTCGGACGTATTTATAACGTATAACCATCAAAGCAATTTGTCCAGGAGAGACATAATTAGTGCTAAAGTTACAAATATACACACAAATTATTTAGTATACTAATGCCACAAAACTGTTCTCCCAAAATGTTTTATGCCACTCAAATTTACACATAAAAACAAACAAGCAGGGAAAACATATAACAAGGAAAGTAAAAAACAAAGCAATTTACCTTTTAGATGCTACAGAACCAAAGCTACAATTCTATGGAATTTATAAATTTGGTAAGTTTGTTCCAGCAATATTTTTACTTCGAAGGCCTACAAAATGTGTTTTTTGTTTCTGTTTATAAATTTAAACTCCCACTACTAGTTATTTGTCAACCCACAAATTGCATCTGGTAAAATATTGTGTATGTTTTGAATTAGGTTTTTAACCTTCAACAAATACAAAAGAATGCAGCTATTCATTAGTTTCTAGATATGTACAAATTTATTTGACATTGAATGCACTTAAAGGAAATTACGCGTCTAATAAAGATAGTTTAATATAATCTTAGATTATGGTATAAAAATGGGCTATAGAATCTAGTTTAGAATTAAGTCTGGATAATCCAATCTTCATCTAGTGTCTATTTGGCGTAAATATCTAAATGTTTATTATACCAGTTTTTTACAGAATATAATTCGGATCGGGTTCTATATTATGATATATGATATATATGACCCTGATCAGGTTTTAATATGGAGCGACCTATAATAAGGCTGTTCCCAATCAGGTTGGGATATGGAATGCCAAATCTCAACCTTTTGTACAAGAAGCCATATTTTAACTAATCCGTCTCTGATATGATGTGCGTGATTTCACATTCTACGACATTTCATTAGGAAAAAAAGGTTTTGCAATGATTTTTAATTTACGTCTGACAGAATTACATTTTTTAAAGGTACCTTTATACTTTTTTTTGTGCCATCTTGCAATCAGTGCGTGATGTGCGCGATTTAGTGGCTGTTTTCTATATCTTTAAATATCTTTCAAAAATCAAGACTGAGTATTTTAAACTCTCAATTCTTAGTATCTAGGATACTAAAAAATAACTGTCCTTAATAATATTAATGATAAATTAATACAGTTAAAATAATAGTTGTTGGTATACATGGGTTATGGCCCAGGGCGACAGATTTGAAATATTTTTAATATTTAGTTACAATATTTTGTATTTTTTTTTTAATATTTACAAAATTTATAAATAATAAATACGTATTGAATAATCTGTACACTGAGAAAAGCATTTAATTGGACAAACTAAATTTTGGAGTTCCACAAAGTAAGACTGGAGACAGTAAACTAAATTTTATTTAACTCAACGCAACGTTTAGTAAAACTAAATTGTATTTTTATGAAATATAATATAAATACAAAGATTAGTTAAAGTTTCACAAGTTTTATTAATATCTTAACCTGACAATATTGTTTCGACACTTTATGTCATTATCAAAGGTAGATAAGATTGATAAACAAACACGTTGCTAAGGATAAATACATACAGAAAATAGGTAACTAGACACAATACATACAAAAACTAAATATCTAACACTTCTAATAAAGGAGAATTACTAAGCTCAGTTTGTTCATTCATTAAAGGTACTGTGCGTTTATGTCTGTATATTTCAAAAGCTTCTAAAATGTCTAATTTGTGTTTGTTGTTGCAAAAATGTCAGAATTTAATGTTGTTTTGAGGTGTCATTGGGTGGTTCTGTTCCAAAATGTGTTTGGCATAATTCGATTTTTCTGGATGTTTAAGTCTATAAGAGCGTACGTGTTCTTTGTATCTTATGTCGAGATTTCTAAGTGTTTGTCCAATATAAACCGAGTTACAAAAAGAACAATTCAAACAATAAATGCCGGATTTCATGATATCTTGTGTTTTGTCTTTAGCATTGAATAAAAATGAAAAGGTGTTGGTGTTAGTTTTATAGGTTATTTTGTAACTGGTGGTTTTTCTTAGTATACTTGCAATTTGTTCTGATATCTTGCCAAAGTATGGTATTGATAAGTAGTTTGTGTCTTGTATTTGAGTGTCAATTGAAAATATTCTTTTGATAGCTAACCTATAAATCTTTTTGTTGAATTAAAGTGTCAATCATGTTATGGTTATAATGGTTTGCATGTGCTAATTGTTTGATGATTGAAATTTCTTTATCAAAATGTGATCGTTTCATTGGAGTAGTTAAAGCTCGGTGTACTAAAGATCTATAAGCCGCTAGTTTATGCATTTTATGATGACATGAATCGTTAGGTATAGTGACGTCTGTGCTTATGGGTTTTCTGTATATGGAAAAATCAAATTCATTGTTTGTATTAATTGTAATAGTTAAATCCGAAAAATTAATATCTCTATTTTGTTCTGTTTCTAGTGTAAACGTGATGTTTGTGTGAAGACTGTTAATAAGAATTAAAAACTCATTGATAACCTCAAAAGAACTGTCAAAACAAGCTAAAATGTCATCAACGTAACGAAACCAAAAAATAATGTGTTTAGAAAGATCTAATTCAAATAGTCGATCTTCCAAATTATCCATAAATATGTTAGCTAATAGAGGACTCAGAGAATTACCCATTGGTAAACCATCTTTCTGTAAATAAATTATATTATTAAAAGTGAAATAATTTTGACTGATACAAAGATCAAATAATTGAATTAACTCTAATCTTTTTACTAATTCTACATTACTATTAACTAGGAAATTATCTAACAAAGGAATACAGTCTTGTGGTGGAATCTTTGAAAACATGTTACAAATGTCAAAGCTTACAAGTTTTGAATGTGCTGGAAGATGTATGTTCTGTAGTTTTTCTACTAATTCTAATGAATTTTTGGCAGAGTATTTCGATTTGTATCCTATGATGTTAATAATATGGTTGAGTTTCTTGGACAAGGTGTGATTATAGGTGCGTTGATATATGATACTACTGGTCATATAGGCATGTTGTGTTTATGTGTTTTAATCAGTCCATATAGTCTTGGTGGTTGTGGGTTTTTATGTATGATTTGTTGTTTTTCTAATTCGTTAAAGCAGATATTGCAGTTTGCTAAAGCTTGTTTTATTTCTTTTTGAAATTTTGTGGTAGGATCTTTGTTTAAAACATCTAAATTTCCTTTATTAATAAAATCATTAACCTTTTGTTTGTAAACATCTTTCGAAAGGATTACCAAAGTGTTACCCTTATCTGCTTTAACAGAAATTAAATTGTTTTCTGTAATTTTATGTCTGATAGATTGAAGCAGTGACAGGTTAGATGTTTGAAAAAGGAAAAAACTCAGAATAAAACATCTAACCTGTCACTACTTCAATCTATCAGACATAAAATTACAAAAAACAATTTAATTTCTGTTAAAGCAGATAAGGGTAATATTTTGGTAATCCTTTCGAAAGATGTTTACACACAAAAGGTTAATGATTTTATTAATAAAGGAAATTTAAATGTTTTAAACAAAGATCCTACCACAAAATTTCAAAAAGAAATAAAACAAGCTTTAGCAAACTGCAATATCTGCTTTAACGAATTAGAAAAACAACAAATCATACATACAAACCCACAACCACCAAGACTATATGGACTGATTAAAACACATAAACACAACATGCCTATACGACCAGTAGTATCATATATCAACGCACCTAATCACACCTTGTCCAAGAAACTCAACCATATTATTATCATAGGATACAAATCGAAATACTCTGTCAAAAATTCATTAGAATTAGTAGAAAAACTACAGAACATACATCTTCCAGCACATTCAAAACTTGTAAGCTTTGACATTTGTAACATGTTTTCAAAGATTCCACCACAAGACTGTATTCCTTTGTTAGATAATTTCCTAGTTAATAGTAATGTAGAATTAGTAAAAAGATTAGAGTTAATTCAATTATTTGATCTTTGTATCAGTCAAAATTATTTCACTTTTAATAATATAATTTATTTACAGAAAGATGGTTTACCAATGGGTAATTCTCTGAGTCCTCTATTAGCTAACATATTTATGGATAATTTGGAAGATCGACTATTTGAATTAGATCTTTCTAAACACATTATTTTTTTGTTTCGTTACGTTGATGACATTTTAGCTTGTTTTGACAATTCTTTTGAGGTTATCAATGAGTTTTTAATTCTTATTAACAGTCTTCACACAAACATCACGTTTACACTAGAAACAGAACAAAATAGAGCTATTAATTTTTTGGATTTAACTATTACAATTAATACAAACAATGAATTTGATTTTTCCATATACAGAAAACCCACAAGCACAGACGTCACTATACCTAACGATTCATGTCATCCGAGCTTTAACTACTCCAATGAAACGATCGCATTTGATAAAGAAATTTCAATCATCAAACAATTAGCACATGCAAACCATTATAACCATAACATGATTGACACTTTAATTCAACAAAAAGATTTATAGGTTAGCTATCAAAAGAATATTTTCAATTGACACTCAAATACAAGACACAAACTACTTATCAATACCATACTTTGGCAAGATATCAGAACAAATTCCAAGTATACTAAGAAAAACCACCAGTTACAAAATAACCTATAAAACTAACACCAACACCTTTTCATTTTTATTCAATGCTAAAGACAAAACACAAGATATCATGAAATCCGGCATTTATTGTTTGAATTGTTCTTTTTGTAACTCGGTTTATATTGGACAAACACTTAGAAATTTCGACATAAGATACAAAGAACACGTACGCTCTTATAGACTTAAACATCCAGAAAAATCGAATTATGCCAAACACATTTTGGAACAGAACCACCCAATGACACCTCAAAACAACATTAAATTCTTACATTTTTGCAACAACACTTAGACATTTTAGAAGCTTTTGAAATATACAGACATAAACGCACAGTACTTTTAATGAATGAACAAACTGAGCTTAGTAATTCTCCTTTATTAGAAGTGTTAGATATTTAGTTTTTGTATGTATTGTATCTAGTTACCTATTTTCTGTATGCAGGGACGAACCTAAGGAGTTTTTCTGGAGGAGGGTAACCTTAAAATTGCCAACTTATTACGATGAAAATACCAACTACTAGTAAGAAAATATTTTTATTTGTACCTAACATTATATGAAGCAAAATTAGTATATATCTTATTTTTATTTAAAACTCTCCAACGTGTAGGTATGTATGGCAATTAGATTAAATTTAAAAAAATAAATTGTTTTGGACACATTTTCTTATCTTCTCATTTTTCTCAAATTGTGAAATTGCCAACTCTCGCTCAAAATTATCAATTTTGAGGGGGGAGCTTCCCCTCTAATCCCCCCCCCATGGGTTCGTCCCTGTCTGTATGTATTTATCCTTAGCAACGTGTTTGTTTATCAATCTTATCTACCTTTGATAATGACATAAAGTGTCGAAACAATATTGTCAGGTTAAGATATTAATAAAACTTGTGAAACTTTAACTAATCTTTGTATTTATATTATATTTCATGATTATAGAGTTCTACAAAGTAGGGCTGGAGACAGTAAACGCTAAATTGTATTTGATTAAAGTAAATATTTAGTTGAATTAAATAAAATTTAATTGGTCAACTAAATGCTTTTCTCATAATCATTATCTAAAGAAAGTTCCTAATATTCAGATAAAAATATTCAAATTAAAAATCTTATTTTTCCAAATATTTTTAAATATATTTCAAATGCATTTTGGGCATTTCCATAGCAGCTTTCGTAACTCATATTTAAAAAAATAATATAATTTATTAAATACAGAAATTTAAAAAATGCGCAATCATATTTTAAATAATCTTAGGGATATTTTAATTATCGCTAGTCATTTAAACACGTACTACCACTAAACGAACTTAAACTTAATTTATTTAATACTACGAAATTATTTATTTAAAACTTACAATTATTTATTATTTATTTCCACTGAAGTCCATTTATTTTATACAGAGTGTTTATGAAAGCTCCTGGGCCAAGGAATGAAAACCAATTCCATGCACTGCCTTATTGATACTCTTTCAATAGCTATTAGCTAATATGTACAGTTGCGGTAGAAAAGTTTGTAACGGGTCTATTGCGACTGCGTAACTTCGACTTTTAATTCTCATAAGAGACGTCACTGTTATTCATCTGAAATGTCATAAATGGCATACAAGCCAGATTCATTCGATGTAAATATCAGAAAAATGTGCTAACTTGATAAATTATCGTTGAAGATTTTTCGGCCGCAACTGTACGTTCATTTTCTGTCATCTGTCAATGCCTAATGTCATTGTCCATTCAGCAATTTTTCTTATATTGGAATTTGGTCAACAAAACGACTGAGAAACATCTTTGAAAACAAAAGTAACGAGTAGGAGCATGTCTAAATCAAAATAGAAGGCATTTCAAATTTTTTTATAGAAATATAGATGTTGTACATCACAAAAACTCTTCAGGTGTTTCATTTTTAATTATTTTTATGTTGCTAGATTATTGCACTTTTGGAATCTCTTTTGTTATCTTATACCGAAAACAATATTTATTTATGTGACCATACAAATAAATGCATAAAATATATTAAACCCTATTAATAAAGTTTAATCATTTCTATTCTTTAAAAATAAAATGAGTATCGTGTTTTTTTTGCAATGCGTATTATTCGAAAAGAATGGTGTAATACACAAATTCTTTTAGCCATATACATCACATCACAGCACACTTGACCCAGGAAGATTTTAAACACTGTATATAGCACTGCTTCTAATTGTCGACTCTTCTTCGTACGGTAGCTGATTTATATGCCGCGGTATAGAATTCTAGAAATATCTGGAACGCAGCTCTCTGAATTGTTCGATATACTACATGGCGTTTCTTGATTCACTACACTAACCTCCTCTCCAAGTCGTATCCCAGAACAGCGTTATAGTCTAGTCAAATGGTAGAAAATAGGTGACAGTTTTAGTGTAGTTTTGATATTTTGGTTCTTTATGTTTTTTGGGCTGCTGATCACGGATTTCAAGTTTGCCAACAAGAATTTTGCCTGGAAACCCGTTTTTTTTTCAAAAATGGGCTAAAAACAGTTTTTTTCCTAGTTTTTAAAAATAATTTGAAAACTATCCATTTCTCGCTTTGTTTATTTGTATGAAATTAAAGAAGATAAGATTTCCTACATTTTATGTCTGAGGAAGCTTTTTGTACGATTAACGGTATAGTCGTCAAGGTGACGCGAAATCGGAGGTTATAAAACAAAAAACGGTTTTTTTGTAAAAAAACGGATTTCCAGGCAAGATTCTTGTTGGAAAACCTGAAATTCGTGATCAGCAGCCCAAAAAACATAAAAAACCAAAATATCAAACCTACACCAAAACTTTCCCCTATTTGCTCTTTTTGAGCACAATTTGACCAGACTATTAGTTCTCTGGCTTCTGTTAGAGGAGTCGTGACGATATCGACGCTTTTCACTCGATCCTACGCTCCTTTGCGATATAAGTAACAATCTACGCTCTCTGTTGGTCCTGACGTGCACTTTGGATCAAATCTGCAGACCACGATAATCACATCGGTGCCCTTGAAGATAAACCTCCAGCATGTTTCGAACGATTCTCCAATCTAATTGGTCCGCTCAACCGATTTTGGGAACTGCCACTTTGTTAATACCCTTGGTGAGTATGTTGGTCCTCAAATCCTATAATGCCCTCTACAGATTCGCATAATAGGGTTTCTGATAGCAAAATCGCTTCGTTACGAAGTATTAAATGGAAGGGTTATAATACGGCAGATGCACGACTTTGTCAACTGAATGGTTCCGTCTTCGGAGTTCGTTCAGACGTTCAAATTTCTTTCTAAACTCTAGCCTTACCATACGAAAGTCTTCGGAAACACACTAGGCAATGGAATAATCGACAGGGATTGTGAAGAGATTTCGTTGTGCCTTGGTCGTTACTACGAATCGAGCTATTCCGGCCCCGGAGAAAAGAATGCAGCCATGAGCTCGATGAAGGTCAGTCGGCCATCTACATCTTATCCTACTGACCGCCATTCCAGCTTGATCTTGCTGATCCGGGACTGGGTTATTATTCCCTTCATAGAGCGCCAAACGATTGCAATGTACAACTTTTGGTTTCCTTCTCAAGTCAAGATTAAGGAGGTTACAGCGGATCTTTGCGGGGTGAAGGGCAAGGGGATATCTCCTATGCTTTTACATAGGCTCTAACAACAAATACCAATCGATAAAAAAATAAATTAACATTCTTAAAACTGAACAAAATCATTTTATTATGAATGCCTATAATGCATTTATTAATTATTTGTATATATTAAAATAATTTAAGTCGATTGGAGTGCATTTGTTTAATTGTTGAAAGTGTAAAAATAAATGTAAATAGGTTAAGAATAGTGGCAACACCTCAAAGAAATCAATCGATTTTGTTGGTAGCAGTGTTAGGTTTCAGCTTCCGATTGAGTTGACATCCTAACCTCCAAATGTCAATCCCAAAATATAAGTGGAAGCATGTTGAATGTTTTGTAATTTTGTATACAATTACAGATGGGAATATTCTATTTTTTAACTTTTGTATAGTCTAAAGATTACAATCTGCTAAGCAGATACAAGAAATATATAAAAAGTTGATGAGGTTTAATACATATATTTTTAAAATTAGTGTGTTTGTATTACTAATTTCGTGGATATTCTGATTGTGATGATAAATTGTATCACATTGCAAAAGGTAATTTTACATTTTGAAATATTTCCGTCGAATTAACATTTGTATTCTGATATTATTAACGCAGAAGACTGAATTGTTCAACATAATTTGGTTAATAAAATATATGATTATTAGTTAATACAATAAAATATAGATTATTATAACAGTCATTATATGTCATCTTTCTGTTCTGTTATTTGAATTCGCGCGCTATGAGGTGTTGTCACATCTCTGCTGTCTTTCCACATATGTCGTGAAAAATTCTTGTTTTGTTTACTTTAAATTATTATTGTGCATTAACTAGACACAAGATTTCAAAAATATTGGGCAGCGTTGTTCTTCGAATATGAGAGTATGTCATTTTAGTTTTTTATCAGATTCCCTACATTTCTTCATCATAATTTTTCGTTAAAACTGCTAAAGGTTAGATGGTCTCCGTAAGAGCCCATGTTAAATTCTGGATTTTATTTTCCATTTTTCTCGGTAATGGTACACAAGAAGATTAGAAAAAAAAAGTTACCGAATAGAATAAGTGTCAAAGAACTCGAGGTTTAAATTTCACGTCATTCTCTACATTTTTACATTTCGCTGTATCCTCCTTAAGTCGTTTATTTGTTTTTTCATTCGGTACGGGCCCGTTCCAATTCCACTTCAGCTTTGGCGATAAGACAAATCAGTTTGCGGGTTATATAACCAAACCAGACTCCCAGGTTGAAATCTTCCTTCTTGCGGCTTTCACAACGTACATCTTACAGTCGCTAGCGATTTAGTTATTCTGTCGGATCCGGTCATGAATATTCTCCAACTTCTTTAACTCGACGACGTAAAATTTCCGGATACTTTCTTGCATCCGGCATCCGAATTCCAGATTACACGGTTATTGCAGCTCGCATCCAAACAACACAGAAGCTGGCATTTTTCCGGTTGTTTCGTGCCATTATGAACAGATGCAAATATTGATCCCAGTTTCTTGATAATGCCTGGTTCATGCATTCTACGATTCCGTCAGGCTGCAGATATAACCGTGGCCCGCATCTTGCGAACGCCGCAATCGGCAGACGTCGTCAAAGAGTGTGGACTCAAAATTACGGCTTTGGTCCGAATTCAGCTCCCTGAAGCTCTGGCACTCCGAAACGACTGAAGAACTCCTTACTTCAGTGACAGTCGCAGCTTCCTGGTTTAGCGCGCGTATGCTTCTGACCATTTGGTAAAATATTCCATCGTCACCAAGATGAATCCATCACCAGCGTCGGTCTCTGTAAATCGTCCAGCAATGTCTATAGCTACTCTTTCCACAGGACTACCCACATTGTATTGCCTCATAGGCATTCTTCGTTTTCCCAAGGGTCCGTTACCAGTGGCACACGGTTCACATTTATGGCACCACTCTTTCACGTTTTCTTTATAATTGACTTAGTAAAATCGCTCCCTAACTTTCTCCACGGTTTCTTCCCCAAAGTGTCTGGACACTTTAATGGTACTGGTACCATTTTCAGTTGAGGATCAGCCTTTTGTGCTCGTAATTCTTCCGTCAAGCAATGGTCGGTGACGATGCAGGTTCTTAATATCTATCGAGCCTTCTCTTTCCGACGAAAGGAGTGACGACATTCAGTCGGACAAGATTCTTTTGAAAGAGCATCAGCATTTCGATGGCCGGTGCCCACCCGGTGTTCCATGTCGAAATTATATATTCTTCATAATTATAAAATTTAGAGTAGGCTATGATTTTGCTGCATTTTTAAAATGTATAATCAATTTAGGATGGTAATCTTGCCAACAAAAATCACCAGCTTCTTAAATAATTGGATAATTTTTAATTATATCGCAATCACATAAATATGTAGTCTTTATACTATAGCGCCTATATTTTTAAATAGTACCGACGACAGGTTTATAATAACAATCTTGCACAAAATATTCACGATTTAACATTAATTTGATAATGGATATTCAGGTTTTGTAAAAACAATCATAAAAATTAATATAATATACACCTACGAAATTGTAATCTTTAAACAACTTTTATTAAATTACTGTAACAATTGCATGTAGTAATTAATCCTTTCTTTAAAAATTAAAGTTTGTGTCAGGTTTGTTCCGTTCCGGGGTGTATTTGAATTTGGTAACATCTAGTAATGAGGAAGTTGTAATCAGGGTTGGCATGTTTAAAACATTTTGTTTAAAAATGTTGATTAAAACTACTTTAACACATGAAACCATTTCTTTCTAAACATGTTTTAATCCTATATTTAAAACATGATTTTTGTAATTGTTTTAAAACGGCTTATTGAAAACTTGAAAGAAAAAAAATATTTTGGTCTTATACTGCGTTTTTTAATTTAAATGACCAGTGTCTATCTGAGAGGTGTATTATTGTAAGTTTACAACTATAAATTATAAAATGAAAAAGTATCAATTTATTGATTGTTTATTATTTAAATCTATTCTGGAAAATGGCTAAGATTGAAACTTGAATCATAAAAACAATTCTAATTTAATAATAAATTAAATTATATAGTGGAAAGAGGATTAGATTACATTGTATAAAATCAAACAATTTTGCTGCAACAATATTAAATTAATGTTTTAAACATTTCTTTTCAGATGTAGAGCATTTAATAAAGAGTTGCTATAAATAACGGAAAGAATAATTACAGAAATGACCTGGTTACGTAAATGGTAAATTTAAATAAACAAAAATACTTGAAAAAATGCTTTCCTATAGGAACTTTAGCAATAGTCTTTGATACTTCATAAATCAAACTAATTTAACACGCACATTTCTTATTTGCTGTGGATACACTTGGCAGGAATTTTATCAGGTTTAACAGCATCTTTAATACAATTGTTAAAAAATGCTGCCATATAGGGCACTTTAGTCGACCCGTCATCATGAATATATCATATTCGACTGATTTTCTATTTACTTCACATTCTTTTTAGAGGTTTAAAAACGCATTTAAAAAGAATAATGATCCTTTTATTTATAAATTACAATTTGCAAAGTGTTGACTTAACAATATTAATTTAATACTTTTGTTTTGGCGAGGATTGAAGTAGGTTTTTTATTTATTTAGGTTTCTTTGAGTTACTCTTTACTGGGGGGATCGTAAAATTAAAAAAGTGATGATAAGAGTAAGAACTTTTATTATTGTTTCAGGCATGTATAATCATGATCCATGATGGTAATTTGTACCCGAATTTAATAATATATTTCTTGAAAGCTTTCATTAAAATATTTCAAATTTTTTATTAGTTGAAAACAACTTAAATCATGTTTTAAACGTGTTTTTTACCAACCCTGGTTGTAATACATGGTTACAAAAGTGTAAAATCCTAGCCTACTCTACTTTAAAATTATTTAATTATTTAGTATTTACGTACCATTTATTAATTGTTACATACATTTTAATTAAATTTTATTTTATTTACAATGTATACATTTACGTATACGTAACCTTCTCATACAATAAGATTTTATAGAAATTATCTTTTCGAAGTTCAACAAATAGTTATGAGTAGATAATTTATGTTACAAAAGTACTGTAATTATGTAGGATTAATAGGGATTTCCATAGAGATTATTTACTCTCATAAAAGCCTCTGGCTTTTATTATGTAATAAATTGAGTACTTTAGGTCAACCACTTTTTGCAAAGATAAAATCTTAAATGTATTTGGAAAAAGTTTTGGAGAAAAGAAATACAAGTTTCTTTACACATGTAATAGTAGAACCTTTTAACTATCCTTTATTTTCCTATTTAGCCTTTCGCTCTCATAAAAGAATCGTATGCTTAAAAAATGACCTGAAATATCGAACTTGGCTATTGTTGTATCTTAGAAGTAGCACTGCTAAATTTCGGCGTTTCTGTTTTTGACAGTTACAGAAACTATTCATGTAACAATGGGTCTTACTCTCATCGCTAAAAGACTGCTATTTACTACGATTAAAAGTGTAGCATAGTAACACGTACATACTTGTGAGTAACATAGTAACAAAATTAGCCGCGTTCGGTATTTCAAATATGTTTTCTCGAAGAGCTCGGTCTCTATGGTATCCATCGTTGTAAATAATTGTAACTGTAGCAATAGAGCTTTCAGAGCAAAAAGAGTTGAAATACCGAACCCAGCAATTAATGACAAATAATAGTGCCGTAATCAGGGTTGGCATGTTTAAAACATTTTGTTTAAAACTCATGTTTAAAACTAGTTTAAAACATCAAACTAAGTTTTAAACTATTTCTTTTTAAACATGTTTTAATCCAATGTTTAAAACATGTTTTTTTGTAATCGTTTTAACAGCTTTTTGAAAACTTTTAAGATAATTTTAGATTCTTATACTGCATTTTCGAATTTAAATGACCAGTTTCCATCTGAAACGTGTATTATTATGTATAATAAGCATCACAATTATAAATTATAATATGTAAAAGTATAGACAATTTATTGATTGTTTATTATTTAAATCTATTTAAAAGTGGATCGAGGATTAGATTACATTGTATAAAATCAACTAATTTTGCTGCAACAACATTAAATGAATGTTAAATATTTCTTTTAGATGTAGAGCATTTAATAATGAGTTACTATAAATAACGTAAATCTAAATAAACAAAAATACCTTAGAAAATCCTCCCCTATAAATATTAGCAATAGTCTTTGATACTTCATAAATCAAACTAATTTAACACGCACATTTATTTTTTGTAATGGATACACTTGGCACAAATTTTATGAGGTTCAACAGCATCTTTAATAAAATTGTTAAAAAATGCTGTCATATAGGGCGCTTCGTGACCCGTCATCATGAATATATAATATTCCAGTGATTTTCTATTTACTAATTCTGCATTCTTTTCAGAGGTCTGAAGACACATTTACAAAGAATAATGATTGTTTCATTTCTAAATTACAATTTGCAAGGTGTTGACTTAACAATATTTAATACTTTTGTTTTGGCGAGAATTGAAGTAGATTTTTATTAGGGTATTTTTTATTTAAGTTACTCTATACTAGGAAGTCGTAAAATTAAAAAAGTGATGATATAAGAATAAAAGGACTTTTATTATTGTTTCAGGCATGCATAATCATGATTCATGATGGTAATTTATATCCGAATTTAATAATATGTTTATTAAAAGCTTTCATTAAAATATTTCAAAATCTTTATTAGTTTAAAACAGGTTAAATCATGTTTTAAACATGTTTTTTTTATATGGGGTGTTTTAAACTCATTTTCGATAAAAAACATGTTTAATTTAAAAAACAACTGTTTTTGTTTTTTTTGAAAAAACATGTTTTTTGCCAACCCTGGCCGTAATAGTATATTACATGTTGAGTTGGTAAAGGATATCTTTACAAGACAAGCGATAATTGTTTGACCGAGACGGTACGTCGAGGTCAAACAATATCGCGAGGCGTGGAAACTTTACCAACGAAACATGTATACTATTTTATTCACAATAATTAGACTTAAGATAACCAAAATAAAAAGTAATTTTAAATTTTAAAATAAATTTTTTATAAACTGTCATAATTTCGTTTATTGTTTCCAGCCTTATTTTGTAGAACTCCATAATCATGAAATAAATAAAGATTATTAAAAGTTTCACAGTTTTATTAAAATATACCTGACAATATTGTTTCGACAGCTATGCTGTCATTATCAAAGGTAATATAATTATAAACAAACACGTCGCTAAGGTAGATACAAAATAGGTAACTAGATAAAATTATTATTATTATTATTATTATTTTATCTAGTTACCTATTTTGTATCTACCTTAGCGACGTGTTTGTTTATAATTATAATTATATTACCTTTGATAATGACAGCATAGCTGTCGAAACAATATTGTCAGGTATATTTTAATAAAACTGTGAAACTTTTAATAATCTTTATTTATTTCATGTCATAATTTCAATCGGAGCCATCTGTCGACCAAAAGAAATTTTAAGTAAGGTTTTGTTCTTCGCCGCTAGATGGCAATGTATGCGCTCAGTATTTTAAAATTAGAAATTAATTAATTCCATTGTAATTATTAAATATAAAATACGGAAAAATAAAAATAAAACTAATATTAAATAAAAAATATGTTTTTAGCGTTAAATATATTTATAAAAACTTAAATTTAAATCGGATAAAACGTCCTGTTTTAAATTATTCAGAAAAAAGTTGGCCATAACTTTACATGTCAGTTTTACAGACATGTAAAGGAAATTGTTAACCACTTTGGTGTTGCTATAGCCATAGCTTACTTTCCAAGGTTTTTACAACATATGAAATGTACATATTGCAATATGATTGTGAATAAATGTATTTCTTAAGATGTCGGTTTTTTTAGTTGTTATTAAAATTTTACAATGATAATAAAATAATAAAAAAATTAATAGGAGATAATAATAAACATAAACAATACAATTTGAGATTTAAATTATTATTTTTATCAAACACCTCTAAATAAAAAGGGCTCTATCTTGATGTTTTTATTTTAACCTATTAAAGTTGAAGTTTACTCACTAGTGGGCAGAAAAACTTTTTACCCACTGTATAATTTGATTGGCCGCTATTGTAGGTAGCAACCAATCACTAGCTTACATTGCATAATATTATTTATCCAACACCTCTATATAAATACCATGTTTACTATGGTCATTTTAAATAAGGAAAGTGATTGTTTACTCTTTTGTTACATTATAACCTACGTTGCCCCTAGCAACGTGGGTTATTTTTAAAAAACTCACTCCTTCAAAGATAACAACCAATCACCAACCTATGTTACTTAATATTATTAAAATCCAGTCATCGTGCTAGAGTATTAAATTTATTGCCTTCAAAACTACAGACTAACCATACATTGCAAATTCGATGTTTAAACTTAAATAAAAAGGTGTTGGATAAAACTTTGTATGGCACGCGTGAGTTAAGGATATTATCCACTCAGAAAAATTAACGCTCTCGGGCCTGCCGGCCCTCGAGGGTAAATTTTTCGTTCGTGGATAATATCTTTCTTAACTCACTTGTACCATAAATAACTATAAAATTCAGTGATCGGGCTAGAGTGTCGAATATATTACCATATTATATTATTATTATTATATTACTATACATATATTTCAAGTTCAATGTTTGAACTAAAATAAAAACGATAAAATGTGATATAAATAGATATTTAAGATACACGTGTAAAAAGCCATTTCTTATTGCGTGAAAAGTTTAAAACACGAGCGAGTGTTTTAAAAGACGTAAGTGCAATGAAGAGACTTTTACATGTGTATCTTACTACATTTTATCTATGATCATAACATCTTTACTAGAGTATTCATTTTAATTGACATATTTTTTAAATTTGTGACTTATGACATGTCATACGAGGTCTGGCTATTAAATAACGAGACTGCTTATAAAAAAGAGTTTTATTTTAAAAATTATTCTACAATCGAATGCTCCCCTTTAATGTACTCCCCTCCCCTCGCCACACAACGTTCCATTCGTTTTTTCCATTGGTCAAAGCAATGCTGGAAGTCTTCTTTTGTAAGAGCATTTAGGAGCTCCGCCGATTTTCGCTTCACCACTTCGATCGACTCGAACCGGGTTCCTCTTAAGGCAGACTTGATTTTCAGAAACAGGAAAAAATCACAGGGTGCTAAATCAGGCGAGTACGGAGGGTGTTCGAGTACTGGAGTGCCTCTAGCGGCTAAATAACGCTTCACAGACAGCGCGTTATGGGCAGGTGCGTTGTCCTGGTGCAAGATCCACGACTTGTTTTTCCACAACTCCGGCCGTTTCTTACGAACTCGCTCTCACAGTGTTGCCAACTTTCAAATAGTAAGTTTGGTTTACAGTTTGACCCTGTGGAACCCATTCAGTCATCACGATGCCGTTGATGTGGAAAAAAACGATTAGCATGGCTTTAAATTTTGATTTCGACATCCTTGCGTTTTTCATTCTTGGCGATGCAGGAGTTTTCCAGTGCATGGATGGCCGCTTAGTTTAACATCGTATACTTTCTTTATGTTCAACTCGTCATGTAAAATTTTTCTGACAGTTTCTTTATCGGCGTTTACAGTCTCAGCAATCATCCGAATGCTCATACGACGATCTCCGATTTCATTGATTTTGGTCATTGTTTGCGAAGTTGAAACAAAGACAGGTCGACCTGGAAGTTTGTCATCTTCGGTGCTCTCTCGGCCTTTAGAAAACCGTTTATACCATTCGAAAACAAGCGCACGAGATAAAGAATCCTCACCATAGGCCTCTTTCAGCAACTTATAGCACTCAGTCGGAGTTTTTTTAATTTAACGAGAAATTTCACATTGATCCGTTGCTCGTGTTTTTCGTCACACATTTTTATTGGCACGAGAGAAAAACACGTTCGTTTCTAACCTCTATAGAAAAAATACTACTACAGCGACAAAAACGTGTTTTCGTACTGGCATAGTAGACACTTCCAGCTATCCAACGCTGCATTCGTTTTCCCCCCTCCCCTCTAGGACGTCTTCTGTGCGCGCAGTCGCGTTATTTAATAGCCAGACCTCGTATATCAGCGTGCTTTGATGTTTACTTGCTAAGTTGTTTAGCAATCAATTTGGAAAATATTCATAAATGATTTATCATACATCTCTTGTTGACATTAGCGTGCAATAAGAAGTTTATAACACTAGTCCAATAAACGTTAACAAAATAATTCTTCTAACCAGAAATTTTACTCAAGTTTACTTTTTTATTAGTAAGAATAAAATAATATTACTATGGGGCATTTTATATGAAATTATCAAATTTAAAATATTGTTTGCTGCACCATTTTTGATTTTGATGAAAATGGGCTAGCTTGTTACCCTAGTCTTGATATAGGTGGCCATTTTTCATCAGCGGCATCGACAAATTTACCAATTTAAGAGGTTTACGTATTTGATCTCAGCTTGTTATGCAGTTGACCAATTTGGAATATTATGTCATTTTAAAACTTAGATATGTACATTTTATTTATATATTTACAAACTGATGGTAACTTATTTTTTCAACATGGCATCTGTACGCTTTTGCCGTTGAAATTGTCATTTTTCTCTGATTTGTGCCCCATGGAATGACCCTATGGAAACACAAAAAAATAAAGAAATCTCTCTAGAGTATAAATAAATTATACGCTTCTAGAGTAGTAAAAAAGTGACAACGTTGCCAAGTTGGCACCAGTATTTCGTTTGTTCTGATGAAAACAAATTAACGCAGTAAATGACTTCGTCTGAAGTTTTGAGATCTTTGTAAATATTCAAAATGTATGTATATAAAACGATGGATAAAACACTATTTATTCAAATTCATTTAAAACGAAACAGTAAAAAAATCCGAATTATGTATCTTTTTATTTAATACAACTGATTTTGTTTTCGAGATGCAAATTACGAGCGGCCGGTGGTGCTGCATTTAGCTATATAAAGCATTTAAGTTTCCCGCTCGTTTTTGGCAATGCGACGTTGTTACATTACGAGCTATATCAAGTGTTCAATCGACAATTTCTTCGTATTAATTCTTTTTTGGCAAAACTATCTTCCTAACAAATTTGAAACTTTAATGGCACAATCTTACAACCTTTTCACATGAAATGGTTTGGTGTCAGATTTTTCATGTTTTTTATGAAGTTATTGTAATAAATATGTCAACAACTTATCCTTTTTGATAAGATCGCATGTTATTTTTAAATGCAATTTATGCATACACAAACTTCCTAAACATTAAAGATTTTTTCAGGAAATAATATTGGACATTAAAATCTATCAAACGCACTAATTTCTTTTACATGTTCATCATATTTTTTACAGCCACAACTTCCTTAAATGAAAAAACAAGTGTATGGTTACGTGATATGTAATATACATATATATTTTTAAATTGAAGACCCTATATATATATATATATATATATATATATATATATATATATATATATATATATATATATATATATATATATATATATATATATATATATATATATATATATATATATATATATATATATATATATATATATATATATATATATATATATATATATATATATATATATATATATATATATATATATATATATATATATATATATATATATATATATATATATATATATATATATATATATATTGCGGTGACTTCGCATAAACAGAATAAGTTTTGATTTTCTCCCACCTCGGCTAGCAAAAATAAAAATATGCGCGATGAATTTGGCTAATTAACAATAAAATATTGTTTTTATATTCAAAATACTTTCAAATAACGAATAATTGTAGATAATTGATTTATAAATTTATTTTTAAAAAGACTGTACTTTGGAAATGCTTTTCAACTTTCCTCATTTGTAAATTCTTATATGATTCAAAAATACTTTTTAATAGTTTTAAATAATGCACTAGTTACATAACAATGTTACGTGAATTCTGACTAAATCAAGTTTACGTAATAATAAGTTGGGCGCCAGTTAAGTAACTTAAAATAAGAGAATTAAATTTAATAAAAACTCATCTCAGGGTGAATGTGGATTCCTGTAGGTTTTAAAAATATACAAATTGAAATTGAAATCACTTTTTAAAATTAAAATCTTAATTAAGTTTAATGGCTAAATTGTTCAAAACACTTAATTACACCTCACAAACGATAGTTTTTTCTTCATCAGATACCAAAGGAAATAACTTCCTACCTTTTTATAAAGCGATGCTTCTTCCTTTTTCTATAGATATCCTCTTTCCAAAACCAATTGGCAGAGCAAGTCACTTATGTTGTCTCAGTGCCAATTTCCAATTCCGGTTGACTTCCTTCCTTTTGCATGGCTTTCCCACATAACACCATCCACAGTCTTGGTTTTGGTAACTCACTTTTGTTTTACTTTAATAACGGGTACTATATCCCTTTTTCGAAGAACTTGTATTTGCTTTTTGTGTTTAATTAAATAAAACACCGATTGATGGTTTTAATCGAAGATTTATTATCTTGCTTACTTAGCAAGTAAATTAACTTTCAAAGGTTCTTTATAAACGTATACACTTTTACAATTTATAACCTTTTTAATACTTTCGCTGTATTCCATTCACCAACCAACTTAATTATCTATTTACATTTGTACTATGTTATTTACATGACCTTACTCTTTCGCTTTATCTCAGGAACTGTCTTTACTCTTTCGTCGTTTAACAGTAAGTGTCTAATTACATTAATACTATATTTATTACACGACTTTACTGCGTCGCTTTATATTACTGACTCTCCCTAAAATTATAATTTTCTAAGCTTATATACAATTGACTATTTACATAATTATATTACACAATCTGACGTCACCTTACGAACTAATACAAACTGTACACTCATATAATACATAATAGCAGATTAATATTCTTTATAAAAATGACACATCTATTACAGGTTATTATACAGTACTTTTACGCAATAATAACGATCTAATTACATAAACAAAACCTTAAAAGAATCACATAACCCGTCGATATACTCATTTGAATTTATACATAATTGAATTACATCACAACAATAACTTGCGCACAACTGGATGTTACGTATACTTAAGTAACCGGTGAGTAAGCTGTTTGATAATAAATAGAAACATGTATTATTTAACCTTATTAAAAAGTATACACATTGATTTCAAAATCAATGACACTCCATTAAATAACTTAAATTTATTTTTAACAGGAAAAGTTGATAAAAATATTTCAAAAGTGTTAGTTTTCAACGAAGATTTTAAAATTTTACAATAATTTTCAAAATTACCAAAATTTTGACACCAAAATCCACAGCAATATATATATATATATATATATATATATATATATATATATATATATATATATATATATATATATATATATATATAACGGGTGTTTTTTTAAATTTGGCGTCCTAGTTAGCTATGACTATGAGTTTGTTGTGAATAGACCACTATTTTTCAAATGTCAAAATGTCAAAACTTAAAAGTGAGGTTAGGTTTAGATACACTGCGGCGTGGCGACATTCAAAGGTGCGTTCACAATCGAACTCTCATTGCTTGCTCTGACGCCAAATTTAAAAAAACACCCGTTATATATATATATATATATATATATATATATATATATATATATATATATATATATATATATATATATATATATATATATATATATATATTAATAATTTTATGTAATTAAATAAATAAAATGTTTATGAACTATATTAAATATTTTATTTTAAAAAATTACAGGAACTGCATGGAATTTGAACCGTGGTTTTCTAGACGAAAATACAGAGACCGTTCCACAGAGCTATACTGTCTGTTGACATTGATCGCTGCTTTAATGAATGTCATTTGATATCCTTTCTTGTTTGTATTTGTAAGGAATTGTTTATTTTATAAATGCACATAAAAAAGAATAATTGCATACAATTATCCCTTAATTTTATAGTCATTGTTTAAACTTCATAATATATGTATAATATTTATGTTAATTAAAAATAAAACTAATTACATTGATTGATTGATTGCTTATACATTACCATATTAATATTTAATTACAAGTTAATCTGTTTTATAAATATTATAATTATTAAAAAAAGGTTTATTTATGAAATATATTTAATATTGTATTATAAGACTATACGAACTGCATCGGATTTGAACAGTGATTTCTAGTCTGAGATCCAGCCATTCTTCCACGGACCCATGCTCTGTTGACGTTGTCTGCTTATTTAGTGAATGTCATTTATCATCATTTTTGTTTGTTCCTTTTTTATTATTAATTGATTTATTATTACTTTTTGATGATTTTTTACAATTACTAAGTACTGTACATTCACTTATTAATTGGTTAATATTATTTAATCAACCATTAATATTGATTTATTTACGCATGTAAACATGTTTTGAAATTGAAATTTTGCGCGTTGACAAAGAGGGGAAATGAGTTGCCATGGCGAGGGAGCCACCGCTCAATGATTAATTAATCTTGGCGATTATACTTCTAACAAAATGGCGTGTAGGATTATGCTCAGATTTTGCACAGTGTTTAGTAAGTATATTTACCACGCGGTACAGAGTAAGTTGTCTGGAAAAATCTGCTAATTCAGATTTTTGAAAATCTGTCATGCCGGGGTTTTAAATTATTTTGATAGTATTATTTACAATAACTAACAAAACTTAATGCGCGATTCTATAAATAATAATAATTCGAAAAAACTTTGGTTTCTTTAATACTATGCTTATCCCTTGAATTTATATTAGAGGTAAACTCGTGTATATGTAGAAAGAACCACTTCCCGAGCATTCGAAAGAGCCCTTAACATGTTTACAAAAAAGTAAATCACGTGATTAATGATGCAAGACTTCTGGTTGGCCGAATGAGCTTTATACTCCGTATTATGTGACCTATAAATGCAATTATTTTTTGATGTCATTTAAAAAAATATTGGTAGAACAATACAACTTTTATTTAAAACTTCTTTTTGATTTCTAATAATAACAAGGATAAAGGGGTGGTCAAAATATAATAAACAACTCTGTACTTTGTTGCGCAAACCACATGGGTTTGACCTCTATCTGTAACTCCTGGCTTATAGGTTGTTCTGCCGGTGCTATACATTATACAATGTGTGATTAAGATATAAAGTAAAAGTAATGTAAAGAAAGTTTTTGGTAAGTGTTGTGCAGTGGCGGCGATAAGGTACCCGCAGACCCCACGTAATTGTAGGGGCCCCGACCCGTAGTCCGATCAGCCTCCACAAACATTAAAAAAGCGAGACAAGTGAAAGTATCATAAGTTTCTATTCATCAAATAATTTGTTAATAAATTTTATTATCATTTCTGCTCATATTTGGATTTTATTATATTGATTTATTGCCCTCTTTTGCGGCAAGCGTTTTTGGAAAAGCAAAAGCTGCCTGATGCAACCGCTTTACAACCCCCGTGGCTGCTTTGCATGTATAAAAAAATATAAACAGTATGAACCTAATTTTGAAGCTTTCAAAACATTAAAAATTCATTAAAAACAATTTATTCAAAATCAGTTTATGTTATGATAGGTTTTCTTATCATATATAATATCAGATTTCTTGGAGGAGAAGGGGGACAAGATCTGCGGTGTAGTAAGGACCCCAAGCACTTATCGTGGGGGGCGGGCAGTTCTATTACCACCGCCACTGGTGTTGTTAGCAAGATTCATACCAAAAATGAACTAGCGAATTTTGTAAGCAGCCAACTTTGTAAAAATGTGTTATATGGTTAATATCGATATATCCTATACTAAGTATAATTTATTGCATTTGATCTGTTACAAAACTGTTACTTCCACTATTTTATCTCAACAAAACAATTTGTTCTCTATTGTTATATTTATTAATAGGCCAGTAAAATAGAATCCGTTGGTGGAAATAAATGTTGGAAAGCGAGAGATCGTTTCGATCGCTTCAGTTGACGTCAAATATAAGTATCCTAGGTTTGCACGGTCCCTCGACGCGAGCTTACCTGAGGGCATCACAAGAACCACGAAATCTTTGGATCTTTTTTAGTTTTTCGCTTATAACTTTAAAGCAGTGCTTTCGAACAAAAACTTCACTATTACAAGAATTATAGAGCATTAAATTCTGCGTCGGAAGAGTATCCAACACTTTAAATTCGGTTCAGTGGTATGGATGAAATCGACGATCGAAAAACGACAATTTTACAAATTTTCGATTTTCCGTCAGATCGGACGCCCAGAGGCTTTCCGTATAAAAAAACCCGTTGGACTCATTCTGATGGTTAATATAAGTCGAGAAATACCTAAGCTTTGATATTGTAGAGGTTGGCGGATTAAACTAATGGCCATTTCTTTGTCATCCCCCATCACAGCAATTGGGATCAATCCATATGAAGTGCTGCAGTACTGGTAGCTCGATCACTTCGAAAAAAAAAAATTTTTTGTGTGTTATCACATTTATGTATTGGTAGATCAAAACCACTGTTATTTTGTTTTTATTCCTTTTGATTGAAATATGGCAGCCATATTTGTTTCGTGGTGTACGCAGTTTTTTTATGTAAACGTAAATCTTGATATTACGTGTCATAAATGCAACATTATGACACATCATGTGCAAATTATTATTATATTATTATTATAACGAGAACTTAAAATGCCCATAAATACCAAAATACTACAGTTTCAGAGTTAAAATATTTTATACATAAACTACCTCTAACTGTGTACTTTTAAAAAGAAAATCAGTCCTAAGACTTCATCTTCATCTGGATATACATATGAAATATGCTCCCCTAATAAGCGGAGATTTTTGTAAAAACGTTGTTGTTAAATTTCGGAGTTAAATTGCACCCATAAGTAAGCATCCTACGAAAATTATGTTTAGATTAAAAGATGTAATCCGACATGTGAGCAATACAATGGTTTCTACGGCTTGTCTCTAGGACCACCCCTTCTTGAGATATCAAGATTTACGTTTACATCAAAAAACTGCAAGAAACGTCGTGCACCACGAAACAAATATGGCTGCCATATCTCAATCAAAAGGAATAAAAATAAAATAACAGCGGTTTGATCTACCAATACTTAATGATAACATACAACAAAAGTTTTTTTCGAAATGATCGAGCGACCAGTACTGCAGCACTTCATATGGATTGATCCCAATTGCTGTGATGGGGGATGACAAAGAAATGGTAATTAGTTTAATCCGGTAACCTCTACAATATCAAAGCTTAGGTATTTCTCGACTTATATTAACAATCAGAATGAGTCCAACGGGTTTTTTTATACGGAAAGCCTCTGGGTGTCCGGTCTGACGGAAAGTCGAGAATTTGTAAAATTGTCGTTTTTCGACCGTCGATTTTACTACTACTACTGAACCGAATTTAAAGTGTTGGATACTCTTCCGATGCAGAATTTAATGCTCTTTAATTCTTGTAATAGTGAAGTTTTTGTTCGAAAGCACCTCTTTGAAGTTATAAACGAAACACTAAAAAAGGTCCGAAGATTTCGTATTTCTTTTGATGCCCTCAGGTAAGCTCGCGTCGAGGGACCGTGCAAACCTAGGATACTTATATTTGACGTCAACTGAAGCGATCTCCCGCTTTCCAGCATTTATTACCACCAACGGTCCCAATCGGGTCTAATTTTACTGGCCGATAACTATATTTGAGATTATTCAGGTAGTATTAATATGTTGGCCCGTGTGGTGCGTATTAGTATATGAAACAATAAAGATAACAAGATTATTGAATGTATGTCACAAAATTAGCGAATTGCAGCAGTGTTTGAATAATTAATTGAATAACTGATAAATGCTACTTCTATAAGTAAATCAATAGTTATATTGTTATATTCTTTGATGAATTGGATGTAGTTACTTATGAGGGCGTAATGGATTAAGCACCATCTACACTGTACATTTTCCTAAATAAATACGTTTTACAGATATGGTTTTTTGAGCAAACTGGTGCGGAGCCCGCCAGTGGATCTATAAAGTTCCCTTTTCTACGTCTTTCAGTTCAGTTCATCTACACTGCCACATTCTTGTTGTTATATCCTATGATAATAATGTTTATAAACTGCATAAAGTGGCTTGTGATAAAGACTTAATATTTTCATTGTGTGTAGTTTGTATTCTAAAAAGAAGAAAAAACACTATAATTGTGACTTTTTTGCATTTTCATAGCACTTAAAATAGCTCAGAATCTGTACTTTTAGATGTGAACTTTCCCACCTTGGTAATGAATAGGTATAATTTATTGGTATTATTGATGATGGGAAAAATATACAGAAAAAAAAACCCAATACATAGTTGTTGGATTATACTAACCACAATTATGTAGTAATATTAAACACTTTTAATATTTAGTTAAATATTTTTTTGTTATTGAGCGTTTCAACGGGAATTTTGCAGCTGTTTTGGCCAAAAACAGCGTCACAAAGTTCAACTTGCGGTTTTCAATGACAAGTTTATTTGTGAAGTTGTTATTATTGTATTAAATTAATAATTTAATAAAAAATATCAAAAAGATTTCAAATATTTCATATGTTTAACGAATATATCATTGCTACCAACAAAATTTTTGTACTAACAAAATATCTGCATGTTTAATAATAAATAATAGTAACTTAACGCGTAATAAGAAAAATGGTATGAAAAACTCGCCTGACGGCTCGATACGTACACTGTACTAGCATTACAATAATGTTCAATAATTATCGACTATATTAAATATTCGCTAACAAATAATAAATATAATAATAACAAATATTAAATATTTGTTAATAAATAATTAACTTAATAAAAACTAATAATAATTGTTAACTATAGTAAGAGCAAAAAGTAACTTCATCGAAGGCGCCGTTGGAATTTTGAACGCATGTGTATTATAACACCAGAAAGTTATACAAAATAATCCTTTGACAAAGAGATAGTCGGACTTACATGATAATAAGAAACCAATTTACCTATAAGTAAAATAATTAAAAAAGGGGCTAGTTTCAGATAGGGTTCATTTTATGTTTATGAATGCTTTTACTTTCCTTAAAATCGAGTTTTACGCCCAAAGAAATTGTTTTAAGAATTGCTCATTTTACTAGACGGGCACTAAATTATTCATACAAATTTTAAACTTTTCACCAAATTTCACTTATTTTATTTTGACATTACAAAACAACTTATGCCGACGTCTATTACTCATAGTTATAAAAATCATACATAATTATAGGTAATCATCAATGATAGAAGTTTCGAACTTTTGCTCGAACACCAGTCTTTGCACATCTTTTTCTGAAATCTTTTGGCTAGATGCACTCCAAATTTGTTTGAATTCTTTGACTGTTTTAGCTGCTCAGCCACTGCTTCTAAAGTTTCTTCTTATAATAGCCCAGTAGGGCTCTATGACATGAAGCTTAGGACAGTTTGGTAGATGTCCTGTTTTTCACAAAATTGACATTTCTAGATTTCATAGGTTCTAGGGTCGTACCAGAGGGCAGTGGCAGTGGGCAGATACAAAATCTGCCCAAAATAATAGGGAAACGCGTTTACAATATAAAGTACGGGTAGTAATCGTTTTTGTACGCATTCTTTTCTGTAGACGTCTTCTCCAATAGTACCAGTACCAAAAATGTTGAACTTTTAAGACCACAAGACCGCATGTCCTGCTATACAAGAATTTTCTTCCTGAATTCTATTTTAATTGTTTTTACACTATCATGCACACCTTTTCCCATAACTTCATTGTAAAATTGAGGCTCTGGTATCGCACTGCTGTCCATTTTGACGTACGTTTCGTCATCCATAAGAATGCAACGAGTGGTGTTTTAAATCAAAACGCTGTACAACTTACTCCAATAAGTAACTAAGAGAAAATAAATAAACAATAATTAATCACAACTTAATAATAATAATAATAATTGTAGTAGTAAAAACAAACTAATCGCATAATATTTAATTAAAATAAATAAATATATTTTGTACTTTCATCCTTGTTACTAGAGGGGGGTGCGACGCCCCACTATTTTAAGATAGAGAGGGCTACTCTGATATACTGAAATTCTCTGACCCATACTTCCGATTCCCTTGAATATTACAAACAAATTCAAGCAAGTTTACAAAATAAAATAAAGAGTTTGAAATAACTATTACATTATAAGTTCAGTGTCTTGATTCAAGCTGAGAAGCATTTGTTTTGCATTTGAAACTAGTACTAATATGATTTTTCATATCATTATTGTAAACACTGTACACTGCATACTGATATACTGAATATCAACATACTGATACTTCATTGACTATGAGTGATAAATCAAAATGGTGTATAATAGAAGAATATAGAAAACAGTATAAAAGTTTGAGTGTTTTCAAATTAATAATTATAGTTTTTATTTTGCGATACTTAAATACCTAAACTCTTACGTGAAATATAGTGATATCTTTAAATATCGTAAATTTGAAAATGCGGTACAAAAACTTGATGACAAAACTTATACGGAAAGTATTAAAAAAAGATTATATGGAAAAGATTAAAAGCAACGAGAATACAAGGTAAAATTGTTTGAACAATGTAGCAAATTATTTGGTTGTAAAGGTAGCCTCGCACATTTAGTTTCTGGTTAACTGATTACAAAATTGGCTAGTTTTAAACTAAATAGGGGAAGAGGGAGAACAGTGTTACACTTAATGTTTTTAGGATTGCTTTATATTAAACATTGTTCATATTTTCATGTTAGAAGTACTTTGGTGTTAACCAAGTGTAGGTGCATTTTCGTGAATATTCACTGATGGGTTTTCAAGAAATTAAGGTAGGTATATTTTTTAATATCAAAAGTAATTATTTCAAGTAAAATACAATTTACTTCAGGATTTAAATAATTAAAGCTAGATTATTAAAAATTTATTTATAAATACTTTGTAAGCTTATTTAGGCCGGAGAAGCACGAACTTAACCTCAAAACTGTTTGTGCCCTTATTAACTATTCGAGTAATATCCGTCCAGCTAAAGATGAGCGCTGGTCATCGATGCTCTCTGTGTGGTATAAGATTAAAAAATTCCTAGTCAAATCAGCACGAAAATGTCATAGCAGGTGATTTTTTGAGGTTAGGGATAAGAAATTTTGGACGTTTGTAACCTTCTTTTAGATTTTAACATTGATACTTGTTGTTTTGGAAAGTTTTAAAACATTTTCAGAAGGAAACTAAGAATTAGATTTTCGCGAATACCTTTTAGTACTGTACGTTCTTTAGTTTTGCAGAACTACCAAGTACTAAAAAAACAAGAAACAACTTTTACTTATATTTAAAAAATTCACTCATTTCTAACAATTGTAATAGTATTACAGTACCTTCAATATGGAGATATATATTTTTTTCAAATACAGTTTTACATTTAACGATATTAAATTTTTCTACGATAATTTTGCCAATAAATATAGTTATTTTTACTGTTTTGTGGCAATATGTTAATTTGATCTAGGAATTTATTTGTAATGTTGGCTACTTCGTATTCTACACTCTACAGAGCTAGTCAAATCAACTTCCAACGACTCAGAGAAGTGCTAATGTAATTCTATCTTCGTCATACTCGTAGATAATGAGAGTAAAGCACAACAGAACGCTTTCTGTGATAATTTCTTGCAAAGATGACGCAGAGCTCATCTTTCGGTGGACGGATAGTATAGATTTTTGATGATTGGGGTACAGTGTTACAGTGGATAGTGGGGTTCGGTGTAACATTATTTATGTAACACTTGTGCAGACAGTGATCAGTCCAAGTTGCATCTAAGTGACAAAGATACATTATTACATTCAAATGATATCGATGTTGGAAACTTTGTGGTAATACAAGAAGAGGCTACAATAAAACACATAATTTTGTCAATTAGGGAAATGACACGTAAAACGAATACAGAAGTTAATCCAACTTATAAATTTGTACATACAACGCAAGAATATAAGAATTTTAAGTTATTTTATTAACATTAACATTGTTAAGTTTTCCTTGTAACTCTGTACCCCACTATTAGATTACAGTGTTACACAGAGCACCAAGTTGAATAAATCTTAATTTTTCGAAAAGTTGGAATAATTAAAGCAAGTTAAATGTAAAAGTTGAAACAAGATTCGTAACTCTTAAACTAAGAAGAGAATAAATTTTAAAATTTTTATTTGTTTCTCAATTATATCCAAAAATATTTTTTGTGTAACATTGTTCCCCCTCTTCCCCTACTGTTCCCCAAGCCTTGTCAGACGTACGTATTACATGAAATTGCAGATGTATGGTAAATAAATATTTATTCTGCTTTGATATATTTTTTAACAAATAAGTACAATATAGTACAGTGTTGTGCAAACTAATAAAAACTTTTTAGTTTTATAAAAATCACAAACAGTTTTTAAGCGGATTCGAAATAAATGGTGCTACTACTCGTATTCTGTCGGTGATTTATTATTGAACTACCGTTAGCTAACGCTCCACCCTCCTGTCGGACCCCACTGCTGCGTTCTTGCGATTACATCAGAAAATACATATCTTAATATACAGGGTGATCCAAAGTGATTGAGGATGATTTGAATTTACCGCCACGTTAAATTATCGTCACGTTCGACATATTTATCGTTCTTTTATTTTACAGTGGCGTCTTAACTCTCAAGCATATTATAGCTTATAAACTTCCTTAATTTTAAATAATAAACTTACCTGACAATAAAATCGTCTAATATATAAACTGTAGTTCTGAAAATAATTGTTTTGTAAAATAAGAAAACAACCGAAATAAAGCAAAAATTCATTAAAAACCCGGAACAACGTGGCAAAGCACAACGATGTAAACGAGAAGGTGACGAGTGGCGCTGTAATTTGATGCAACACATTTCAGTATTACAGTAACAACGTGAAATACACTAAAATCTACGGAGCGAAATTAAGGAAGTTGTGGTGGGATAGTCTGAGCCAAAAATTATGGAACTGTGCTATTTTGACAAATAGAAATAATTACATAGTCTTGCTTCAAATAATGGCTCAAACCATACTAGTTTTATTAAAATGCATGTGAAAGCAATTAGTTATTATTTATATATGTTTTTAATTAATTATTAGTTTTTTTAAAGTCAGAAATTAACTTTTGACTGTCTAGTCCAAACTTAAGAACGTGAAAAACTGACGAAAGAAACAATTGTTCTAACCAGAAATTTCATTCAAGTTTACTTTTTTATTAGTAAATATAAAATAACATTACTATGTAAACACTAAAAATTAAAGAAATCTCTCTAGAATATAAATAAATTATACGCTTCTAGAGTAGTGAAAAAGTGACAACGTTGCCTTCAGTTGGCACCAGTATTTCGTTTGATGTTCTGATAAAATCAAATTATTGCACTAAATGACGTTGACTCATGTTTTGAGGTTATCTTTGCAAATATATGTATATAAAACACCATTTATTCAGATTCATTTAAAATGTAGCAGTAAGAAATTCCCGAATTATGTAATTTTTTATTTACTAGAACTGATTTTATTTTCGAGATGTAAATTACCAACGGCACTGGGTCTATATGGAGCTATATAAATCATTTAAGTTTCCCGGTAGTTTGTCGCAATGCGACGTTGTTACCAAGTGAGCTATATCAATCGTTCAATCGACAAATTCTTCGTATTAATTTATTTTTTGGCAAAACTATCCTCCTAACAAATTTGAAACTTTAACGGCACAATCTTACAACGGTTTTACGTGAAATGTTTTGGTGTTAAGTTTTTTTCATCATTTTTTATGAAGTTATTATAATAAAGGTATCAACAACTTGCCATTTTGCATAAGATCGTGTGTTATTTTTAAATGCAATTTATGCATAAACAAACTTCCTAAACATTAAAGATTTTCTAGGAAATAACTTTGTACATTAAAATCTATCAACTGCAATAATTTTTTTATATTTTCATCATATTTTTCTACAGCCACAACTCCCTTAAAACCATACTCACTCAATTTGGATCATACACTATGTGAGTAATAATATTAGTTATTATTGTCGCTACCAATGATATTACTTATTACCGCTTATTCTTACTTTTGGTTCGTTATTAAATCTAACATTAGATAAACAGTTCATTTGAGAACTACTTCGCTCTTATTACTTTTTCAAATTTCTTTGTAATTACATACTTTTCCTGAAATAAATAAAGATTATTAAAAGTTTCACAGTTTTATTAAAATACAACCTGACAATATTGTTTCGACAGCTATGCTGTCATTATCAAAGGTAATATAATTATAAACAAACACGTCGCTAAGGTAGATACAAAATAGGTAACTAGATAAAATAATAATAATAATCAGAATTATTATTATTATTATTATTCTGATTATTATTATTATTTTATCTATAGTTACCTATTTTGTATCTACCTTAGCGACGTGTTTGTTTATAATTATATTACCTTTGATAATGACAGCATAGTTGTCGAAACAATATTGTCAGGTTATATTTTAATAAAACTGTGAAACTTTTAATAATCTTTATTTATTTCATGATTATGGAGTTCCACAAAATAAGGCTGGAAACAAACAATAAACAAAAAAAAAAGCATACTTTTCCATTAATTTCCACAATAGAACCTATTGTTGGTGATGGTAACTGTTTCTATCGTAGTGTTTCTTTCCTGTTATATCAAACTATATACAGTGTGTTCATTTGAAACTTCCCACATTCTCATCTCCTAAACTATACAAATATCAATTATTTACAAAAACTTTAATTTATTTTTTGAGGGCACATTTAAATATAGCATTATCAAAATTTTTCATCTTACCCTCTCACCCCCCACCCCACCAACTTTAAAGTGTTAAATGACAACCCCCCCATTGTGACACGTGGCATCTCATTTTAAAGAAAATAAAAAAGAAATCTTTTGACGCAAAAAAATGAAATCGGATCATGGATTGCTGAGATACAAGAAAAATCCTTAGTGTTTTCAGCAATAGAAAAATGCTGATTATTTTTACGTTTAATCTATTTTTAAAAACAAACTAGCATGTTTTACTCCCAGTAAATAGTATATTGTACAACTAGTGTTACAATGACGATGTTTGTAATACGAGTATAAGTTTGCTTAACGAGCCGCGAAGCGGCGAGTTAAGCTATATACGAGTATTACAAAAAGGAATTGTAACACGTGTTTTACATACTACTTTGTCTACTTCGCCTTAATTTACAATTTACTTTAAAGAAATGGGAAAATGTACACGCGGGTATTTTTGATGTGGTAATGTTGGTAATAACTGATAACGCATACAATGACATCCACTGTCATTTTGAAAAATCACGTAGGCAGGAAAAAATTTTAGTTTAGTTGGAAAGTTTAAAAAAAGGTGACAGCTTAGTTGTTTCTTCTGATATAAGATAAAAATGTATTTTTATTATAAATAATTATTTTGTTAAGACAATCATGTACTCAATCAAGGTTTTACTGTTTCTATTACAATAAACATTTTAATACATCAAAACTGCTTAACATACAACAATAGAAAATAACTAACCTAACCTCTAAATCTAAACAATGAAAATGAAATTTGAGTAGGGACGGACACGGGATTCACGACCATCAACTTGATCCCGAAAACCAACAAGCTTTTCAGCGCATTTTCGTAGGAAATCCGCTATTAACCGCGCTTTGTTTTAATTCAAAGCTTCTTAAAATGAAATATGTTTCATTATTCTCGCTGTTATTTCTGAGCATCATAACATTCAAATTTTCAAAACGGCGCCAGTTAATGAATACTTATTAGTACCTATCACGGGAAAGTGCTTTTCTTTTGGATAATGTGCCCCCAAAATACTTCCGCGGGTTGGTTGTCGAGCATTATTCCTTTCCTTTTTATATTCTTCCTAACACCTTGGTTATGTTACCATTAGTAGGTAAAAACTGAAAAAAATATTTGATGAAATGGAGGTGTACATCATTCAACTCAATTAAACTTACCTCAATATCGACAAGCGATATACGTTTTGGCTTTTTAATCTAATTTTGATCTTGAAATCAGAATATAGCTGTGTTATTGCTTATTACGCATTTACGTCTGACACTGGACTTCGTTGACAGAATGACATGACAGAGTAGGCTGGCAGCAAAATTTACTTACTACTGCCAGCCTTACAAATAAAAAAATCACTACTTTCAGTTGCACAAAGTAGCACTTTGTGTAACTGTTTTTCGCAAAAACAGTTACTGACAGAACTAATTTAGTACTAAATCAAAAAGAGTAGAGCGGTACAGAAAAATTTACATGTGAAAAAAATCCAAAGGGAACTTGATGAAAATCATTTATTTCCACGCTGTATTATTAAACACTAAGATGATGAAGTAAGCAAATTTTAAATAATGTTGGGTGAACCAAAAGTAAACAACTTTTTATCTGATTCCTGGCTTATGGGATTTTTTATACATTAATTAAATTATCTAAGAAATTCTGTATTTTGAAAGAAATTAAGACTTTCTCAATATACAGGGTAATGCTAAAGGCTATACAATTTTAAATTTGAATAACGCTGTTGAATAGTGCAACTTCACTAAACGTCATGATTTTTAAGGTTATTATTTTGGTTATAAGGTTTTAGTTTATTGTTGGTGCAGTGTTTAGTGGATTTTTAGAATTCTAAATCGCCACTCGATTGTGTTTTCGCCATTAATAGTTATTTATCTACGATCATACAAAAAATGACTATTTTTTACACTGATTTTCGTATAAAAAGTTAACGTTTATTGAGCTAATGTTATAAAATTTTGATTGCACGCTAGTGTAAACAAAATACGTATGATAAATGATTTATTAATATTTTACAAACTGGTTGCTAAACAACTTCGCACGTAAAAATCAAAGTACGCTGATATACATAAGTCACAAACTTTAAAAATATTAATTCAAACGAATACTCTTTTAACTTTTAAGTAAACCGTTATGATCATAGATAAAACGTAAGATACACATATAAAAAGTCTCTTCATTGCACTCACGTCGTTTAAAACACTCGCTCGTACCTCGCTCGTGTCTTAAACCGTTCGCGCAATAAAGAATGACTTTTTATACTTGTATCTTAAATATCTATTATTGCACTAGTATGTAATATAGCACATTAATCACGCAAAAAAAGTTTAGCCACGAGACCGTCAGGTTGAATGTCTAATTTTCTTAAGTGACTAATGTGTAAAACACACGTGTGCAATACATCGTTTTATCCAACACCTCTTTTTAATATGTTTTTATTCGAATAATAATTTTTTCAATTTGACAATTCACTTGACAAATTAACTTTTGTATTTGTCAAAAATAATAATTGCATTGGAAGGTCATGGAATTTATGGACAAGAATTCTCTAAGTATAGTGACTTTTTGAATATTTTCTCACTAGTGAGTAATATATTACATTACTTATGAAAAATCACTATATTAATATCGTCATTAATAGAATCATTGTTGGATAAAAACTATTTTAACTACAATCAAAACACAAGTGAAGTGGTTAGTGAAAGTGGTGAGACATTTTCGTGATTGAGTAGTCGCCCTCAATTATCTTCACACTGAAATTCGGTGTCCTTCACTTTTGAAATCTGAATGTTTAGTATTTTTCCTTGGAATTTCAAGAATCAAGGTTTATAAGATAGTTCCGTTCCAATAAATAAATAAACTTAAACATAGTATCAGGCGTCAACTCGTCAAGCTGAAGCTATCCCACGTGATATGTACGGTCGTATCATATATGATTTCGAAGATTGTCTGTCATGTGGTTATTATACTTCAACCATAAATACATGAAATGAGTCATTTTCGTAGTTACACCGGAATAAGCAAATACGACACGAGGTGAGATAAGATAAGAGTGCAAATTTCACGTTGCTAAGAATTCAGTGACGTACGCTAGAACCAACAGATTTTCATTGCTTCATTCACATTTATTTTGAATTAAAAAGGGATTTGTTTCGATAATTAATCTTTCTAGCTCATTTATTGTTTATTTTATCATTTAGATTACAACGTGGCCTTCGTGTAATTCTAGATGCATTTTACATTTTCGCCCACGTATTTGTGATGACTCATTTCTTGTAACTTTGGTTGAACTATAGTCGAGGGAGAACACTTCAAATATACAACCAATACACTGAAAAATCTTGAGCCAACATGCATACATACCTACATACATACATACATACATACATACATACATACAATGAAGAAAAACTGTTCTAGTCAACAATTTATTAATAAGAAGTTGTTCTAAAGAAATACATTACGCTAACTTTTGCCCAGCCTTGTAAATATTATAAAAATAGATTTTAATGTAACTTTTAGGTTTGTTGACTCCATTTTTATAGTAATTTGTGTATTCTATTCATATTAGCGTTTTTACTAAATAAAATAATCTAAATCAATTAATTACTCCTTGTTAGCGTTGCTGTTACAAAATATTTTTGTCTTTTTAAATGGTATTGCAGTGGCGTGCGGTGAGAATCTACGGAAGGTAAGCAACAAGGATTTTGGTTTTACTATACTTAGATGTAGTAAAAATAGTATTACAATTATTTTAGGCTTATGAAAGTTTTTTAAATAAGAACTTTTCGCTTTATACTTTATGAAATTTGTGATAGCTAGCAGATTATAAACTTTATTAAAAAAGTATTTATAATGCACCTCAAATATGTGGATAATTCCATTATTAAACATAATAAGTATGGCTTTCATAATTAAAAAGAAGGTAAGAACGACAGAATAGCACATAAACTACTACGGGCTGTTAGCCTAATTTTTGTAGGCTTGAATTTTAAAATATCTGTTGCACGTCTTAATCTTTACTAAATAAATGAAAAAAAAATTAAATTTTGATGTTCTGATTTGTGTGTCCTTATCAGCAATTTATAATTTTTTTCTAAAACTGTGTGCAAAATATTCTTTCTCTAATAATTTACAAACAGAAATGACGCAATTCAAGAATATCGGAAATATTCGGACCTTTTACGGAAGCTGCCGAATTTGCAGTCATCCGATAAGCAATTTTAACTTTGCGTAGAATCAAACTAAAAACAATTATTTCTGTCTATGAAATAATTCTAACTAATATAAGTTAAAGTAATAAAATTTTCTTAAATTCAGTACCATTCCCAGAAATACAGTGTTTAATAAGTAGCACTTAATTAACACTAAAAGGAATAAATAATCAAATTTATCTGAGCACCGAGCATTTAATAACATGACCTTACAATGCCAACCGCGTCACCACGTTGCACCACCCGCTAAGTATAGTAAGCAAATGAGTCGTTGCTTATATACAAGTATTGTACTATATTTGAGTCTGGATTACCGTTTTGTGCAAGTTTAATGACCCTAAAATATTAGGTACTTTATTATAGTATTTTCGCTGTACCAGATTGGCAATTATAAGTTAATTAAATATTACAAATTTAATAAATAATTGATAATTAATTAAATAATAAATTAAGTAAATAAATAATAACAATAATCTTATAGTATGTAATCTTATAATAAAATAGTTTGGTAACATTGTTTTTTATCTTCAAATAATTTCTAAGGAAGGGATTGCTTCCGTTGCTTCCATGGACCGCACGCCACTGTCAGGTATTGTATTATTACATGTTTATAATGTTTCTAGTCTAATTAGTTTTATAAACTAAAAGCTGATGTTCCAATTAACACATAGTTCGTTAATTTATAGGAGTTAACGTTAGCAACTCCCACAAGAGAATAAGTAGTACAAACATATATCGAAAATACATAACAACTCGAATAATTAATCTAATAGCCCGCAGAAATAGTAGAATACAACCTGACTGTTCTTTAACTTATTAATAATTATATAAATTCTCTGGAATTTGCAGGAAATTCTGATCGAACTTTTAGATAGACGAGTCTAGCTATTTTTATAATATCCCTATTTTTTTATATCACACGAAGAGAGAAACTAGTTAATTTCAAAGTAGGACAAATAAAAAAGGATACAGATCATAAGACTAAGTTAGTTGGTTTTTCTTAATTAATTAGAAGTACTTTTTCGATTTATGCATTAACTAATCGTAATTACTGGATTCCCAGAGAAATTAGACCCGACCTTTTAGAGCAACCCTTACCGTTTTGTGCTATTTGCTACTATAAAGGGATGCATTATGCATTATGCATAAAGGATGTCTATCTGGAATTTAAATAATTCAGTCATTTGTTACCTAATTTGGTTTAAGCATTTGAAGGCATTCAAGAATAATTAAGTGTAATTTCTGGATTATTTATAATTTTTTACTCTTACTAAATCGCGTAGATGATCAATAAGAATGATTTTGAGTAGGCTCCAACTTTGTTATTTGCAGAAATGTATTGGCGGCAATAATTAGACTTCTTTGAAGTAATCAGGGCGACTTGCACCTTAATTTTCAATAAACGGTGGCAGTACTGTTATGTGATGTGATGTTGTACTGTAAACACATTTCAATAAAAATAATGTAATTGTAATAATCGTGCGATCGTCGCACTATTTTGATTGGCTGCATCACACGTCACCAACAACACACCACTGTGATATCATGTCGCCTTGTGGGTGATCTTTTGCAAACGTTGAACGTTTAGCCCAAAAATAATAGTAACAATCTACTGATTCTGGTATCAAAGAGATCAGTGGACTAATTCCAAATAATAAGATATTTATTTAATGTTGTATTATTGAAAATGATCCCTGAGTGTAGTTCCACCTCAAGACTGTGAAATATAGACCGAACGTCATTGCACCATTCTCTATTACACACCTTTAAATACAGCTTAAGTCCAATCTTCAAGCCTGAAATAAACAAGTAAACAAGCCCTTATTTTCAAGGTTACAATGGACGACAACACTTCCAAGCAGGCAAATCAGGTGGCTCAGTGGTCAGCGGTTCACGAACTCTATTTTTAAATAAATCACGTTTATTAACGATAGCCAGGTTGGATTTTAATTTTAATTTTCAAAATGCATATTTATAGAATTTTATTCATAAATATTATTAACAAATCGTTTGGACTATTGTTTAAACAAACATACGTACTGCTAATTTTCAGTTTAAAGTAATATTAGTAAATAGTGGTTGAGATTCCATCAGTGAAAATGAGAACATTAGAATATTATCGAATTACTTAATGAGTAATTCAATAATTTATTTTATATTTTCAAAGTAAATTACTAAACAATGAAGTCTATTTCTAGTTACTAAATGTGTTATTTATTTTATTTAGTAGTCAACCCAGAGACAGCTTGTAAAATAATTTAAATACATATAAAAGTTCATCAACTTTTTTCCCACTTATGCCGGACTTACGACTGACAGCAAAATTGCTGCCGTGTTTACACATTTTTTTAGATGTTTTTCAATTCTTAAATGCAGCAACATTTTTTCTATGAAAACATTTATTAAAAAATATATACGAAAAAATAACATCGGTGATTATCCAGAAGAAAATCTGAGACACTAAAGGAAGTATTTTTACACAGCCTTTGGCTGCATAGCGCGTCGCAAAACTCGTTTACTACGGGGCAACTAAACAACGCAAAACTAAATTTATACTGCTCTGTTGTAATTATACTGAAACGGTTGCTCCGTAGCCTGTCAGTAGGCTGAGAATAAATCAGCTCAGGGAAAATCACCAGTCTGAATACTGAGTTGCTTATAACGTTATATTTGTATTTGTGGATTTATATAGTTTAGTTGATATAAAAGTAAATAAAAGTGGTATAAAAATTTTGTTGGGGAGCGGATTGGCCAAATGTCTTGTTAACACACGCGCGCCCGCGCGCGCACACACACACACACACAAATCCAAGAAGTGGCACTGCCTACAAATAGCGCTATCGAAACCTTTTTATTGATATAACTGTGTAAAATTATTGAGAGTGTGCCTTTAATAGCTTATAGCAAGATTATTGAATTACTTAACATATTTAGTAATATGCACTACAAGCCGTTGATAAGACTTGGGATGTATATCTAAACATTCGCATAAAGTTTCATTTGGAATATAATTGTTTGTCTGTCAAGCGTGAAATACGTAATAATTTAATTGTTTTTCAAGTAGTGTGTTTATTCTAATAAATCAAGTTTATTCTAACTCTATGCATGTTTTACAACTACTTTTAATTATACGGGTATCTGAAAACACGCCTCGAATGAAAAATTAAATTTATAAATGAAACACCCTGTATAGGCGCACATTGAATGCAAACTACAGTTCAACCACTAATTACCGTTTCCTCGGGATACGATTATGGGCAAACTATGATGTATTAAAGGTCTCAATGAACTGTATATAATGATATCAGTTTCAAGGTCAATGGTAAAAAATAAGCGAATTACAAGCGATTGATAATTAACTGATAATTGAAAATAAAGATTTTCCCGTGTATTTCTACGGTATCTTCTCGGCGTTCTACTTTGTCTTGACCTATTCCTATCTGTTTTATCATATATGGTTCAGCCTAAAACCTTGAATTAGTAGATTCAGAAAATTGGGGTTAGAAGGAATACGTCTCAAAGGGGACGGGGTAAAGTTAGCTGGACCAAACTTCCCATTTTTCCGTTTGCTAAGTTTGGGGTACTGAGTTCAACTGACAGATGCATGGTATCGAAAGATTTACACATTTCACTTCCAGTATGATATCCTTATCTTCAAGTCTGTTTCACTTATAGTAAATTATATTCAATATTTATAAATGCCAATCACAGAAAATAAGAACAAGGACTTCGGTCATCTTGTATAAATATCGATTAATAAAAACTAAGCAAAGTGGAAATATTGCTTTATTTAGCATAATGTTTAGAAAACATTTGATTCTTACGTATAATGGGTATCCTAATGACCTAATAAATACTATAGGATAAAGTGGGAGCATAAATCAGAGGAATCTATTTACAAAAGCTAATTCTCCACATTGAGTTTACCCTGCAAATAAATAGGTTTTACCTTTAACAGTACTTCTTTATGGACATATATATAAAGAATGATCTAAGATCTTTAGCTACAAGCTATACAAGCTAAAATTTCTGATATGGTAATCTAAGAAATCTGAGCTAAATCATGTAAACTAGGAATAAATTCGGTAAAATATGCTTTAAGTCACGTGGTTACACAATATACATATTATTATTTTGAAATCGAAATAACTCATCAGTATTGCGAAGCCAATTTTAACAAATCTGCAGTTTACATCGCACTATCTTCGAAACGACAGTTTAAATCGAAAGAAGGTATTCTTTATAAAATTAAGAGTAAAGAGTGAATTATATTTTTTCGAGTAATTGTAAAGAAAATATTCAATTAAAAATAGAAAATGTTACTTTTCGAAACAAATGCTAACGCTTGGCCAGTCCACGTTCCACTAGCAAGCATCTCACTTTCTACGCAGCTCCATCTCACTTTCTACCCAGCTCCATCTCACTCGGTCACATGTTTTACATGAACATGTTCAATTTGCATTCTTTTGATTTGTTTTCAGTTTCAAATTTTCAGTGTTCGCTATTTTATTATTATTGAATTTGCCCCAAAAAGTTACTTTATCACGTTTTGGGAATAAATACTTAGTCTTTGAAATTAAATGTCGCATTTACTAAAGAACATATGAATTTTCTGAAAAAGTGCAAGAGGTTGTAAATTGTTCAAAACTAATAAGTGGGTACTTTTAAATATCAGCACTACATTTTAGGAAATTCCTTTTCTTAAACATTTAGAAAGTAAGAAGCGTTAATATATTATTTTCTTTAGTACGTACTTGTTTAAATTCCGAGGCATTCTCTTCATTTGCTATTGTGTTCAGTTGAAGTTTTGTACCATTTTTATTGTTAGATATGTTATTATTTTGAATTAAGAGTGGTGAATTAAAACTGCGGTAAAATGGGTTATTAATTTAAATTTATGGCATAATGATTCAACTGCATATTTTCAGAAACTCTTTCATAATGGACATTGCCGAATGTGCTAGTTCCGAACGTTAATTCAATTGAATTCAAATCATGGAATTAAGCGAGTCTATAACTGGAAAACTGATCCTCAACTCCGTTATGCAATATCGGACGGTTTTGATAGTGAATAGTATCGACTTATTGTTTTTGCACAATTTACAAACCCTTGCACTTTTTCAGAAAGTGAAATAGTCATACATCGTTCTTCAGGAAATGCGATAACAATAATTAATTTTAAAATTATTACCAAAACATGATAAAGTAGTTTTAGTTTTTTGGCGCAAATTCAATATAATAAAATAACGAATACTGAAAACAAATCAAAAGAATGCAAATTGAACATGTTTATTTAAAACGATGTGATCGAGTGAGATGGAGCTGCGTAGAAAGTGAGGTTGAGCTGCGTAGAAAGTGAGATGGAGCTGCGTAGAAAGTGGGATGCTTGCTAGTGGGAAACGGACTGGCCAAGCGTTAGCGTGTGTCGAAAAGTAGCATTTTCTACATTTAATCGAATATTTTCTTTGCAATTACTCGTAAAAATATAATTCACTCTTCACTGTATTCTACATAGTGTTATGATATAGGCATCCCGCATTACATGTATGCACGATGTGTTGCCTATCTTCCAGGCGAAAGAAGGGTATCACTATTTTTTTATTTTAAAACAATAAAATTTTGCATTAAATGTGTTGAGGCTACACGCTACAACACTGTGAGATGGAAAGGGATAAATTTTAAAAACAGATTCTTCACTTGAATTTTACAAACTCAATTTCATGATGGACGATACTATGTCGTTGGCTGATATTTTGGCATTTAGATATTTTGAAGCAATTGTATGGCAGGTTTTCACCTGAAAATTATTAAAGGCATAGGTGAGAAGGTATACACAAGTATTTATTACTTTACTTACAGTTTTTATTATTGAATTTCAAGAAAATGTTCTATTTCTTTGACGATTCATAATTTACCATAGTAGATGGATATTTTTCAATTTATTTGAATTTCTAAGTAAAACATTTTACTGTAATATTGTTATCCAAGTTCTAGGGTGCATTTGACACTAGAATGTTAAAGTGAGGAACTTTTTATAGAGAAGGTTTGGGCCTTTGAATTCCCAAAATTGTAACGTTTCAGCAGGGTCTGCTATAATGTTAAAATTTAGTTTATACTTATAATTTTGGTGTCAAAATTTAAGTAATTTTTGTTTGATAGGATCTTAGGATTAATTTTATAATAAGAAAAGGATGTAGCAAGATGTTAAAATGTTTTTATTTGAATTTCTGTGAAGTAATGTTTGTGAGAAAATTCAAGTGGGTTGTCAATGAATCCTAACTCTAAATTTGCATTTTTATAGCCATATTAGGTATCAAAATGAGGGAAAAATTTTCATCTTTTGTTTTATAACGTTTATTTAAACAACTAATTTAATTTATTATTAACAATTTGGATAGAGAATTTTAGTGTAAACGATGCTGTTTTGTTTCTAGTAAGAAACCAAATTAGTCTAGTTCCTAAATAGGAAAATCATTAGCGATTTGCAATTGTTTTCCAATTATTATAAACACAGCACGAAAATTTGGTTACTGGCTCTTGAATTTCCATGCCGAGCAGAAGTCATGTCAGTTTGTATGTTTTGATAATTTTGATAAAATTTCGAGGTTATGTTGGTGAATTTTACGTCACTTTAACTGTCAACACAGTGAGGTTATGACAAATGTCATCTTGTTTTTTTAAATTTTAGTTCTTAATAATTTAATTAATAATAATTATAATAAACAATCAAAGTGAACTAAAAGTAAAATAAAACAAAAGTGCAGTGTTTAAATTAGCTGTTCAGATTGTTATTTTTATTTGGAGGAATTTTTAGAATTTTATTTTGAATGGAACGAATTAAAAGAAGGTATGGAATCTTGTTGCAAATAACCGAGTTAATTTATGTACTCACGTTATGGAGATACATGTTGTACATTTACTAATTATAATTATCTTTATAAATCACAAATAAAATCAATTTGAAGGATGGCATGGAAATGTCCTCATCATGTCAACAAATAAGCAGGTAATTTTACCAACTATGACAGAAAACTGCTAACCAACTTAATGTGTTTAAAATTTTGTGTGGCGCCAACTATTTTTGAATTTAAAATAATTTATTTTTAATAATTTAAGATTGATGGATTGATCAGATAATAATTAAAAAGGACCAAGAGAATTAGAATGTCTCTTAATTCTTATTTTGTTATTGATTTTGTTTCATATTTGTGTAATTAACTTTAATTTAGATTTTTAATAGTTGTTTTCGTTTCTCTTCAATGAATTTTAAATTTTTATTTTTTTGTATGTTCATAAAATAAATTATTCATTTAAATGTTTAAAAAGAAATTTATTTATTTGTGTCTGGTCCATTAACAATGTTTTACAGATATAATTTAAATAGCTTCCTAATTAATTAGCGACCCTCCTGATTTTGTCTCATGCATTTACGGAACTTGTTTTCCAGTTTAGAAATTATAGCCGGAGAATTTTTTTCTAATGATAAAGGTAAATGATATTTAGTTGTATATATTTTCAGACTGTTTTACCATGATTTTGTGTTTGTGAATTTCAACAATAACAAATTTTATTTTGAAATTTATAACCTTTCATCTTTCATCAAGTGTTGGAGGGTTTATTATTCCCTACAATATTTTTTTTTAATTGACATATACCAATACCAACCCCATCCCCCCTATATCATAACAATAGATAGGCAAAAATTTTATAAAGAATACTTCCTTTCGATTTAGACTTTCGTTTCGAAGATATGGCGATGTAAATTGCAGACTTATTAACCTTGAAACGTATTTCGAGCCGAGATATGCACTTGTTTGTAGTATTTGGCCTCATGAGCGTCAATGTTAATTTAGAATTTGAAATCATTATAAAAACGTATACGCTACAAATTTTTTTATATTTTATATAACACTTCAATGTTTTTTTTCCTCTATTTTGCGGCCATGTACATATCTCAAATTTCGAATTTAGTGTTCTTTTCCATGGTCCGATTTTTCACAAATTTCGGATTGAGAACCATTCGGACCCAAGCTTCATTCGATATAATTTTTAGCTTGTAACCCCGAGACCCCCACAGGATTAATTTTTAAGCGAGTTTCAGAGCACGAAGTACTCTACTACATAGATTGCTTAATCATATGAAATTTACTCGTGTCCTCAAGTTTCAGCCCTTGCACTTGACGAGCTAACTACCAAGCCCATCTCTGTCCTTTGTTTTGTATGCTAGCGAGGGAGTAAAAGGCAGCCTTAGAAGTTGATCTCTTTTGAAATGAGATGTCGGAACAAACAGAAAAAGACAGAGAAAACACATTATTTTAAATTAAAATTAAGTTTTTAAATAAATTATTAGAAACTATCTGTGTTAAATAGGAACAGGAGGGGCAATTGGGTCATAAGTTTCGTTTTTATTTTTTTTAATCATGTAACGACTTATTTAAAAACTTTCATGCTACTGATGTTTGTAAATTATTCTATGTCGATGTCGGGGCATTGAGCGGTATGAAGACACAAACACAGAAAGAAATAGAGAAATTGTGCTCATGCAGACTCTTCACTAGATTAATTTTGTCTAGATTTTAAACTTTTAAGATAAAAACTAGCAATGTTATACTGTGTTAAAACAGATTTCCGAAACTTTCTTGACATGTAAATTAAATATAAGCCCCTAGATCTATTTAAAATGAAACTAAGTGTCAGATTTAGGCAGTAAGGCACCAGAAATCCCGCTACATCGCTGAACAAGATCCTGGTAATTGATTTTCAAAAATGCTTACCAATATATATACATCTTTGCTAAAACTTTTTGAAGATTCTTCCTTTTGCCGATTAAATAGTTTAATTGGGTATTTTCGTAAAGCTAAAATAAGCAAAACAAATCAGTTTGCATTGATTAACATTTACAGAGAGCATACAAAAACTTGTCCATCACTACATTCTATTATGGCCAGACAACTTTCTTACCTATCAGCAGCCACAAATAGACCGGTAGTTAGTTTGAAAATAAATATCTAACAAATTTGAGAGAGTAGAATAAATGACATTCGTGCCTTGCTTCCCTTGAATCCACTTAATGATTTTTAAGGGGTGATGGCAATATTGATCGTTTAGTGAGAGGTAGTAATGTACAGATAATTTTTTTTTTGAGGATTCAGAACCAATGGTTGATGTATGTAAGATGATTACAGATCACTGAAAGGACCACTCTATTGCCCCACAAGGAGAACTAGTTCTTAAAATGCATTTTTAGAAAAACACTCTCATTCAAAAAAATTTTTTCTTCATCTGCTTTCATCAGTAGAGATCATGTTTACAGTAAACAATGGATTTGCGATGAAATCTATTTCAACTGTGTAACTGACTTACATCGGTAATAACGAGTGAAAGCAGACATTACCTACAGTATGATACCATATTATGGAATTAATTGTTCTATAATAATAGTCTAAAATATTTACATGCGGCTGATTACTATTTGTTATCAGTTCGGGCATTCCCGGAATAAATTAAATATTCAAAAATTTTTCGATAGCTTTTTATGATAACTGATAACACATATTTCACTAGATATGTTTAATATTATCATATCGTGTGATTCAAAAGAATTGTAGCCAGAGTTAGTCATGGTTAGGAATTTCGCAATCTTTTCTCAATATTCCTATTACTTCTTGTTTTTATTTTTCAAAAAATGGCGAATAAAAAAGTCGAATCTGTTCTGCCATAAACGTAAATTCCAAAATAGATAAAAATAAGTGCATTAATTAAATTTGACCTTTTATACGTCATTGATGACTTACTTTCAATATCTATCGTACTTATGTACTTTATGTTATCAATATCAATACAACTACGGTAGTAATAAGTATATAACTTAAATGTTGCAATAAGTAAAAAATAAAGCATGAATGAATCGCAGCAAACAGGAGTTTTTGTTATGCATCCCAGAATTGATAACATATACATCGTGCTCAAAGATAAATCAAATTTATCAATTTATCAGAATTCTTGATGATGTTTTTCCTCTTGAATTACAGTTGAATGTTATTATAGGAAGGCAGCAATTTCATTTATCTTGCATTTCATTCTAATGAAATATCTGTACTCAATGAGATATAACCAAAAAAATAAGAATTAACCGAGATTACCTGTTAATACAAATAGAAAATCTTAAGTATTGTTAACACAACGTTAAGCTGGATTTGTGAGCGATTCGTGCTAAGCCATAAAACCTTTTCGTTTCGTCCGTAAACCCGATGGACAATAAAATTCGGTGCTAAAAGCTTCTCATTTTGTGCGCTCATGTAGAATTTACTTGCTGATTTCGCATACTTTTTTAAATAAGATTTCTACATACAAATTGTTGGTTTCTTTCTTAGTTTTTTTTATACTATATATTTTTTACGCCAAATACAAAAAATATAAAGCGTCAATAAAAAGTATTAATTATTATTGGTGATATCGGCCAAAATTTATTAATAATAAGGAATATCGAACGAAGGGTCTATAAACATTCAAAGCCATTAAATGATTTTTGTTACATGTTTCGGAGTTTTTGTTCCCCTTTTTCAAGCAGTAAACTGGAAAATATATTTGTCTATTTCGCGTATACAAAGGTTACTTTGTGACACTGTTTTTGCGAAAAACAGTTACACAAAGTGCTACTTTGTGCAACTGGAAGTAGTGATTTTTTTATTTGTAAGGCTGGCAGTAAGTAAATTTTGCTGCCAGCCTACTCTGTCAGTCTGTCTGTGATAGGTACTAATAAGTATTCATTAACTGGCGCCGTTTTGAAAATTTGAATGTTATGATGCTCAGAAATAACAGCGAGAATAATGAAACATACTTATTTTTATTATAAATAATTATTTTGATAAGACAATCATGTACTCAATCAAAGGTTTTACTGTTTCTATTACAATAAACATTTTTTTTCTGAAATCGTCAAGAAAGCTTGTCATGACAGAACTCAGGTTGGTCATGAAAGTGTCACTTTAAAGACTAGTCACTTTCATGATTTTTACAAGACTCCTGTCACTTTACAAGACTCATCTGTCATTTTTAGACTGCAATTGAATTAGAAATCGTCACTTATCTTATGAAACGTTTATTTAATATAATTAAAAACACTAACAATCAAATACAACAAAATATTTTTGATTTGTTGTTGATTCATTGTCATGGATATTAACTTCTCATACGACTCTGATGTTGATATATTTTTTCAGTTTAAATCTATTTTTAGTTTTGAAAAACGATTTCAGAAAAAATATAATACATCACTGGTCATGAAAGTGTCTCTGCTTGACTCGGAGGCTTTAAAGAGATACTCGGATGCTACGCATCCTCGTACTCTTCAATAAGCCTCCTCTTCTGCAAAGTTTCACTTTCATGACTTGTAATGTAATACACTATTATCTTATATCAGAAGAAACAACTAAGCTGTCACCTTTTTTTAAACTTGAATTTTTTCCTGCCTACGTGATTTTTTCAAAATGACAGTGGATGTCATTGTATGCGTTATCAGTTATTACCAACATTACCACATCGAAAATACCCGCGTGTACATTTTCCCATTTCTTTAAAGTAAATTGTAAATTAAGGCGAAATAGACAAAGTAGTATGTAAAACACGTGTTACAATTCCTTTTTGCTTAACTCGCCGCCTCGGGGCTCGTTAAGCATACTTATATTCGTATTACAAACATCGTCATTGTAACACTAGTTGTCCAATATACTATTATTTCATACTGTAATGAGCCGGGGTCTCTACCCACTAGACGATCACGGTCCAAGCTACTCTACACGCTGGACTACTAACAAACTACCTGTGATCCTACGTTGTGATTATTTTTTATAACATGTGACCAAGATTGATAGCGATTGGCTTACCTCATAAGGACGGAGAAAGAGAGAGAAACAAAAAAAAGAACATAAATAAAAGGACAGATATATGATTGTATTATTTTATTAATTTATTCTTAATCTTGAGCGAGGGGGGCGGATTTAAACTGATACAAAATAATAAACGGCTAGTTCTGTAAAAATCCCCTTGAAATTTATGTTAGACCAGCTTAAATACGAACACGCCTCAAGTTTAATAAGTGATCAAATGATTATTTAGTTCGGTTACAATAAACAATACAGATCAATAAAACAATTTATCAAGTTGAAACACTTGTGTGTTTATACAAGGTATTTATAAATAGTCAAAACGCAAATCTCTCAACATAAACGCAATGTAGAAGTAACGACTGTTTCTAGCGGCTGCTAACTAGCTCGGTTCTATCAAAATAAAGTCTGACTGTTTTTTGAAAAACTATATTCAATAAATTAACACTGAACCAAATTTCAGCTTTTTCAAATCACTTCTTTACATTGACCTCAATTTGAAGACAAGCGACCACCGCATTGGTGCTGATGCAATGCGTTCGATCATTACGCTGTGTGACACCTGTTTTCCAGTTTTTTATTACATAAACTGCTTAGTGATCAATTTTCAGCTTTTAGAAAACACTTAGATGACACTACTTCTTGTTACAACTTTCAAACTGCGCTGACGCTGAGTGTCTCCATATCCGAGTTTGTTTTGTGTAGGATATTTATTTACACCCTAAAAGCTAATAATAAAATATTAGCCTTTACAAAACTCTTACAATTTTTGGTCGCCAGCTCTTGGGCTATTACGGTAGCGATTACAGTCCGGAAAATGATATTTTACGGTCTAGTATGACTGTAAGGAATTTTACCGGACTCAAATAAAATAAATCAACTAACAATTCTCTACTACTCAGTTACCATGGACACTAGTTCTTCATAGATGTCTATGTTTTGAATTCGACTAATGGTTGCCAAAGATGTTCGTTGTTCATAGATGTCCATATTTTAAATTCGAAAATTTATTTTATATATTATTTTTTAAATTAAACTAATAATTGCAATATAAAATAAAATGCATTACGTCATACGCCCATGAAAAGATTTTACAGTCTCGTTTCGATGTTCCGGACCCGGCTACTTCGTCGCCTTGTCCGTAACATCTTACTCGACTGTAAAATTCTATTTCCAGGACTTATAACGTAAATAATTATTATTTCGTACGGTATCGTATAATCCATGTTTACGTTAGCGATTCCAGTCCGGAAAATGCGGTTTTACAGTCTAGTATAACTGTAATAGTAATTTATTTCATACTGTGTCACATTTGTCAGTTTTACGTCAAACTTTTTAGTCCAGAACATGCGATTTTACGGTCTAGTATGCTTGTAAAAAATTTTACAGGACTTGTGACTGTAAAAAATTTTACCGGACGCAAATACAATCAATCAAGTGGACAATGTTTTAATACGTAATCAGTTACCATGGAAACTCGTTCTTCATAGATGTCCATATTTTGCATTCGGAAATTTATTTTATATATTTTTTTTAAATTAAACCAATATTCCAATAATTGCAGTATGAAATAAAACGCATTACGTCATACGTACTGGAAATGGTCTTACAGTCTCGTTTCGATGTTCCGGACTCGGCTCCTTCGTCGCCTTGTCCGTAACATCTTACTCGACTGTAAAATTCCATTTCCAGGACTTATAACGTAAATTACTATTACGTTATAAGTCCTGGAAATGGAATTTTACAGTCGATTAAGATGTTACGGGCAAGGCGACGAAGGAGCCGAGTCCGGAACATCGAAACGAGACTGTAGGACCATTTCCAGAACGTATGACGTAATGCGTTTTATTTCATACTGCAAATAATGGAATATTAGTTTAATTTAAAAAAATTATATAAAATAAATTTCCGAATGCAAAATATGGTCATCTATGAAGAACGAGTGTCCATAGTAACTGATTACGTACTAAAACATTGTTCAGTTGATTGATTGTATTTGCGTCCGGTAAAGTTTTTTACAGTCATACTAGACTGTTAAATCGTTGACGTAGAACTGACAAATGTGACACAGTATCAAATAATAGTATATTACGTTATAAGTCCGGTAAACCCAAGTTTACAGTAGCGAGTTGAAAACGTTTCGGGACGAGGCGACGAAGGAGCCGAGTCTCGAATGTTGAAACGAGCTACTGTAATGGTTTACCGGAAGTATGACGTAAGGCGTTTTATTTCATACTGCCTCACATTGTTCATTTTTTAAAAAAATGCATTTAAAATTTTCAGTCCGGTAAAATTTTTTACCGGACTCAAATTGGATTTTCAGTCCGGTAAAATTTTTTACCGGCCTTGTAACGTAATAATTCATTAAATACCCTTTTACCGGACAGTATGAAATAAAAACAATTTCCGGATTTAAATAAAGTAAATCAACTGAACAATGATTTAGTATTCAGTTACCGTAGACACTCATTCTTGATAGATGTCTATGTTTTGAAGTCAACTAATAGTTGCCATAGATGCTCGTTTTTCATAGATGTCCGTATTTTAAATTCGGGAATTTATTTTGCATAATGTTTTTTCAATTAAACCAATAATCCAATAATTGTCATAATTGAAATAAAACGATTTTACGTCATACGTCCTGGAAATGTTCTTACAGTCTCGTTTCGTTTCGATGTTCCGGACTCGGCTACTTCGTCGCCTTGTCTGTAACATCTTACTCGACTGTAAAATTCCATTGCCAGGACTTATAACGTAAATAACTATTTATGTACATGCGAAGTGAACACATTGCATAAGGGTAACGTCCGCGAAGTAACTTAGTGCCAATATCTCCACCCTGAACTGCCACGGCTTGAAAACTGTCTTTTTTTATTTATAGTGAATTAAACTGTTGTTTTTTTAAAGCAATGGAATTTGCAATTACTTATTATTTACGATTGACAAAAAAATGTTGTGTATACCTTGTCCGTGAAATTTTTTAGCGTCCTCGAGATTATCCTGCCTCGGCCGCAAACAGCCTCCGCAACAAGTATACTTTTGGTATGTTAAAAAGAGATTTCGCGGCCTTGGTATACAAATAACTATTATATTAACATTAATATAATAATGTAATTAATTATTGTAATAATGAAATTAAGGTCCTTTTAAGATAGAGTTTTGATTTTATAGAAGTTTAATTCCCTAAATCTCTAAAACGAAGCCACTGAGAGCAGATGCTTATATTTATTAACTTTTCTTCATAAAATGTCCCGAAGCAACACCTTCGAAAACTGTCCTATAGCCTTAGTTATTCACCGACGTAGAAGGTTATGTACTCATAACTATAACAGAATACTGTGCAACACGGATTAATAATAGTATTGCAGATATTGACCCCCAGTATCGTTCATGATTAAAGACGACTTTAGCCAAATATTCGACCATGTCTGATTAATGCTTTCTATCATTCCGTCAGGAAGCGGATATAATAGTGTGGTCCGAGAAATGCCTAACAATCGTCGTGTAGATTAAAGATTACGGCCTTGATCCGAATGCAGCTCCAGGGGCCCTCCGAAACAACTAAAGAACTCCTTAATCATTATTTCAGTGACAGTCACACCTTCCCACTTTAGTAGTGCATATGCATCTGGTCATTTCGTTAAATAGTCCAACGCTACCAAGATGTATTTATTCTCAGCGTCGGCAAATGGACACACAATATCTATATCTACTTTTTCCAGAAGACTACCCTCATTGTACTACCTGCTATGTACTCCTTGTCTTGCCAAGGGTCTATTACCAGCGGAACGCTGTTCGCATTTACGGCACCACTTTTTCACGTCTTTTTTACAATTGACCCAATAAAAGTGCTCCTTAACCTTCTCCATGGTCTTCTTTACTACGTCCCTCAACTCTCATCCTGAAGCACCGTCATGAAGAAGACCGCTGATGCCATCTTTGCTATATACTCGCTTCAGGAGACTGTTTTCGACCTCCAAGGACTTCCACTGGGCACAATATGCCTTCAAGGTGCTGTTGGAAGAGTTGATGCTCTCTCAGGCCGATCTTTTTTCCTACGCTTCTATTCCAGTACCTACCATTTTTATTTAGTTCCCCACTTGTCACCTGCTCTCGTAACGCTTCCGGCAACAAATGGTCCTTGACAATGATGGTTGTTAACAAATGACAGTCCGTTTCTTCCAGATGTTGGTCGAGGTCATCTTGAAAGAACAGCGGCATTTTGATGGCCGGTGCTCCGTGTCGAAATAATACTCTTGTAATCGTTCAATTCATTTTGCGACCTGACCTTGGGGATTACGGAACTGCAGAAAACAGTTCAACGTCGCACAGTCCGTACAGGTATTTCTAAAATTGTTTTAACAACGGATTTCACGAGAGCTAATAATTCTTTCCTGATCACGCAATAGTTCATTTCGGCTTTCGGCAGAACCTTGCTGAAGTAGGCGACAACTTTTTCTTGTCCATCTTGTATGTGAGAAAGTACACTCCCAATGGTCAGATTGCTTGCGACCGTGTCTAATACTCGTATGAACTTCCATTCGTCGGTGGCTAGCGCAATATCGGTGCTGTTGACAGAGCACGCCCCAAACATGCTCTCGCCTATTTTCCGTTAACTTTGTCAGCGGCTTCTCTATATTGGCAAACCGCAAGGATAAAACGCCTGTAGTAAGTACCATTGAACCAAATCCTGCACCTTCTTTAATTCCATTCCATTGAGGTCTTCGCACGAACTAACAATAATTATATCCACTAATTTTCCAGAGTGGTTTTTAATTAATGGTTTCCGAACATCATCCATTTATCTGACGACTCGGAATACTGATTCACACTGCTCCACAAGGGTGCACTTCTTCAAAGTCGTCCTCACCAGTACTGGGAAGCCTATTTAGAATTTTTGCAAAATACATTAGTCGTATTTCCAAATCATGGAACTCCACCTCGTTTTACGCGATTAATTACGCAGCCCCACAAAAAAAGGTTCTGACTTAGGAACGTGACTATGGTATTCCGATGTATTTTTTGACGCTAAAACCGAATCCGACAGAAAAGCATATATACTATCAAAATTTTGTGCTAGAGCCAAAAACAACCCCCAAAATGGAGGCGAATGGAGTAAAATGAACAAATAATACATGCAAAAAATGATTGAAAACCGCAAATGTTTTCTATTTGGAAATAGATCTCTGGTATATGGCCAAGAACCCTCCTTCCTGAGGGGGTTAAGCCATCTCAAAGTGGATCAAAACCACCTCTTAGAAAATACAATAAATACATGTAAAAAAATGATTGAAACCCAAAATGTTTTATTTTTGGAAGTAGACCTGTGGTATATGACTAATATCCCTACTGAAATGGTAAAATCACGATGGGCTAGAACCACATCTTACATCAGAGTTACAATAAGTAAACGCACGCAAAATAAAATACATGCAAATAAATAGAGGCAAAGAAAATGCATGCAAATAAATACATGCTAAAAAAATAAATTCAATAAAACCCCGTTAATCCTCTAATCTATCGATTTATGATATCTTTTCCTTTTGTTTTCAAACGTTCTGCGCACTGGCTTGCTCTTAATGTACTTCATTAGTCTTTCGTTTTCCTTTTCAAATATCAGCAGTAATCCGTCATCATATGCGCATCCGATATTCCTTGACAACGCCGTTCCATTTCTTTCATATCTTGGTGGAACCGTTCCCCTTGTTCTTCGCTGTAGTGTCCCCTAAGTTATCTGGAAATTAGTCAAGGTGAGAATGAAGGAAATAGCTTCACACTTATATTACAACCTATTTTCTTATAATTCTCCAACAAACCTGTAATGATTTCTTGGAAGTATTCTGATTTGTGTCCGTCAAGGAAATTCTTCACCACGTCCTTAAAGCTTAATCAAGCTTTCTTCTCTGGAGGTGGACGTTTATCCACAGTTCCGCGCTTAAGTAAACGTCATCAGTCATTAAGCGTACCTAACAATAGCGTTGAATTTGGCTTCTTCACGCTTTCCGAACAGCTAACGCGACCAGACTTTAGTTGCGAATACGTAGTTTCAAACTATCTCTGCGAACAAATCTAATATCGTTTCTTGAGCAATATCGCCACGAGGTTAGGTCTAGGAGAAAGCTGAAAGTGTTTAATTTAAGCATTAATGATAATATGTATTCTACTTTAGATTCACTTAGTTCGCATAGATATTTCATATAATATGTAGATTATAGATATTAGATATAATATGTAGAATGTAAGATATTCGTATAAGAGTTTATTAACTTCTCAAATTAATTTGTTTTATTCAGATAAAGATGAGAGTAGAAATTTAAAACAAAGCAATTTAATTTTTTTTGAGACCTGAGATTTGAGGTCCCTTCGATTTAAGAGGTCGCAGGTGCGCGCCTCATGCGTCTGTAGGAAAATCCGCGACTGCCTATAAGACTTTCTAATTACATGAAAACGCAAAAGCACCACTTAAAAATGAAAGCGTTAACGTTCTGATTAATTATTGTAGTTAGTATTTATTTACTAACCATATTATTATTAATAATATACAGTATCTGAAATTATATCTTTTAATCTAGGTTTCCATATCCCAATAAGTGCAAACAAAAAGATTTGCTGAATACTGCTAAGTTAATGTACTTTAAGATTATAGGAGGATATTTTGAAATATCTGCATCACAATTAGGCATATTACTAAAGGTAATTTTAATAAAAAAAGAAATTAAAAATTACTATTATACAAAAAATTATTGAAACTAGCACAATTGTAGTTCTAGCCTCATATTCCCTCCCTGAAAACAGTAAGAACTTTAAATGCTGCTTAGGTCGCCATCTTGGAGTCAGAACTTCTTCTGGAGTCCGGTTCAATTTTGGAAATGTCAACAGGCATTTTCGTAATCAGCGGGGTCAATATTCTCGAGATCCTAAAAACACCTGATAACCAATTATTCTTAAATGAAGTGTTTCTATCTTGTTTTTCTGAGAAGTGATCTACTCTGTGAGGCATGTATTCTGACAGATGTCCCTATGGAATTGAGATTGTCGTTTAAAATTAGTATATAATAATAATGATGTTTTTTAAATAGATAATGCCTAAGGAAGATCCGCTTTTGTAGTTGAAAAACATTACAATATATAAAAATTTGCCATCTGGTGCACGAAAACGTTTTTATCCTTCTTTTATCTTTGACCTGGTCAAAGGTACAAGATGCTGTTGATATTGATAAACTGTTCCGTTATCTTTCGACTTTAATATTTATTTGGCATTTTAAAACAATTTTATTTATAAATAAAAGAATGGGAACAGAAAGAAAAAGAAAAATAAGTAGAACTCCAATAACCAAAAGCAAAAGATATCATAGAATATAAGTATAAGAATAAGTACGTACATAAATACTAGAATAAGTATGTACACTATTTTAGTATCAGCATTTTGAGATTTGCAGTAATAAAAATGAAATATAAATACATAGAGAAATGTCGAAAAAGTTAATATCCCAACATTTAAATGATCAAAGACGTATTAAAATCTGAAATAAAACAGGCAGATTAAGCATAGTGAATTTTGAACTAAGCAACATTTTTAAGTCAGAAAATACAGTTTCTGGATAAAGCAAAAGACAGAGAAAAGTAAGAAGAAAGTGCTGTAATGATCACCAGTGCCTTGGATAATCTGGAGTATCCAAGGCAACGAATGTAAACAAAGAGCCAAAAGATAATTCAAAAACCAAACAGTTCAAGCATTCATTTTCATGCTAAAAAGACAAGAATAAAGCTTTTATTAACCACAAAGAGTCTTTCATTCAACCAAAAACGCAGAAGATATTACATGTAGTTTTAGTTATTCACATTTTGTAACGAGCCCTAAAGTTAAGAATCCGCTGTCTTAATTTTAAGCTTTTTTAATTATCTCATTCAATTCTCACGTTATTTTTATTAGCTCATTTCCGTAGGTTAAGTTCTTATAATTGTAATGAACATTAGCATTAAGACCCCTGTACTAATTTTAATGAATAGTAAAACCATTCCAAGAAAAATCGCAGTTTCTTACGTATCTATCAAGTTGCTTTACAATTACAATCGCACCTTATGCGTACATTCACTAGTTTTTCTCATTCCTGTTTTAATGGCAAACTGATAGAGACTTTTTATATTGAAAAAAAACTCTTAAAAACAAGGGATGGGGAATAAATGTAATGATCACCAGTGCCTTAAATAATTTGGAGTGTCCAAGGCAACGAATGTAAACAAAGAGCCAAAAAATAATTCAAAAACCAAATAGTTCAAGCATTCATTCTCACCCTAAAAAGACAAGAATAAAGCTTTTATTAACCACAAACAGTTACGATGATCGAGAATACAGGTGACTGATGAGACATGCTGCATAGAGACACTACGAGAGCGTATAGTTCAACATGTATTTCTAGTCAGCACACCAAGTCAGATATCCAAAGTTTTATTACACGTGGTCCGCCTGCATTAGCTTATGACCACGGTCCCCCTTAGGGAACAACGAATTGAGTTACGACCAATTAGCGCGTCAGTTACATTTGTAAGAGCTAGTAGTAGCTCACTGGTGGGAGCGAGGTTGTCTATCCACCCTCTACTAGCTTTCCAGGCTAATGTTGTAGTTATTTACTGCTCATTCTCTCCGAGGGATTCCCATCACCCCTAGTCCAGCATGCGGACTTTTACTGCCCGAACGAGTCCAACCTCAAGCGTGGCTGGGACTTGAAAACTGTGTCTGTCTAGGATATCCCAGACTTTAGCCACCCCGCCCTACCATGTTAAGGCTTGATGAGCCTTCGACAGAGCCTTGCCCGACTCTACCTTTGAAGTAGAGACCTGGCCAATAGCAAGTAGGAGTTGGGGTTGTAACATCTGAAAAATGGAAGCCCCACGATCAGGCATCATTTGTAACGACTAAAATTTCACACACAAATTTAAAAGTCCCCAATGGACTGTCACTGTAATCTTAATAAAACACTCAAATCAGTAAATACTTACTGTACTATATGCACCGACTGAGATCTCTAATTATACAAGTTTAAATCCAAGTGTGGGTGTTAACCCCAAAAGCTTCTGTTCAACATGTTGGGCGCCACCAAAACTGAGAATGTTATTAGATTTTAAAAAAGAACTCGAGAAGTCATCAGTTTTGGGAATAACCTCCCATTTAAATTTGACGTTAAGTTAAACAAACATTTATAAAACAATAAAAAATATTAATTGACAAAAAACATCAGCAGTTCGTTGAGCCTAACTATATCAATCAATAAATAAATCTGAAATCTGTATATATAACATAAAAGGAAAACAAACAAAGGAAATACAAAGCACATCAAAATCAAAAGGTTATCATTCCTAGAAGTTAATTAATTTCGGGATTCCAAATAAAATTTTGCATAACAGCTTAATTAAAAAAATCAATACTTTAAAACATTTTCATTAGTCCAACAAAATTTAAAAATTCCTGCACAAATGGAAAACAAGCACACACTATAAAAACAATAATGACCTTACACAAAAAACACAATAACAAACTGCTGACCTGGAAGTTGCGGGAACACATTATTATTTTAAATTCTGAACTATTTTGTCTTAACGAGATTCATCGAACTTTAACATAATTATTTTATTTGGCAATGGAACACAGAGATTAGCCGGTGTTTTTAAAAACCAGTTTGTAAAATCTCAATGCAATATTCTGAAAACGGCGAAAATAATTACATTTAGTGAGCAGAGTGATAACAACCTCAAATTGCTGCCATTCCAGATTCGATTTCAGCTGGCAGATAACTTTTTTTGTTTTTTTTTGCAAAACGGAATATTTAATGATCTACAATAAATTACAACAGATTAACTAAAATGTACATTGAAGCCACTTTATTTACTTAGTTAATCGTTTTTCTTTATTTTTTATATGATTTTGTATTTTTATTAATCTTCTTGTTTTACTATTGCGTTTTTCATTTATTTTTAATGTGATTTTTAATAGCTTAGCTAAATGTGTTGTTTTACTGCTTATTGAAATGTTTCGCATTCTCTCTTGCACGTTACTGGTCTCGATAATTTGATAAAAGTAATTTTCATTACGTAGTAAAAGTGTGCAATACATGCAGCTTTCCTGGAAGCAAGAATGCAGGAATTTAATAATTGTCTCTGATTCAGTAAGTACTTATTCACATTCAGGTTGTCGATGCAAAAAGGCCTGTTTTTTACTTCCATCGTATTCTAGTAGTTTGGAATAGAATTGCAATTTTGAAATGCAATTTACTAAAATAATGCGCGGAAAATTTCCAAAGAGAAAAATTATCATTTTAAATTCATCTGTCAGCTGGAATCGAACCTTGACTTGGAATTATTATCACCCTGCTCCGGCTAACTGAATTATGGAATCATGTTGTCTCTGAGGCAGGGCACTTATTTTAAAAGTAGGTTGTACTAATTTAAATGACTTTTCTTAAAAAAAGGGACTGAACGTATATTTCTTCGCCATTTTCAGGATATAAGTATGTATTACTATTTACTAATAAACATAATGATAAGAAATAATAACTTTATTTACCTCTGGGGATATTTTACAAACGGTTCTTTAAAAGCACAGGCTAATGACGATTATCGATTTTCTAATAAGACATATACGGTATGCATATGCACTGTTGTGTTGGTGCTAGGGTTTCTGACCCGGGAAATTCCCAGGACCCAAGTCCCGGAATTACTCTATTTTTTGTTGTCCCAAGTCCCGGGAAAAATGATTCGAGACACGGGACTTTTGTATGCAAGGTATTCAATTAAAATTCTTACTTTAGAATTAAGGTTTTATTTCAATTTCTTGAGCAAATTATTAGTTAAAAAAGGTAATTCTGAACAAAAATGTTGCTTTGCACAGATGGTTTTCTTAAAACCTTTAAACCAGTTTTTTTAAGTACTAAACAGTCTTTGCAAACACATACAAACTATTTACAACCTGTCTATAAACAATCAGTAAAGGTAAAGGGATCAGTTTCAGTAAGAAAGTACCGTTAGGTATGGTGCCTTGTCACAGTATTCTTTAAGTATTCTCAGTAAGTAAACTTGCAGTTTCTATTCCATTATATTCAAAAAGGGTCTGCATCCGGAATTTTCCGGAATTCCGGAATTTGCATAGAGGCAAAAATTGACTCTACTATGTGTGCTTTCTAGATTTCTGAATTAATTTGTTTCATCTGACTTTTATGTACCTATTAAATTTATAAATAAAATGTTTTCTGTTTAGCCTCAAGATGAAAATAAACCAAATAGTAGTTTGAAATCGTTTTAAAAATGTAAAAACGGCCCAATGTAATTATTGCCCCAAGTAAATTTCGTGTAAGGTTCAAATTGTAGCAGGCTTATGCGGTATTTACAATGCATGCACGGATCATATTTAAAAAATATTGGATATCGTACCTTGTACCTCAAAAAAATTTAAAATTAACAATCAATTTTAAAATTTTGTAAAACAAGGAATTTGTGTAAAATTGTATGTATCTCAATATGGCGCTGAAGATGCAATATCAATTCGAACTATTGCTAATAATACAAGGGTGGTCTGAAAAGTTTCCGAGCTAACAAAGATACAAGACATTTTTTCTTTAAATTTATTTTTATTTTTCTACATAGTCTCCTTGTAAGTCTACACACTTCTCACAGTGATGCTCCCATCTCTTTAACCCGTCCAAATAGTACTCGGCGTTTTTCTCTGCAAAATAATTGTTCACGAAGATGATTGCCTCCTTATTTGACGAAAATCTTTGTCCTCCGAGCGCAATTTTTAGATAAGGGAACAAAAAGAAGTCGCTTGGGGCTAGATCTGGTGAGTAAGGAGGATGGTCAAGCAGTTCAAACCGTAATTCGTGGATTTTCGCCATGGCAACCGCGGAGGTGTGAGACGGCACATTGTCTTGGTGAAACAGGATTTTCTTTTTCTGCAAATGTGGCCGTTTTTCCGCAATTTCTGCCTTCAGCTTGTCAAGTAATGATGCGTAGTATGCTCCTGTAATGTTTTTTCCTATTAGAAGATAATTCGACATAACAGATTTTGCATTTTTTGGAGCCGATTCCCCCTTCGCAGTCCACTGTTTTGACTGTATTTTTGTTTCGGGCGTATAATGGTGTATCCAAGTTTCATCTACAGTAATTAATCGGCGCCAAAACTCTGATTTATTGCGCCTAAACTGCGCCAACAGAGCGTTGGAAATGTTCATTCGAACACGTTTTTGGTCTAACGTGAGCAAACGCGGCACCCAACGCGCGGACAGCTTTCTCATGCCTAAATCTTGATTCAATATGTGACAAACACGTTCTTTGGACATATTCATAGCCTCTGCTATCTCTCTCGCTTTAATTCGACGGTCGTTTAGCACCATTTGGTGAACTTTAGCGATGTTATCGTCAGTGGTTGCAGTTTTTGGACGTCCCGAACGTTCATTGCCTCCCAAGCTGGTACGGCCACGTTTAAATTCAGCTGCCCAAAATCTCACTGTGGTAAATGATGGGGCAGAGTCCCCATACACAGAGTCCAACTCATCTTTGATTTGCGTAGGCGTATTGCCTTTCAAAAACAAATATCTAATGACGGCTCGATCCTCGATTTTTTTCATTTTCACAAAAACACTCACATCGACTCACTCAAACGATTGTCAAATAATAACTGCGCGTCCAAAATGAAATTTTGGTGAGTACCTGTCAAAAGATGCAGAACTACATTCCCTAGCTTTTATTGACGAGTGCTGCCATATTCACGTTAAGGTCGGAAACTTTTCAGACCATCCTCGTATTTATCATGTCCATATTCAGAATAAATATTTTATAAAAGCTATTTACAACTTAAAACTTAGCAACAAAAAATACAACACTAAACAGGAAAGGTTTAGGCACTAAAGAAAAAGAAAAAAAGAATTTTATGATAGGAGAATTTATTTACGCACTGCTGTGCTTGTCATTAAATAATTACAGTTTTTCGACCAATGCAAACTTCTAGGAGAAAGCGATTAGAGGATTAATTAAAGCAATTTTAAAAAAATAGACATACCGGTCATGTCAAATATTGAATCGTATGAATTAGTTTAATTAAACTGTCACTTTTTGAAGAGAGCTGTCTGATTAACTGTCTAAAAAAAATCAAAAAAAATCAGTTTTTAATAATGGCATTCATATTTAATGAAGTACAAAAGAGAAATATTTCTTGATTAAAGGTTGTTGATAGCTCCGAAATCCGAACTAAAGTGCTACGCGTGCGCGCCATTTAAAGTAGGTCTGTCAGTTAGTGACAGAGTAGTTCTTAATGAACTGTAGTGGTTCTACTACGTACTTAAAATTAATATCAGACCGTTTAGTGCAGATGTAACCTAAAATTTCCAAGGCCTTCTCTGAATCAAAATACCGTTGCTGACACGTTACTATATAGTGTAAACATTGGTGCAACGAAATGAAGATGCTATTAGATAGCTGTTATACAGAGAGATGGAAAATAGGCTTGTTCGCTAGAACCATTCAAAACAATTAAATTTGTCTATTAAAATCTAATAGTAATGATTTGAGGATACATGATCGAACTGTGAAATTTTATTTGACGTTAAAAACAACCGTAGTTCTAATGCACTTTTATAGTTCAAATAGATTTTTTACAAAGCCCTGTTTGAACATCTCTCGTATTTTGCAAGGGACCAGTGGCGTAACCAGAAGGAACTGAGGGGTTAATGCCTACCACTCATACAAAAGCATTTAAATTGGAACGCGTCAAAGATCGATCTGCACTTTTGCGGAATTTGGTTAAAACATAAAAAAAATATGAGGTAGAATGTGGTGACTATGTTACAATATTTATATAATTTAATATGTATTGATTTAGCAAAAGTAAAATGCACAATGTTAATTGCCTATGATCGACTTTAGAGTGGAATTTGGTTTGCCACTTACGACACCGTACATGCTGAACATAATTTTAGTTAAAATTACTATAAATATGAACACGAATATTAAATTTATATTGACGAAATTACAATCACCATTAAAATACAACACAGCAGAAACCACCGTTAGTACATACTTATATAGTACACATGTCATTAGCTACCGCATATCGAAGACATTTTTATGTTGCACAACGCCATCTATATTTATTGGTACGTTCCAATATGATTACCAGGGAAAAATATAGTTATCCTAGAAAAACAAAGGTCGGGTTAGCCATTGGCAAAGGGTCCGGCAATCAATCCTATTTGTATAACCGACACGTCCATAATTAAGAGCAGCGGCAGCTGGTGCCCCGATAGACGTCTTTAAGGATGTCCTCTCCGACTTCCATCCATTCGCGATTCACTATTGTTGTTTTCCGTTTTTGTTCGTAACCACTATATTGTTATTTTCGGAAACTAACTAGTGAAATAAATTAATGCTATTCTATATAAAAATGTTATAAATTCGTTTAATTTCGAAAAGTAAGCATTGTATCAAAACATTGTTTCATGTAAAAAATGTTATACCACGAGATCATTTGAATTTATAATTAAAGTTGGCTGTGATTTTTAAATTAGATTGGCAACACTAACTGTTCACTTCACAGTTTGATTTGAATTGTCAAAGTGACGCTCCAAAATGTTTAATCTAGAACATAAAATTGCATAACCTCTAATTTACACAGCGAGTCAATTGGCAGGATCGCCAAACGTATAAAAAAATTCCCGCCTACTTTAATTTTAAATTTAAATGATCTCACGGTATAAGCCCTTACACTCCTGGTGGTTTTGAATTTTGAAGAACAATACAGCGATTACGGAGAATATGGACAATAGTAACAGTGTATTGTAACAATCAAAGTCGGGAGCCAACAGCACAAAGTCGTCTGTCGAAGCAGAGGAGCGTCCACCAACTTCCGCTGATTACGAGAATATCTGTCGTTATTCTTGGTAACTATATACATCTACAAATCCTTATTAACAAGCAGTGGCGTAATCAGTGCCCATGGACAGAACCCAAATCGTAGGATTTTGGTATTTGTATTGGGATGAGTCCAGGACTAAACTCCTGAGATGTTAGCAGAAGTGGGTTCCTGGTAGAAAGTTGGAAATCCTATAAAAAAGATTAATTATTTATTATTCCAGGATACACTACATGTTTTCATCATTAATAATAATATTTACAACACGTTTTTTATTATATAAATTCATTCATTGAAATGCCCAGGTTAGGTTTGCTTCATTGGCAATTTTGTAATAGTGGAACTACATTTTGTAGAAATTCGACCAGATTTTATTGGTTCATTAACTCATCTAGTTCTTTCAAGCTGTTTATTTCCATTTTGTATTCTAGTCGGCTATAGAGTACTCACTATAAGCTGATAATACCTAATGTGTTCTTCACTATACTTTAAACTGTGTTATGGACCGCGAAGCAGATTGCTGCAAACCTCAAACTTTTTCCGACTACGTTTCTTCGGCTCTAAACCAGTGGCGGATTTAGGCACAAGCGCTTGAAGCGGCCGCTTCAGGCCCCGCAAGTCAGGGGGCCCCGGCGAGGCCTCCTGCCAAGGACCGCACTGGACACCCGATAAATAACAATTATTGGCGTGGAATTCACTTTCTCGCGAAAAGTGAAACAAAAACGGATTATATCATTCATATCGGCTGACACACTATAGTTTTCTACGAAAAGGCAAGCATAAGTAATAGTATATTACGTTATAAGTCCGGTAAACCCAAGTTTACAGTAGCGAGTTGAAAACGTTTCGGGACGAGGCGACGAAGGAGCCGAGTCTCGAATGTTGAAACGAGCTACTGTAACGGTTTACCGGAAGTATGACGTAAGGCGTTTTATTTCATACTGCCTCACATAAAGCTTTGTATGCAACTCTTACATAATCGGACCTTATAGACGCGCCCTTTTTATAGGCCTTGCTCGCTTCGCTCGCTCGTCCATAAACGAGGCTTGTCTATAAAGTCCTACATTATGTACTTGTTACATAAATAGCTATTATGTCCTATTGCATTATAAAGTACTGTTTATTGTATTGTTTTGCGGCAGTAAACTGGCTTATTATTGTACTCGTAAAATAAAGTGGTAGTTGTAAAATAAAGTGTAGTATATTCAGTTTTCCAATGGCAACTGTATATTACATGTCAAGTTTTCTTCTGTCAAGAATAGATGTCAAATTTATAAACTGATTTTTTTTAATAATAAGCCAATTTTAGGAGTCGGACATAAAGCTTTGTATGCAACTCTTACATAATCGAACTTTATAGAGTCGCCCTTTTTATAGGCCTCGCTCGCTTCGCTCGCTCGGCCATAAACTGAGCTCATCTATAAAGTTCTACATTATGTACTTGTTACATAAATAGCTATTATTTAATATTTATTAGTGCGTATAATGTTAATTAACGAATAATAAATCAGTTATACCAAAAACCTAAAATTATACGATTAAGTACTATGCCGGCAGAAAAATTTCACTCGATTTTCTTCATTTTGTAAACGGTCTTACATCTAGTGGCAAGTTTTACTTATGTCAAATTGTTATTTTTCTTTTAATGACATATGTCATAAAGTACAATTTAATAAAATACGTAGTTTCTAAATCAAAATGATGTGTCTTGATATAAATTCTTTTTTATATTAATAATAAAATCAGCCAATATTATTTTATTTCTATTGAAATAGTTATTTTTGACGCGCCTATGATATTGTGTCATGTCATGAAAAGTCTTTCTTACTCCTCTAAAATTTAAGAAAAATCAGCCTACTTGATAAAAATCGTGCGAGATTTTCCTGCCAGAACAGTACATATGTCGCAGGAAGATAGTCAAATCCGGAAAACTAACTATCTACCTAGTCATTTACTAAGTGATGGGGCAGATAGTAAACCGAACATAAGTCTATACGATTTTGTTAGATGCCTAGGTATTTACTAAATTAAACTAAATTTACTAAATTAGAACAGGCAGTTAGTAAATGGCTTAATGTGCTGTCGGCAAATTAGGTAATAACATGCACATTTCTTCGTAGAACATTTTTTTAGATGAACACTTGGAAAATCTTTACCCTTGCCTAAAGAATGTTCTGCAAAAAAATGTGCATGTTATTACCTTATTTGCCCACAGCACATGAAGTCATTTACTAACTGCCTGTTCTAAACAACGGCATTTAGTAACCTTCATTCAATGAACCCTCTTCATGCCTAGGCATGAAGCAAAATCGTATAGATTTATTCTCGTTTTACTGTCTGTCCCGTCACTTAGTAAATGACTAGGCAGATAATTATTTGCCGGATTTGACCACAGATTATACTTTACAGATGCGAAGCTCGCCTGGTCCCGCCAATCCAAATTTATATAAGCATGCGTGAATCCACCATTGTTTTAGTAGTATTTTAATCAACCTCACTTCTCTGCTTGTTTATATTTTGCGCGTGTGTTTTTGTTGCGTTCAGATATTTTGAATTATTTTGTTAGTACTTTATATATTTTTGCATTAATATTTGATTTGACATTGATGTTATGGACATAATGTTACCTTTCTGCACTTACCAATTGATTTGTACAATACAGTATCCATATAAGTATAATTTATTATAATGTTAATAAAAAGTTTTCGATTTTGGTAAATTGTTTATTTTTTTATAGTTTATTATTTTTTGTTTTATAGACCTTAATTTATGTTAATCCTTGGGGGCCCCAAAAATTTGTAGCGCTTCAGGCCCCTCAAGTGTTAAATCCGCCACTGCTCTAAACTACCAGTTCTGCATCAGATTTAACTTTTCAACTTCTTATGCTACTACTAGCATGTATGTTAATGATGTTACTGTATAAGTATTTAAGGATAATAAAGGTATCGTTTAGGAGTGTACTGGTTTATAAAAGTTAGTTGATGTCCTTAATTAACCGTTTCCCAGATATTGTCCAAAAAGTATTTTTACAATTCCTTATGTTACTAACGATGATTATTTCATATGCTGCAACTCATACGTGAACGTGACAACGCATAGCATTGTTAACTTGTTTAGTTCAAATTCAAGAACAAGTGGAGATGTGGAAACAGTGGCGTAACTATCATGTGTCAGTTCGGCACAAAGCCCGGGGCCCGACGAGTTTGGGGGGCCCATTGTGATACCTGAAAAGGCTAGAAAAAGAGACTTTTAAAATAAAAAATGGGTATAAATAATACCGAAGTATTTGTTGATCAGTTGATATATTAATTATTTATCATTCCTGTATAAGAGTAGTTGTTTTAATGATTTATTTTTAATCTTGTTTTTACTTTTATTTTTGTGTTACTGAATTACTGACTGAGTTATGAGTTTCTTATTCTTAGGATGAATTTCACAAAATGTAGTGAATAGAAAGTCATACTATATGATTTTATTTGATAAATCGTAAGCTAGCATACTTTAATTACTAACCAAGACCTTTTGGTTACCAGACACCGTGAAACTGATCCTCATTAATTAAGCTAGTTAGTTAAACAATTAAAGACAGTTAAACAAATATCTATTCGTTCGCTCTGTCACAATCAACGGAATAACAACGTATTATTTTTCTTTTCACCCTTACGTAAGTCGTTTACTGTTTTGACGAGTTGCAACCAAAGTGAAATATGCAAGGTACTGGTTGCTAGGTACGAAAGTTGCACTTACCTGGCCAGAACAAAAAAGTGAATTATATCTAATTTTTATGCGGAGAAATCCGTTATTTGCCAGCCTCGGTGGATTAGTGGTTTGCATGGTTGCTTTATAATCCAAGGGTCGCAGGTTCACTCCCCGGCAGATCTGGTAATTTTTCATAGCGGAGAAAAATTAAAAACATGCCTTCTCGGATAGGAAGTCAAACTGTAGGTCCCGTGTCAATGCAATGTTTGGCACGATAAAAATCTCTACTGGAGGTGGAATTCCCCAAATTCAGCTAAATTTTAGTAGGGTCGGCCAAATGATCATAGCAACCGGTGCCATGAGCTACGAATGATGCTTCGCCATCCTGATTCCTCGTCCAAAAATAAATTAAAAAAGATCCGTTATTTGAAAATGTTGACGGTTCGTTAGATGGTTTCCATGGTTCTCACAACCAGCCACCTCATAGTTTTCAGCCGCGATTTGCGATTCAAATAATTTATTTCATTATTATTATTAAATATTGGGGGAGAAGGAAAAGATAAAACATTACACGATGCGTATGTCTTTTATTCGCCTCGGAGACCTTTACGGACCTCAGCTATCCGCTTCAGTCCTTAAAGTTTCTCCTTAGTAGAAGTGTTTACTTATCGCAAGTAGTTATTACTTTCGCAATGTAAATAACTTTTGGTAATTTTAACTAATGCTTAGCTACACATTAATGCTTAAAAGTTAATACAACGGTTCTCAAACGTTTTAGTAAATTGGGACCCAACTTTTCATAACAGTTTTTGAAGTCCTAATTTTTTTTCTATATCTATTTTACTTTTACTGCTAATACGCGGCTACAAGGCTAAGATTTGGCATTTGGCAACAAGACACTGAAAAACTAAACTAAAATCTAACAAATCTAACCTTATATACGTACCTACAGAACTTCACGGTTCGTCGGTAATCGGTCAACTTTGACTAACCATCAAGCTTGACTGATTAGTGGAACAATTCTAAAAGACTGGAATTAATAGGACCTAAATCAGAGTTCATTAGCGCTTTTCTATTCTTAATAATTTCTAAGCTTTCAAATCAGTTAAGTTCTGTCGGGTTGTTTATATTTCTAATTAATTCTATGTCTTTAACCTTATGATTTTGTTCAAGCATAAGTAGGACGACGCTAGATTTATCATGTCTTTTAAATTGTAAGTGAGCTAAATGCTCTTTGTACCGAATCTTCAAACATCTCTTAGTTTGCCCTATATATTTGATTACAGCTAGTACATGATATCATATATAATGATAACATGATAATATATAATAGATTTTATATATTCTCGATTTATCCATGTAATCTACTTGATCTTTTGGGTTTCCTAAGACATTCTTAAGGCTGTTATTCGAAACTACAACTGTTTGACATGAATAAAGCGGCAATTTTGCAATGTTTTTTACTTATCCTTATTGTTATTACCTAGTGTAGTAACATACCTAACCCTTAACTTATTTTTATGTTTTCTAATAGTACTATACCCAACATCCTCAGAGTAACCGTCAGAAACAGCAATGTCAATAATTTTCTTGAGTTTTATTTTATATCTTAATTTTGACCTTAGTGACCTTAATTTTGCTTAGAAACTATTAAGAATAAAGAAGCGCTAATGAACTCTGATTTAGGTCATATTAATTCTAGTCTTTTAAAATTGCTCCAGTAATCGATCAAGCTTGACGGTTAGTCAAACTTGACCGATTACGACGAACCGTGATTTCTGTAGGTATGTAAGGTTAGATTTTTTAGGTTTTAGTCTAGTTTTTCAGTGTCTGCTGAAGATGACAGTTTTGCTGTTGAGACAAGTGCCCAGAGCGATTAAAAGTGTGTGTGGTGAGGGTGAAGTACAGTTTTATTACTAAATTACCCCGCACAAATCTTATGGAAATTGAATTTCGGTCAAATTATCTGAAATTTTCAGAATAGTTTCTTGAAGTTATGCTGAGAAAAAGTCTCCATGGGCACAAAGTGCCAAGATGCTTCGGAGCCGAGATATGAGCGATGCGAAGTTGAAAAATGCGTTTTTCATGTCTCAGGCTCCCATAATCGGTTTCACGGCATCTGAACATTTTCACTGGAAAAAAACGTATAACTATAATCACACTAACGCATTTTATACAAAAGAAAACTATTTCTTAAGTCATTTCATACCGAAAAACGTTGAAATCTGATCAAAAATAAGCTTTTGACAAGGTTTCGTTATTGTTTTCTCTAATTGATATTCAGTATTGTAGTTATAAGAGTTGAAATACTTAATATTTAGTCTAATAGAATATTATTCTATTGTAAAAGACCAAATCCCATTCTTTCTTCAAAATATCATTTGTTATATATTCATCATTTCTTTTTATTATTCAATCTGAATAATTAAATGCTTCGTCTCATAACAATGATGTAAAAACCCTCCGTTCTTTTCGAAAGTTGATCTAAACTATAAGTTTCCTAGCATTTTTTCTATTCACTATACAGCGAGTTTCGGTGTCCCTGAAATACTAGCAGATTGATATGTTTTTTAGACATGGCTGGAAGAATCCCATGTTTTGTGTGTGATACTGCTCTCATACCACGAGCTATGTCAAGATTAATAGGAGATCACAATGTTCAAAAAAGGGAAATTGCAATAAATAGGCGAGACGCAGGGGGTAGGCCTGCTTTGGAGATATTAGGTGATACTCGGATATGTAATAATTGCAATATCTCGATAACAAATGAAATCCGTATGATCGAAAATGACCCGGCGTGCATGAGACTCAATGTTTTGGCTCAAACATCTACCAATACTTGTTTAATATGCAACTCCCCTCAAGACATTCACCGGCTGTCATTAAAATGTAGAATTGATATTTTTGTTAAGCTGAATATTTACGTTCCAAGTAATTGCTTATCCTGCCACCATCATCTGGATGCTAATGGGTTGTTATTGAATTATTTATTACGTGGACTAAGATTCGTCAACAGACCTTATATTTTAAAAGGCGCAGATTTGTATGCATTCTTACAGGGTTTTCGTGAACAGGTCAATTATGTAGCCAATCACAAGTATAGTGACGAAACCGATTTTACAGATGAAGAATTTAGAACAATTTTCCCCATAAACAAAGAACAGTATAATGAATTGTATACTTATTGCGATCCTATAGTAGTGAAGAATGGTCATAGATACGTTCACAAGAAGGATCTTTTATGTTTTCTTTGCAAGATGCGGCAAGGTGTTAGCGATGAATTCTTGAAAGTAATTTTCAATTATACTTCAAGACAGTCTACGAGTTTAGCTATCGCCACAGTAAGGCAATCACTGACTCTAAGATTTTCTCCAGAAAACATAGGATTTGGAGCTATTACGAGGCAAGAATACATTGCGAATCGTGTCACTGAATTCGCGACGCATTTGTATAATGAAATACCTCAAGAGCCAAAAGCAATAATCTACAATGATTGCACCTACCTTGATATTGAAAAAAGCTCTTGTTTTGACGTTTTAAGACGCTCGTATTGCGTTCATAAAGGCAGACATCTTTTAAAGCCAGCAATTTTCGTCGCTCCAAATGGCTATATATTGGATATACAGGGCCCATATTTTTCTAACGCAGCAAATAATGACGCGAATATTTAACTAACCGTTTAAGTCGGGATGAAGATGTAATGCGTGATTGGTTACAAGAAGGCGATATTTTTATATTAGATAGAGGGTATAGAGACGTGATTCCATTACTCGATAGATTAGGAATTAATTATAGAATGCCATCATTGCTAGATCGAGGTAGGAGACAGTTTACAACAGAAGAGGCAAATCTATCGCGAATCGTAACAAAAACAAGATTTGTCATTGAATCTCGCAATGGACATCTGAAGAATATATTTAAGATTTTCGCAAATGTCATTAATGTAGCCCATGTTAAGAACCTAAATGATTTTCTATTGATCGCTGGAGCAATAATCAATCGATACTGTGGACCTATTGGATTGGCTGATGCAACTGTTGAACTAGCATTACGAATGCGAGAAAAAATAAATGATGTTAATGCAGTTCAAGCCTTTGTAGAAGTTGAAAATATGCTAGCAAGACGAGCAAGATGGGTTGTATTAACAGAAGGCCATGTGAGTAGGTATTCCACCCATTGAGATGCCTCCCACTCCTTTTTTTTTGGCCACGCCTACTGCTCTCTGATTGGCTATCCCTACTCCTGTAGCTCCTCCCCTTGCTTCTGATTGGTCGACGCCATCTTGGACGACACGCCTACTATTTTGAATCGCCATTTTGAATAGCCATTTTGAATCGCCATTTTGAATAGCCATTTTGAATCGCCATCTTGGATCGCCATCTTGGATCGCCATTTTGAATAGCCATTTTGAATCGCCATTTTGAATAGCCATTTTGAATCGCCATCTTGGATCGCTATTTGAATAGCCATTTTGAATCGCCATTTTGAATCGCCATTTTGAATCTGTCAATTTTGAATCTGTCATTTACATATCCGCCATTTTGTATCTGTCATTTTGAATCTGTCATCTTGGATTTCCCGCCCTTGGATTTGAATTTTTAGTACTGCTACTGCCATCTATCGGCGACGTCATGTCATCGGTATAGTAGATTCCTCTCTCTCGCTCTCGCTTGGTTCAGGCCCTCTCTCTCGCTCTCGCTTGGCTCTGGCCCTCTCTCTCGCTCGGCTTTCGCTCTGGCTCTCTCTCTCTCTCTCTCTCTCTCGCTCTCGCTTGTCATTTCCAACTTGTCATCATGTCCCGCCCTTGGATTTGAATTTTTAGTACTGCTACTGCCATCTATCGGTAACGTCCTGTGATCGGTATAGTAGATTTCTATACACCTGTAGATAGGCAACCTGCTACACTTTTTTATAAAAATTAATGGATCCAACGAGTTTCGAACCAGGGTTCGTAAAGTACGTCTGTTTACAAATCCATAGCTTAACCCCGAGACCACGGAGCTTGTCTTTTAAATTACTGCATACGAGTTATTTATAAAAATGCTTTCACGTATATTTGATTAAATCCAATTTATTTAAAAATAATTCCCGGAAAATATTGATAAATATTGTACATTAATAATAATAATAGGAAAAATGCTTTTTGAATCCTAAAGATTTATTTAAATAAAACTTAAAAAATAAAATAAAATTTTAATACTGACGTTCGGTTAAATATGTTTTCTAAGATTATCCGAATGTGCTAATATTATTACTACATGAGGCCCGTAACATCAGTCGATCCGCGGCTTTTTATATCAGTACAAAGTAATTAGATATAGTTATATTTACTATCTATTCTTTTAAACAGCTGTTATACTTTCCATGATTACTTTATAGTCGGGTATGTAGTACCATTATTATCCTACATTAAGTTATATGAAAAATGAGATCGGTAAGGTAAAAACATGACGTCTTGATTGTAAAATTTATTTTCTGTAACGATGATTTCACCATGCTAATGAATTTCCAATTAGCGGGTGTAGAAAGTTAAAATTCAAACATGAAAGACTATTGGTTTAATCGAAATATTTTAAAAGTTGCCGACGGCTAATTATTATTTAATAACAACCGTAAATTCTGAGTAAATCTGTTTGGATATTTCCTGAAGCCTAAATCAATTTTATTTGTATTAAAATCTAGAAATTTCAGAAAAACGGTTTTAAAATAAATTGTATATAGTTATACATTGTGAAATAAAAAATGCAAGAATAAAATACGTACACGGATTAAACTAAACTATATATATATATTAAGAAATATTAATTACGGCTTTTATAGCATCTTACAGGAAAAAGATTACAGTCAATCAAGATCACAACACATATCATTAACTAGATATCAAAAATAAATATATTATATATTGAAGGTAAAGACATGAGGATATCCATCATTTGACTAATGTCTATTTATTAAAACAAATAAGTTATGAAATGAAGCAGGGAGTCTATTCAATGAACATTGCCTAATACTTTTATGATTTTTCTAGCCTATAGATCAGCAGTTAGAAACACGGGCCTGCTAAATGCCTGCAACTCACCTACCCTATCAATATGTTGTACAATTTTAGATATGTAATGTATACGTTTTGTTTCTTACTTAAGTCTATTTTGTTTGTATGTTTGTAATATTTAGACATTTACGAAAATTAAATCAAGCTGAACAGCAGATTACTATTTTAAATTTAATAGATCATACGAATTATCTTACTCTGTTCTGAATGACTGCTTTGTATAAATTGTGCATTGTTTGTAAATGCTCTCTGAACTAAAATATTCATATATGAGAGAAATGTTATATAAATCAATACAGCCCTATAACTATCATTTTTTGAGCTATACAAAGAGATTTATATCTACGCTAAACTAAAGATTAATAGAAGTATTGCATTCCTGATATCATAAGATAACGATAAAACACATGATTATTCTTAGACTAAGGTCTAATTTAGGTAGTCAAAATGTAGGTAATCGAATTGTAGGTACATATCATGATGTGATATCATACAATTATATTCTAGTAAGAATTGTAATAAAGTCACTGCTATAAATAACAACATTCTTTATCACGATCATCTATCATTATCATAATCATCTAATGTCATGCAGAGTCAGCAGCTAGCTCCTAAGTTCGTATATGCGAGAATCGGTATTATATAACACACACATCAGTCTACATTCATTGCTCTAATATTGATAGGAACTTTTTAGAATCTATAAAGTTGTACTACATATATTCAACTAATTTGAATATACGATAACTGATACTCATTATACTTCTATGCACACAATCGAGGTATCAGTACACTCCAACCGCGTGATCAAGATTGTAGTATTCAAATCAAGCATCACTAAACGTATTCTTCATATATGAAATCATAAGATTCGAGTCTAACTACTGACGAGGTCAAAGAATAGTTGCAATCGGTTTATGCCCATACCAGGCTCCCTATGATTATTATAAATGTCTTAACAGAATAAAAAAAGGGTGAAATGAATATAACTTATAGGATTTAATCAAACTAGAAGAATATCGATATATCCTACGTTGAGAAAATAATTATACTATGTAAGCATCGATACGCTACATATGATTGCGAGCCTGAGTATAAGCATAAACCCTATACTACAGATTTTTATCCTTTTTCATTATATCTACTACAGACGAGGTGAATGAATAGGTACATTTAACATGCGTATGCTACAATTATCTAATTTTCTAGTTTTCTAGACGTAATGTAATTTTGAACAGATTTTAACCTTTTTCGTTATATCTACTACCCCTGTAAGCGATTTCTACATATGTCTTCTTACTGTGTATAATTTTCAACCATGTAGATATTCGTCGTATCTATAGTAAACTCATATTTTAACGTTATTTTACAATATATCATCCATTTTCAATGGTTTCGAAATACGCAGATATGTAATAATATACTATATACTTTTGTAGGATATGAACTCGTATAATTAATACTAATTTGTAATTATTTTCGATACCTTCGAAATATAAGTCTATAACATATGTCATATGTTTTCTAATACGTCTTTATAACTTTGAAACTCTACGTGATTTCCTCTTACAATATCTATAGTTATGATAACCTTGAAGTCTTAACCTGGAGAAATAAAACAGGTAAATATTTTACTTTTTATTGAAACTAGTTAACTTATATTCTAACATACATATTTGAAACTAGACAACTTATATTCTAACATACAAATATACAACAACAAAATAGAAAAGTATACTTGAGGGTAACATTTTGTATAACCATTATCTTTTATTCTATAATACCTTCTTCTTTAAGCTCAGAAATAATTGAAATAATCTCATCCTAGTTTTCTAAACTACTGCTTCCCCTCTGTTTTAAGGTATACAGTAGACGAAGCCTGTCGACAACTTGATTCCAATACGGCCCTACCCTATCATTATGTCGTACAATGTATACATTTAATATTATTATTAAAATTTTATAAATAAAACGATAAAACAAGTTTATAACCTTTCATTTATTTTTATGTTAAAGATATACGGTAGCAAGATCTAAAATGCCTAGACATTCGAATTTTGAACAGATTGATAACATGTTTTCTCATTTAATCATAACTAGGGTCAAGTTGAATAACAAAATAAAGTACATAAAAGTTAACAGGTTCAAATAGAAATTCATTTTGCTACTTTTATATGTGCTAAGTAAATTAATAAACAGATATTTCCAAAATTTTATGCATTCTTGAGAGAACAGGGTATAATTTTTAAAACACACTATAGAAAACATATCAGCAGAGAAAGGTATTTAAAAATTCCCAACATGGATAGCTTTATCTGTTTTAGAATATTCAAAGGCAGTATATGACAATAAATTATCGTGAGACTACTGATCTATACAAAACGCCTTATATAAAATTAGAGATAAAAACCTAAACCTATGACATATGGTGAAAATGCAAATATTCAACAATTCTAACCCCAATTTTTCTACTTTTCTAGACGTAATGTAATTTTGAACTGATTTTTAACCTTTTTCGTTATATCTACTACCCTTGTAAACGATTTCTACATATGTCTTCTTACCGTGTATAATTTTGCCCCATGTAGATATTCGTCGTATTCCTGTATGTTACCTATAAATTTTACTTTAACATTACATGTAGTCGGGTTTGGCGTAAATAACAATTAGGGATATCAAAGCCATACTAACTGAACGCTAACATAATATGCTCTACAGGTCAAACTCAATTAATTAACCCTGGGGCTATACATCCTTAGGCTAGAAACAGTCTTGAAACAAAAAAAAATGGCTGAGTCCACCCTGTTAGACAAGAAATCAGAGTATGGGCGTGATAAATAAAACATATAAAGTTATTTTACAAACATTTATTTAGTATACATAACATAATACAAGAATATAGATCATAAGTTGTTTTCTATGACGACTGTTGTAGTTCTAAGGGTCTCTGAGCCGTCGTATGCCCTCGCAGCAATACTAATACGTATAAAGTCCGACGACTGACTCATTGGAACTGTACCGGTAGCCCTTTCCTTGTTCAACTCCTCTTCGTTACTATCACAGTTGGTAAACGAGGAATCACATTCATCAATACCCAAATGCATGGCTGAAGTCATATCTTCTTCTTCTTCTTCTGTCTCAACGATATCAGTAGGTCCATTTGCTTCCTTTACAAGAGCTGTCTTTACAACATTTGCGTTATTATGTACGTTCTTTAAATGCCTTTTATAGCTGTCGATGCGTGAAAGATATTTGAAGCAATTAGAACACCGGACTTTGATTGATTCGTGAACGCTTTTCGGATGTCTTTTTAAGTTGTCAGAGCGTGAAAAAGTTTTGACACAGCTAGAACAGCAGATTCTGTTTGAATCGGGTATGGTTTTTACGTGTCTCTTGCAGGTGAATGGCCTCGCGAAAGACGAAGCAAACCGGACACTGTATTTTGCAATCCTGTTGACCAGAGCCATTCTTCTTCTTACGCTGCTCCATCTCGACTAATGAAAGAACAGGAACACTATCCGTCTATTTATACTGATCGACCATAGACATCGGTTGTTCTATCCTACGTTGAGAAAATAATTATACTATGTAAGCTTAGATACGCTACATATGATTGCGAGCCTGAGTATAAGCATAAACCCTATACTACAGATTTTTATCCTTTTTCATTATATCTACTACAGACGAGGTGAAGAATAGGTACATTTAACATGTGTATGCTACAATTATCTAATTTCTAGTTTTCTAGACGTAATGTAATTTTGAACAGATTTTAACCCTTTTCGTTATATCTACTACCCTTGTAAGCGATTTCCTCATATGCGTTCTTATTGTTTATACACCATATAGATATTTGTAGCATCTAAAGTAAACTCTTATTTAAACGTTATTTTACAATATATCATACATTTCAGCAACTCGTATGATTATCCGTCTCTATCGTAACCCAGTATGTAAGGACATTATGTTAAATACTATCTCATACATGTAAATAAGCATTTCTTTAAAGAGTTTGTTAGGCCACCTAATCTGTTATAATATTACTATGATATTAGATCTCGTCGATTACAGTTTTACCATTAGGACATACTTAGTAGGTTATATGCGCTAAGTAAAATAATAAACAGATATTTCGAAAATTTTATGTATTCTTGAGAGAACGGGGTATAATATTTAAGAACACACTGTAGAAAACATATCAGCAGAAAAAGGGAATACATAAATACAGTATGTTTTGTATGATGAGCTGTCGTCAGTTTAAAAGAAATAAGTTCGTCGCCATATTTAAACGTTATTTTACAATACATCATACATTTTCAATAGCTTCGAAATACGCAGATATGTAATAATATACTATATACTCTTGTAGGTTATTCAACGTATCTATAGTAAACTCTTATGATTAATAATAATCTGTAACCTTATTGTTTTTTATTACATCACAGGTTAGAGCATACGAATATAATTTAGGTTAGATTAGGTTAGAGCCTACGAATACATTTTTTAGGGCAGAACGTAGGGAGCAGAGTAAGTACAAAACAACATACTTTCATACAAGAACGTTTATTGATACGAGCAGTTTCGACGCTACTTAAAACATAATACATAACTTATATATATAATATCTATTAAAATAGTACATTTCGTATACACTAATAATGGTACTACATACCCGACTATAAAGTAAACATGGTAAGTATAACAGCCGTTTAAAAGAATAGATAGTAAATATAACTATATCTAATTATTTTATAAAATACTATGTTAACTAAGAGGTTATATACAGAATATATACGCCTGTATTCGACCTCTAGAGGGTTCATAAGACTAGACTAGACCAGACCAGACCAGATTATACCAGACCAGACTAGACTAGACTATAGATGATAGACAGTAAAATCATGAACAATTATACCACCTGTAATATAATAGAGCTTACTTGATATTTTAAAATTAGTGGCTGAATCTAATTATTACAGTAATTCAATTGTAGAAACTGAAGATGTAATCTTTAAAACATCTAAAGTTAGAAGTTTTTAGTAGTCAGGTTAGATTAATAGAGGGTGTTATAATCAAATCGTTTTTAGAAACTATTTGTTCTAATCTAATCAAATCAAGCATCACTAAACGTATTCTTCATTTCATATATGAAATCATAAGATTCGAGTCTAACTACTGACGAGGTCAAAGAATAGTTGCAATCGGTTTATGCCCATACCAGGCTCCCTATGATTATTATAAATGTCTTAACAGAATAAAAAAGGGTGAAATGAATATAACTTATAGGATTTAATCAAACTAGAAGAATATCGATATATCCTACGTTGAGAAAATAATTATACTATGTAAGCATCGATACGCTACATATGATTGCGAGCCTGAGTATAAGCATAAACCCTATACTACAGATTTTTATCCTTTTTCATTATATCTACTACAGACGAGGTGAATGAATAGGTACATTTAACATGCGTATGCTACAATTATCTAATTTTCTAGTTTTCTAGACGTAATGTAATTTTGAACAGATTTTAATATATTCAACGTATCTATAGTAAACTCTTATGATTAATAATAATCTGTAACCTTATTGTTTTTTATTACATCACAGGTTAGAGCATACGAATATAATTTAGGTTAGATTAGGTTAGAGCCTACGAATACATTTTTTAGGGCAGAACGTAGGGAGCAGAGTAAGTACAAAACAACATACTTTCATACAAGAACGTTTATTGATACGAGTAGTTTCGACGCTACTTAAAACATAATACATAACTTATATATATAATATCTATTAAAATAGTACATTTCGTATACACTAATAATGGTACTACATACCCGACTATAAAGTAAACATGGTAAGTATAACAGCCGTTTAAAAGAATAGATAGTAAATATAACTATATCTAATTATTTTATAAAATACTATGTTAACTAAGAGGTTATATACAGAATATATACGCCTGTATTCGACCTCTAGAGGGTTCATAAGACTAGACTAGACCAGACCAGACCAGACTAGACCAGACCAGACCAGACCAGACCAGACCAGACCAGACCAGACCAGACCAGACCAGACCAGATCAGACCAGACCAGACCAAACCAGACTAGACTAGACTATAGATGATAGACAGTAAAATCATGAACAATTCAGTCTACGAATATATTTTAGGTTAGATTTAGGTCGCGCGACCTAAATCTAACCTAAAATATATTCGTAGACTGTAACCCAACTAATATCATATGTAAGTTTTTCGAATGTTAATCACGAATTTGTAAGTAGCTACAATGGTCTAACCTAATAGTAAATATTTTATGAACTAATCTTAATAGAGATTTTTTGTAAGTAGCTACATGCTCTAACCTAATAAATGTTTTATGAACTAATCTTAATAGAGATTCTTGAATCTTTGCAACAACCGGAGTCTAAAATCTATAACCTTAATATAATTTTTGGGGGTCTAACCTAGATTGCTTCATTTAATTTAATCATTTATATTAATATTATATTGATTTATCATGCAATTTTGGGTTTTAAAGTAAAGAAGAATTAATGTTTTTTATCACAGAATTTTGAAATAAACCTGTAAACTTTGTATTCATCGTTTTGTTCCGAGCTATCTCAATTTAAAAATCAAGACTACAGCTATGTTGTTTTTCCTTACGGCGCCAATCTTACAAAACAAATAGTTTCTAAAAACGATTTGATTATAACACCCTCTATTAATCTAACCTGACTACTAAAAACTTCTAACTTTAGATGTTTTAAAGATTACATCTTCAGTTTCTACAATTGAATTACTGTAATAATTAGATTCAGCCACTAATTTTAAAATATCAAGTAAGCTCTATTATATTACAGGTGGTATAATTGTTCATGATTTTACTGTCTATCATCTATAGTCTAGTCTAGTCTGGTCTGGTATGGTCTGGTCTGGTCTGGTCTGGTCTGATCTGGTCTGATCTGGTCTGGTCTGGTCTGGTCTGGTCTGCTATGGTCTGGTCTGGTCTGGTCTGGTATGGTCTGGTCTGGTCTGGTCTGGTCTGGTCTGGTCTGGTCTGGTCTGGTCTGGTCTGGTCTGGTCTGGTCTGGTCTGGTCTGGTCTGGTCTAGTCTGGTCTGGTCTGGTCTAGTCTAGTCTTATGAACCCTCTAGAGGTCGAATACAGGCGTATATATTCTGTATATAACCTCTTAGTTAACATAGTATTTTATAAAATAGTTAGATATAGTTATATTTACTATCTATTCTTTTAAACGGCTGTTATACTTACCATGTTTACTTTATAGTCGGGTATGTAGTACCATTATTAGTGTATACGAAATGTACTATTTTAATAGATATTATATATATAAGTTATGTATTATGTTTTAAGTAGCGTCGAAACTACTCGTATCAATAAACGTTCTTGTATGAAAGTATGTTGTTTTGTACTTACTCTGCTCCCTACGTTCTGCCCTAAAAAATGTATTCGTAGGCTCTAACCTAATCTAACCTAAATTATATTCGTATGCTCTAACCTGTGATGTAATAAAAAACAATAAGGTTACAGATTATTATTAATCATAAGAGTTTACTATAGATACGTTGAATAACCTACAAGAGTATATAGTATATTATTACATATCTGCGTATTTCGAAGCTATTGAAAATGTATGATGTATTGTAAAATAACGTTTAAATATGGCGACGAACTTATTTCTTTTAAACTGACGACAGCTCATCATACAAAACATACTGTATTTATGTATTCCCTTTTTCTGCTGATATGTTTTCTACAGTGTGTTCTTAAATATTATACCCCGTTCTCTCAAGAATACATAAAATTTTCGAAATATCTGTTTATTATTTTACTTAGCGCATATAACCTACTAAGTATGTCCTAATGGTAAAACTGTAATCGACGAGATCTAATATCATAGTAATATTATAACAGATTAGGTGGCCTAACAAACTCTTTAAAGAAATGCTTATTTACATGTATGAGATAGTATTTAACATAATGTCCTTACATACTGGGTTACGATAGAGACGGATAATCATACGAGTTGCTGAAATGTATGATATATTGTAAAATAACGTTTAAATAAGAGTTTACTTTAGATGCTACAAATATCTATATGGTGTATAAACAATAAGAACGCATATGAGGAAATCGCTTACAAGGGTAGTAGATATAACGAAAAGGGTTAAAATCTGTTCAAAATTACATTACGTCTAGAAAACTAGAAATTAGATAATTGTAGCATACACATGTTAAATGTACCTATTCTTCACCTCGTCTGTAGTAGATATAATGAAAAAGGATAAAAATCTGTAGTATAGGGTTTATGCTTATACTCAGGCTCGCAATCATATGTAGCGTATCTAAGCTTACATAGTATAATTATTTTCTCAACGTAGGATAGAACAACCGATGTCTATGGTCGATCAGTATAAATAGACGGATAGTGTTCCTGTTCTTTCATTAGTCGAGATGGAGCAGCGTAAGAAGAAGAATGGCTCTGGTCAACAGGATTGCAAAATACAGTGTCCGGTTTGCTTCGTCTTTCGCGAGGCCATTCACCTGCAAGAGACACGTAAAAACCATACCCGATTCAAACAGAATCTGCTGTTCTAGCTGTGTCAAAACTTTTTCACGCTCTGACAACTTAAAAAGACATCCGAAAAGCGTTCACGAATCAATCAAAGTCCGGTGTTCTAATTGCTTCAAATATCTTTCACGCATCGACAGCTATAAAAGGCATTTAAAGAACGTACATAATAACGCAAATGTTGTAAAGACAGCTCTTGTAAAGGAAGCAAAAGGACCTACTGATATCGTTGAGACAGAAGAAGAAGAAGAAGATATGACTTCAGCCATGCATTTGGGTATTGATGAATGTGATTCCTCGTTTACCAACTGTGATAGTAACGAAGAGGAGTTGAACAAGGAAAGGGCTACCGGTACAGTTCCAATGAGTCAGTCGTCGGACTTTATACGTATTAGTATTGCTGCGAGGGCATACGACGGCTCAGAGACCCTTAGAACTACAACAGTCGTCATAGAAAACAACTTATGATCTATATTCTTGTATTATGTTATGTATACTAAATAAATGTTTGTAAAATAACTTTATATGTTTTATTTATCACGCCCATACTCTGATTTCTTGTCTAACAGGGTGGACTCAGCCATTTTTTTTTGTTTCAAGACTGTTTCTAGCCTAAGGATGTATAGCCCCAGGGTTAATTAATTGAGTTTGACCTGTAGAGCATATTATGTTAGCGTTCAGTTAGTATGGCTTTGATATCCCTAATTGTTATTTACGCCAAACCCGACTACATGTAATGTTAAAGTAAAATTTATAGGTAACATACAGGAATACGACGAATATCTACATGGGGCAAAATTATACACGGTAAGAAGACATATGTAGAAATCGTTTACAAGGGTAGTAGATATAACGAAAAAGGTTAAAAATCAGTTCAAAATTACATTACGTCTAGAAAAGTAGAAAAATTGGGGTTAGAATTGTTGAATATTTGCATTTTCACCATATGTCATAGGTTTAGGTTTTTATCTCTAATTTTATATAAGGCGTTTTGTATAGATCAGTAGTCTCACGATAATTTATTGTCATATACTGCCTTTGAATATTCTAAAACAGATAAAGCTATCCATGTTGGGAATTTTTAAATACCTTTCTCTGCTGATATGTTTTCTATAGTGTGTTTTAAAAATTATACCCTGTTCTCTCAAGAATGCATAAAATTTTGGAAATATCTGTTTATTAATTTACTTAGCACATATAAAAGTAGCAAAATGAATTTCTATTTGAACCTGTTAACTTTTATGTACTTTATTTTGTTATTCAACTTGACCCTAGTTATGATTAAATGAGAAAACATGTTATCAATCTGTTCAAAATTCGAATGTCTAGGCATTTTAGATCTTGCTACCGTATATCTTTAACATAAAAATAAATGAAAGGTTATAAACTTGTTTTATCGTTTTATTTATAAAATTTTAATAATAATATTAAATGTATACATTGTACGACATAATGATAGGGTAGGGCCGTATTGGAATCAAGTTGTCGACAGGCTTCGTCTACTGTATACCTTAAAACAGAGGGGAAGCAGTAGTTTAGAAAACTAGGATGAGATTATTTCAATTATTTCTGAGCTTAAAGAAGAAGGTATTATAGAATAAAAGATAATGGTTATACAAAATGTTACCCTCAAGTATACTTTTCTATTTTGTTGTTGTATATTTGTATGTTAGAATATAAGTTGTCTAGTTTCAAATATGTATGTTAGAATATAAGTTAACTAGTTTCAATAAAAAGTAAAATATTTACCTGTTTTATTTCTCCAGGTTAAGACTTCAAGGTTATCATAACTATAGATATTGTAAGAGGAAATCACGTAGAGTTTCAAAGTTATAAAGACGTATTAGAAAACATATGACATATGTTATAGACTTATATTTCGAAGGTATCGAAAATAATTACAAATTAGTATTAATTATACGAGTTCATATCCTACAAAAGTATATAGTATATTATTACATATCTGCGTATTTCGAAACCATTGAAAATGGATGATATATTGTAAAATAACGTTAAAATATGAGTTTACTATAGATACGACGAATATCTACATGGTTGAAAATTATACACAGTAAGAAGACATATGTAGAAATCGCTTACAGGGGTAGTAGATATAACGAAAAAGGTTAAAATCTGTTCAAAATTACATTACGTCTAGAAAACTAGAAAATTAGATAATTGTAGCATACGCATGTTAAATGTACCTATTCATTCACCTCGTCTGTAGTAGATATAATGAAAAAGGATAAAAATCTGTAGTATAGGGTTTATGCTTATACTCAGGCTCGCAATCATATGTAGCGTATCGATGCTTACATAGTATAATTATTTTCTCAACGTAGGATATATCGATATTCTTCTAGTTTGATTAAATCCTATAAGTTATATTCATTTCACCCTTTTTTTATTCTGTTAAGACATTTATAATAATCATAGGGAGCCTGGTATGGGCATAAACCGATTGCAACTATTCTTTGACCTCGTCAGTAGTTAGACTCGAATCTTATGATTTCATATATGAAGAATACGTTTAGTGATGCTTGATTTGAATACTACAATCTTGATCACGCGGTTGGAGTGTACTGATACCTCGATTGTGTGCATAGAAGTATAATGAGTATCAGTTATCGTATATTCAAATTAGTTGAATATATGTAGTACAACTTTATAGATTCTAGAAAGTTCCTATCAATATTAGAGCAATGAATGTAGACTGATGTGTGTGTTATATAATACCGATTCTCGCATATACGAACTTAGGAGCTAGCTGCTGACTCTGCATGACATTAGATGATTATGATAATGATAGATGATCGTGATAAAGAATGTTGTTATTTATAGCAGTGACTTTATTACAATTCTTACTAGAATATAATTGTATGATATCACATCATGATATGTACCTACAATTCGATTACCTACATTTTGACTACCTAAATTAGACCTTAGTCTAAGAATAATCATGTGTTTTATCGTTATCTTATGATATTAGGAATGCAATACTTCTATTAATCTTTAGTTTAGCGTAGATATAAATCTCTTTGTATAGCTCAAAAAATGATAGTTATGGGGCTGTATTGATTTATATAACATTTCTCTCATATATGAATATTTTAGTTCAGAGAGCATTTACAAACAATGCACAATTTATACAAAGCAGTCATTCAGAACAGAGTAAGATAATTCGTATGATCTATTAAATTTAAAATAGTAATCTGCTGTTCAGCTTGATTTAATTTTCGTAAATGTCTAAATATTACAAACATACAAACAAAATAGACTTAAGTAAGAAACAAAACGTATACATTACATATCTAAAATTGTACAACATATTGATAGGGTAGGTGAATTGCAGGCATTTAGCAGGCCCGTGTTTCTAACTGCTGATCTATAGGCTAGAAAAATCATAAAAGTATTAGGCAATGTTCATTGAATAGACTCCCTGCTTCATTTCATAACTTATTTGTTTTAATAAATAGACATTAGTCAAACGATGGATATCCTCATGTCTTTACCTTCAATATATAATATATTTATTTTTGATATCTAGTTAATGATATGTGTTGTGATCTTGATTGACTGTAATCTTTTTCCTGTAAGATGCTATAAAAGCCGTAATTAATATTTCTTAATATATATATATAGTTTAGTTTAATCCGTGTACGTATTTTATTCTTGCATTTTTTATTTCACAATGTATAACTATATACAATTTATTTTAAAACCGTTTTTCTGAAATTTCTAGATTTTAATACAAATAAAATTGATTTAGGCTTCAGGAAATATCCAAACAGATTTACTCAGAATTTACGGTTGTTATTAAATAATAATTAGCCGTCGGCAACTTTTAAAATATTTCGATTAAACCAATAGTCTTTCATGTTTGAATTTTAACTTTCTACACCCGCTAATTGGAAATTCATTAGCATGGTGAAATCATCGTTACAGAAAATAAATTTTACAATCAAGACGTCATGTTTTTACCTTACCGATCTCATTTTTCATATAACTTAATGTAGGATAATAATGGTACTACATACCCGACTATAAAGTAATCATGGAAAGTATAACAGCTGTTTAAAAGAATAGATAGTAAATATAACTATATCTAATTACTTTGTACTGATATAAAAAGCCGCGGATCGACTGATGTTACGGGCCTCATGTAGTAATAATATTAGCACATTCGGATAATCTTAGAAAACATATTTAACCGAACGTCAGTATTAAAATTTTATTTTATTTTTTAAGTTTTATTTAAATAAATCTTTAGGATTCAAAAAGCATTTTTCCTATTATTATTATTAATGTACAATATTTATCAATATTTTCCGGGAATTATTTTTAAATAAATTGGATTTAATCAAATATACGTGAAAGCATTTTTATAAATAACTCGTATGCAGTAATTTAAAAGACAAGCTCCGTGGTCTCGGGGTTAAGCTATGGATTTGTAAACAGACGTACTTTACGAACCCTGGTTCGAAACTCGTTGGATCCATTAATTTTTATAAAAAAGTGTAGCAGGTTGCCTATCTACAGGTGTATAGAAATCTACTATACCGATCACAGGACGTTACCGATAGATGGCAGTAGCAGTACTAAAAATTCAAATCCAAGGGCGGGACATGATGACAAGTTGGAAATGACAAGCGAGAGCGAGAGAGAGAGAGAGAGAGAGAGCCAGAGCGAAAGCCGAGCGAGAGAGAGGGCCAGAGCCAAGCGAGAGCGAGAGAGAGGGCCTGAACCAAGCGAGAGCGAGAGAGAGGAATCTACTATACCGATGACATGACGTCGCCGATAGATGGCAGTAGCAGTACTAAAAATTCAAATCCAAGGGCGGGAAATCCAAGATGACAGATTCAAAATGACAGATACAAAATGGCGGATATGTAAATGACAGATTCAAAATTGACAGATTCAAAATGGCGATTCAAAATGGCGATTCAAAATGGCTATTCAAAATGGCTATTCAAATAGCGATCCAAGATGGCGATTCAAAATGGCTATTCAAAATGGCGATTCAAAATGGCTATTCAAAATGGCGATCCAAGATGGCGATCCAAGATGGCGATTCAAAATGGCTATTCAAAATGGCGATTCAAAATGGCTATTCAAAATGGCGATTCAAAATAGTAGGCGTGTCGTCCAAGATGGCGTCGACCAATCAGAAGCAAGGGGAGGAGCTACAGGAGTAGGGATAGCCAATCAGAGAGCAGTAGGCGTGGCCAAAAAAAAAGGAGTGGGAGGCATCTCAATGGGTGGAATACCTACTCATGTGCCATTAATTAAGCATTGACAATATTAGGAATATCGCTTGTGGGGTGTATCAAGTAAACTTAGCTCCTTCATACATCCAAGATACTTTACTAAGAGCAGTTGAGGAGGAAGACGACGAACAAACAATACAAATAGATACGAATATTAATCTACCGGGCTTTTTAAGGTTACGACTATTTTCTCGCTTTCGCAGAGCTATTTTTCACCAAGTTTTTATTACATTTAATGAAGAATACGTGGAAAATGAATTGAATGAGTTTGATCCTATTGAGGGGTATTATTGCACATGCAAGTCAGGTGCACGGACATTAGGAGCTTGTGCTCATGTGATCGCAGCGATTTGGTACTTGGGGTGGGCTCGTCATCAAGGTTATGTCAAATATCCGTCTATTCAGGTTTTAGAGCGGGTATTAGATGTTGGGCTTTAATTTTTTAAGCTGGAGATAAAAAAGACAGTAGAGAGGGTTTGGAGTCATAAAATACTACGGGAGTGACGAACCGTGGGGTCCTTATCTTTACTGTCAAACGTGAAAAAATATTTACTAGTGAGAGGCAAGGGGACTCTACTACAATACTGAATATCAATTAGAGAAAACAATAACGAAACCTTGTCAAAAGCTTATTTTTGATCAGATTTCAACGTTTTTCGGTATGAAATGACTTAAAAAATAGTTTTCTTTTGTATAAAATGCGTTAGTGTGATTATAGTTATACGTTTTTTTCCAGTGAAAATGTTCAGATGCCGTGAAACCGATTATGGGAGCCTGAGACATGAAAAACGCATTTTTCAACTTCGCATCGCTCATATCTCGGCTCCGAAGCATCTTGGCACTTTGTGCCCATGGAGACTTTTTCTCAGCATAACTTCAAGAAACTATTCTGGAAATTTCAGATAATTTGACCGAAATTCAATTTCCATAAGATTTGTGCGGGGTCCTTTGTTTTTTAGATTTTTCCTCTTTTTTGCGACCGTGTGGGGGGGCCCTAATGATTATGTTGCCCCGGGGCCCAATGCCGTCTTGTTACGCTACTGTGTGGAAAACAAGTAGTCATCATCTTACCCCAGGTTCCCCTATAGCCATAAATGAAGAAAAAGAACAGAAAGAAGAAAATGTTTTGCATAAGTGCTTCCTCCAGTTTTTCTATATCTATTCAGTAATAAGAAATACTTGTTTACATTTGTTATTACTTGGAAAATACTGTTTGTTTCAGTATGAAACAATAATAAATGCTGTTTATCACAAAATGCCCTTCCTTCTTTTATTACTGCGTTCTTTATTATTATGTATATATAGGTATACATTGCCGGCACGTCATTACGTGAACTCAAGCACGTCGCTCTATTATTAGAACGGGCGTTATGTTCGATTATGTAACCAAATTTTCAACTGTAGGTACATTAACACATTGGAAGACAAACAGTCTAGGGTCTCTGAGTTTATTAGAAAGCAATATTTTTTAGTAGGTAATTGTAGGTATGGGAATATTATCTTTCCCGTATTAATTCATTTGCTCTCACTTCACTTAAAATGTGTCATTTTATTTTCTTCAAAATTCACTGTTGTGACGTTAATTAATTAATGAATTTTTGGAATTCATCAACTTTAAAACATGTGCTTCTTTGAAATTAGGTTTGCAACTGTAAACAATTTAATATTTTTTTAATAATGATACGCTACTGACTTGAAAATTAATGATAAAATGATCAATTGCATAACAGACTTGATCTTATTAATGGCGAATAATCCTTGTTATTAACAGTTTTTTTTAAATTGTTTGATGTAACTGCACCGGCTATTCAAGGTAGCATTGCTGAAGTATGAATCATCAAATCACCAATAAAAAACATCCCAACAATTGTTTTAACAACGTAATGCAGCTTAATTGTGTTAAAACGGAATAGTTATTTGAGGAAACCCCAAATTATTATTATGACTTAAACGTAATCATATCGAGGAAATAAATTGAGCGCCATTTTATGTTCCAATACCTACATTTTTTGTAATTCAGTACAGAAACCCTCTGAAAATGTCTATAATAAAAGGAATTTTAAAAAGCTTTCATACAACATAAAAGAACTACAGATGGCAAAACACAATATAAACCAGATAATAGCCGGTTAGGGTCGGCAAGGTCCCACAGTTGGGTTCATTGTTTGACCTTTTTTTTATTTGTGCAAAAATTAATTCCATTCCAACCGCATTATGTTTTGCTGCTATTTGCTTAGCGTGAATCGAGAAATCGTCATAGCTGACGCTAAATCAGTACCACTTTGTACTACGTTTTATACTGGCGACGACACGTCCGAGCAACACACGTTGAGTAGACTCTGTGGGAGTACGACATAGGCGCCTTTTCAGAGAGCTATTTTTTCAAGATTATTTTTTTGCTTAAATAATTTCCCCTACCATTAAAAAAGCTTAAGTCTGGTAGTATAAGTAAAATTATTTTTTATTATACTGCTATATTTTGCAGAATACGTTGCGCAAATCGTTTATACGGTGTTTATACGTTTTTTAAATTTTTGTTGTGTTACCCTACGCTGCAGCGTTCTTGTTCCTGCAAGATGACCCATTTTGCCATTAGGAAGGTATGTATGCAGATTATATTAGTTAGCTATTTATAGATTTTAAATCATTTTGCACAAAAATAACTGTAGACTTTTGCTCTTCATTCGTAAAAGCCGACGTAATTGTTTAATCGCTAGACCGTAACACGCCCCGTTTTCTCTTTTACTTCCTTTATTTTGGTTTTAAGGGCGCTAGATTTAAATTCGAAAAATAAAAAAGCGCCAAAAGACTATTTAAAGAATTTTTTTAAATAAATATTTGAATAAAAGAAAATAATTTTAATTTGAAATTTTCAATATTTTAATATTTGTACCAAAAATTGTTTAAAATATTAATACAGAGTGTTACATTTAATCAATGACCCCATTTTAATTGCAACTAACATTGATAATTTAACCTCTAGAATGATAATTTAATTTTTTTTATCAAAGCAGAATTTTCCATTATATATTTACAACACTACTTCTTTTTTAAGACCTATTTGTAAATATTTACCGAGGCGTCTCGACGACGCTTGCGTCCAAATATCGATTAGAGACGTCGCTTTAATCATATTTAGACCTAGTCCTGGATTGAAAAATCCTCCCTACACAACGTGAGAAGTTTATTAGTCATTTCCGAGCCCGTTTACCTCACTTATAAGAATTTTATACCAATCTAGAAAAATATTACCCAAGAACGATTATCAAAAAAGGGATAAAAGTCTGAAAAAGGGGCCTTAGGCTGTTTTAATCGTGAAATTGCTATGCAACGTCATTTTGTAAACTTTTTTTGCAAACAGATGACTGGTGATAATATGGAAATGAAAGATTTGGCTGCTAGGATTTGCCGAGACTATTTGCATGGTGCGTGGAAACATGTTAATGCACAAAACATTGGGTTCAAGCATATCAGGTAAGAATTTTTTTTTCACTTTTTAATTTATTTAGCAGCATTCGAGCACGAGCTGGGAATTCTGTTGAATAATTATCACGCCACTTGTAACATTGTAGCTAAGCCTTATCGGTTAAAGTCAACATCATAAAAAAAATTCATCATGCCAGACAATAAGTCGAAACACAATAAGTATGATAATGGCTTTATCAGATAACTATTTGAAGAATTTAAGTAATTAAACGACCAACATTTCCATAGGATTAATAAATTTCTAAACAAGTACTTAAATAGTTGATGGATTGTCTTGATAAATTAAATTTTGGCAAATATTTTCGCATTGATTTTTTCCATTATTATAGGGTTATGATAATGTAATGCACAAAATTCATAAAACGTACAACGATCACTTTGGAACAAAATGCAAAAACACGTCAAATGTTTTTTTTTATTCCGCATCTTTTGACATAAGTTACAAAAATAACACGTCAAATTTGTCAAAGTTATGACGTCATTAACATATTTTTTTAATGGGAAGCTAAGATTTTTATTACATTATTGGAGAAAGCTTGTTTTGTTACACTAGGGAACAATAGTTGCAGTAGGGCTCACATAAGAAAAAAAAACGAGAAAATGAATAAAAAACGAAATAAACGTAAGTTTCATAATAATCGTTGTACGTTTTATGAATTTTGTGCATTACATTATCATAACCCTGTATATATTTGTAGGGACTTCAAATAGAGCTCTAAAACCCTTTATATTGATCGTAATCAATAAACAATTACTTTAGAGTCAAAAAAACAAAATAGGTACCTTAGATACAATTTCAAGAGATCTATGGTTATATTTATGTAGATATGTGTAATTTTTCTTACTATGACAATTTTTGAAACAAGGTAGTTCATTAGGTCAGTCTGATAGCTATTTTGGATCAGCATAATTCCTTTTACCATATAGTTGCCTGATCTGCAGATCATGCAACACTCAGCAAAAATACCCAGACTGTAATATGTATATCTATTAACTATTATCAACACTTAAAGTTAGGAATTTGAGGAATGCTTCCCTATAAAGAGATATATATGTATACTATAATCAATCATATTGATATGCAGATTAAATAGACGCATTTTTTCCTATTAATTTGGCCTTGTAATCTTTGTTATCATTTCATAAGTTGTGAAATACTAATGAACTATAGATTATTTGCTATACAATTTCAATAAAAAAATTGCGCACCATATTATAGAAGTTATGTAACCTTGTGCTTAAAGAGCCCTTTATCTATTAAAAAATCTCGGTTAATGAATAGAATTTTAAATATATTTGAAATATTGAAGAGGCAAAGTTTAAAGTGTCTTATAAATTTTATACTTTTCCACGTTCTATAGCATTAAAGATATTCTAGATCACTATTATTATTGATAGTCGGTAATTATCAAATAATCTTTGCAAAGAGAATTTCATAGAAAAGCAAAAATGGGCTTGCTCTCATTTCAAATGAAGTATACAATTTAATAATTTAGTAAGATTTTGGATACATTTTGGCAACACAAAATATAAAATTGATCACATAATTTTTGTTTTAGTCTTGATCATTTTTTCTCCAATTCAATCAGCAATCTTCAGTCTTTTCAAAATCAATCACTTACTATCTTTCAATTTGAAAAATCATGAAAATGATTGATTTCTTTTCGAAGTTTAGAACTGATCGATCACTAAACAATCGATATAACACATGGTTATTGGAAAACTTTCTTTGATATTATTTGATGCATGAGAGATAATTTTTATTATCCAAGTAATTTTATCATCTAGGGGCTTGTATACTATACTTTCATCTTTTCAATGTAAATCTATGGAAAATTCGACCTAAAGTTTATTACTATGTTTCCAAAGTCCTACACCTATGACTTTGGTACCACTGAATACATCTCTTTCTCATGTGTTGGCAAAGTAATCATAGCAAAAATGACCACAGTTAATCCAAGAGTATCCTTAAACATTTTTTTAGAAAAAGAGCACTGAATAGAACTATTTGTTCATAGAATGAATCATAAGGTCTCTTTATAACATAATTATAACAACTGGATGAGCTATAATTTGAAGTTTAAGTGAGACACTATCAGTATATGTGTGAGTTAGGCAATTTTTAATTGTGGAATTACTTATATCTTGCATAATAATTTCTGAAGTGGAATCAATTTAAATCAGCAAATAACACTAACTGGAAAAAACTAGTGTTTTGACAAGGATGAATAAAATTCAAGACTATAGGAAAAATACTCGAGATCCTTTCTGAGAAATGGAATAAGATGTTGAATTAAATTTAAAATGGCTTAAATCTCATATATTGTAAACTGATTTATTAAAAGATATTGAGTTTCTTCAATTTCTTCATTTGCAGATATTATTCCATGGAGAAAATTTGTAATCGTTCATTTAATATTAAAGGAAGAGATAATACAATTGTTTTTTTCATTTATTTCAGTGGCAGTGAGTGAAGCTTTAGATAAAAAAATATGACTAGTAAAGTTCAAAGTCCAAAGTTTACATACTGTGGTGTCAATTTGAAGAGGAAATAGCAATATGCAAATAAATATAAAAGATTTTTGGCTTGTGATAAAATCAATCATTTGAATTTGAACTTTTATGCAATCATATTACATATAAATTGATATGACGTGTGTCTGTTATGGTATACTCCCATTAATTGAAGATCATAGTCGTCTATGTATAAATTATAAAGATTGTAGCAAGATATTGACTGAGACTTTTTGATAAAATCATAAAAAAATATATGATAGTGTAGTAATTTTAATTTGATGACATACAGAATTATTACAAATGGGAATACAATTTCTATAGAGATTGATTTTTATCTATTGGCATTTTATTTATGCAGTTTTAATATTGTGTAATTTATTATTTTTTATGATTTACCTACTTTCAGTTCTTATCAATATCATTTATCAATTTATAAAATTTCTTGACATTATTTTTTTACTTTTCCTTGTATTGTTTCTATTAGATTCTCAAAAATGCTAATTATTTATAATGAGTCCTAAACATTAAAACTGTTAAAAACCACTTCCGTATGTCCGTTTTAAATTAAACAATGAGATTAATAATTATACAATGCTTTCCTATAAAGTACAGTAGGAACTCCATAATCCGAACACACTGTATTCCGAATATGCAGTAATCCGAAAAGCAACATTTACAAGCTATAATCCGAACAAACTTCTTTAATCCGAAATCCTCTTTAATTCGAACAAACCTCTTTAATCCGAACAAGAAAATTCTATGTACATACGAAAATTGAATATGTAGAGTTCTTGGGAGGTGAATATTAATTATAAATGAGATTATAGCAGATTGCTGATGCAGTTTTTGACTGATACTGTTACGACCTAACAGGTGTAAACAAATTCTACGAAGATCAGCAAACGCTTTTGTTATTAATATCAAGAGTAATAATAACCCTGAAGGCTACAGATCGATGTAAAAAATTAGCTAAAACATTTAGGCGCCCTAAATGTTTTGACGTTGCAGTCTTGCCGCAATTGTTTGACATCATCTACTTTAAAACATTTTTCTTACAATCTTGTTAGTACACAATTTGTATTTGTGGAGTTCAAAATTCAATTAAAAGATGTCAAAATGTAAACACATATTATTAAAACTATCAGAGAAATTCAGCAATTAAATGTTGGGTTAATGTTTAACGATGGGTTTAAAATATGGTATTGGTAGACAGCGAGCGATATAAAGAAAAACAAAACTAAAATCCTAGAATATGTCTCATCTGCTGATAAAGGTACAGAAAATAGAAAAATACTGAAATTAAGACCGTAAAATGAGAGCGCAACACTATAAAAGGAGAAAGAGAAAACTTAAAGCAAAAATTCCTGATTTTTTTTAATTAGAAATAAAAGTTTTGTAACAAAATGAGTAAATTACATAATTTAAGTTCTTTATAATAAAGTACCATGGCATAAAGCAATATTAATATTCATATATTCAGTAATCCGAATTCCTCGTTAATATGAATTACCCTTGCATTTATAAGTTCGGATTAAAGAGTTTCTACTGTAATACCTTTTATAGTGCAAAACATCAATTTTGAGCAATCAAATTTTCATTTTCGAAAGACTACTATTTTTTGTGACTTTAATTTTAATTGTTTATTGTTTCGTTTCCCAAATCACAGTTGTTGAATAATATGCAATTGATGCGAACAATGGACATACTCTTTAAAATAAGACTTTCGATGGAAAAAAATCATTATTGTTCTCAAGATTTTTATATGTAGGGCAAGTTAAGTAGGTTGAATCCACCCACTGTATTGATTGTAACACTTTAACCGATTGAATAATTTATTTCAGACACTTTTTATAATTGAGCCACATTCAAAAGCTAACATTATTGAAAGTGTATTTTTGTTAAATTACTAAATCAATATTGTGTATTGTCTTTATTATTTGTTTTCATATCTAATGTTTCACATATTCCAAAATGTATAGATAAGAGGGAAAATACCATGATTGTTAGTTGTAACTAACTACATAAAATAGTAAGTATGATATAATACATTTTGACTTATAGACTTTTTGAAGTATAGAAAAACTTATGACTCAACTTGTTTATGAGTGGTGAATTAAAGGTTGTCAAAGTTAGCCAAATCTAAAAAAATTTCAAGATAGATAACACAGCAAAAACTTCATCCATGCAGATCACACGATCCCATAATACATTGATTCACTATCCTAGTGTGATATTAACAAAATAAAAAATAAGCTATGAAGAAATAACGAATAAACCAATGTTACTAGTCAAAACTGCATGCGAATGGTTTGAAAATATCTTGTTATTTTATTATTGAAGGTTTTAGTGTACGTGAATCTTTTCTGTTTTGACTTCAAGGATTGATAATCGCTCTTACATGTAGTTCGTTATCAGTAGACTTTGTGTTGTTTCTAACTATGCATACCTAACACAATAGTACAATAGAACATTTATGCAAGCAGGTTGATAGAGTTACACAAACATGCATTTTTATCTTCAGATAATAAAATAGTTTACTTGCCTTGTTTTTACAGTTAATTTAACTCATAATTATAAATATGATATTTATAGACCTGTTCTACTTACAGTATTCATCTATACAATGGTATCTATAGCAATAAAATTATACAAACAATAGCCTGATGAGAACCAGTGCAGCAAAGAAAATTGGAGTTTTATAGTTTGTTTTAATAAACTTTATTATGATAAAAAATACTCCTACAATACAGTGTAATGATATGTTGCTTTTCATTAATAATATACCTGTTTCTTTTACTTTTTTAATTCCTATTATAAATCACATATTCAATTGTACAATAAAAAGTAAAAAGACTTTTAAAAGACAATTAGAATGTCCAATTCAAAAAGATATAAACAGAACTGGAGACCATATACCTGATTGTTGATCACAACATTTTATTTAGTAAATTATCCTATTTTGGGTTAAGAGATAATTCATTTGAGTAGATAAAATCATTCCTGGTTTCTCGTATTCTATATGTTTCTTCGTCATTTAACAGTAGTAATAACATCAAGTATTTTAATTCAAACCATACTGAAATTAGCATTGGAGTTCCCCAGGGTTCTATTTTGGGCCCTGTGTTGTTTTAATTACATATTAATGATCTTGCTTTTTTAGACTCTTAAGTCAAGCTTACTATTTATGCTGATGATACTACTGCAGTCATATCGGATGGTCTACAAATAAAATGTAAATTTTTTTAAATAGATTACAAAAATGGTGTATAGAAAATCGCTTGACTTCAATTTATGAAAAACCCAATCTGTTACGTTTCACACTTGTCAACATCCTTGAACAAATTTAAACTTGAAGATTGATAATTTCACTAGTAAGAACTGTGATAATGTCAAGGTTCCTTGGAATTCATCTTAACAATCATTTAAGCTGGAATGTGCATTGTAATGATCTAATTTCAAAGTTAAATTCTTTGTGCTATTTATTTAAAACTAAAAAGTATTCTAACCCCAGCTCCACACATGCGTTATTCGTGGACGAATAGCAAACATTCGTACACAAATACGTGAAGTGTGGATAGACAATTCGTATTCGTATACGAAAATTTGCTATACGTCCACAAACACGAGCACGATCCGTCTTGTAGCGGGAAATTAGCGCGAGTCAAAGGTATCAAACATTAGTCTTAACCCCCACATGGTGGCCTCTTACACGCAATAAATGCAAATATTCGGTTATAGTGTGCGAAGTGTGTAGGGAATTCTTCGGATACATTCGCAAACGAACATTCAGCCACGAATATTCGTATTTGCACACGAATATTCATATACGCATGTGTGGAGCCGGGGTAACAACATAGCAACTGATTTCTCTTTATTACGTATATGTAGAATGTAGACTGAGATTGTAGTTTTTGGGGTAGTTCAACTACCACTATGGAGATTTTCATTATACAAAAAAAGATTCTCAGAATAATTGCTAATGTTCCAACAAGGCACTCTTGCATAGAATTAAATATTTCGCAGATTTAAAATCTTAACTGTTTTTAGCTTATTTATATTAGAACTATGTCTTAATATATTTAATAATAGGTCTAAATTTTTAACAAATAACATGGTTCGTATACATGACACAAGGAATAAAAATGATTTAAGACGTTCCTTTTGGAAAACTTAATACTTATAACAAAAAGTTCGCCTAATATACAGGGTTATTACAAAAGAAATAGACACTTTCAATGCTTTATTAGTACAAAACTGACAATGTTATTATGAATTTGTTGACACTGTGGTATAAAGTAATTTTTAAAGTTTACTTTGGCAACTCTCGGGTCTCAATATGTGCTCCACCTGGCACACAGCACAATCAAGGCGATAGTCTAGTTCATTCCAAACCTGGTATAACATATCTGCATTGGCAATTTCCACGGCTCTCATAATGCGTTGTTTTAACTCATCTAAATGATTAGCAAGTGGAGAGACTTAATTCAGGTCTTTTACAAATCCCCATAGGAAAAAGTTGTACGGTGTAAGGTCAGGGGTCCTTGGAGGCCACCATATGAGAACGCGGTTGTCGGCTGTTGCACGGCCTATCCAATGCTGTGCAAGTGTTTCGTTCAGATTTACTTACACCGTGCGACTTTTTCCTATGGGGATTTGTAAAAGACCTGGTTTATGGCCCTCCACTTCATTTAGATGAGTTAAAACAACGCATCACGAGACGCATGGAAATTGTCAATGCAGATATGTTACACCGGATTGGAATGAACGAGACTATCGCCTTGATGTGTGCCGTGTATCAAGAGGAGCACATATTGAGCACCTGTGAGTTGCTAAAGTAAACTTCAAAAATCACTTTATACCACAGTATCAACAAATTCATAATAACATTGTTAGTTTTGGACTAATAAAGCATTGAAAGTGTCTATTTTTTTTGTAGTAACCCTGTATTAGGATTAAAACTTTTTAATAAAATACACTACATATAAGAAATACTACTACATTGGCATTAAATATCTTTTAAAAGAATATCTAATAAATAAATGTGTTTATTCGATTACGAAGTCTCTTGAATAGAACCTATAGACTCTACTTTTATAAAATAATCTTCCACTGCAATTTTGTTACATCATTTAAGTGTAGATCATTGCTTCTCATTGTTTGTTTTTTTTGTGTTTATCCACAACTTTAATATGTTTATGTTTTATATTTATATGTAGATCATTACTTATTATTTGTATTAGTTTATGTTTGTATCTACCATTTAAATATATGAATATCTATCTATCTTACATGTATTAACAATTCCCACACATTCCGAGTTCAAGTTTTAACAGTTGAAAAAATAGCCTTTCTTTTCATGGATGTTTGTCCATGTCTGTAGCAACCCTGCTAATTACTGCATTGTAGTGCAGATGTAAAAATAAAGATAGTTGGTGATATCAAATACATTTTTAAATTATTAAGCAATGTTTATTAGATTTTATATTAGAGAGACTAAATTATATTTAAGCAAAAATTTCTCCTTAAATAACTACCTATTATACATACAAATACTGAATAGTATAGATGCTAGTATGGTATTGCAGTGACAAAACTACCTGCTACAAGAGGATTTTGACTACTGCAAACCTGTCAATCATTGAGCAGGTACTTTAACTACTGCATGTACTGAAAATACGAGGGTGGTCCCAGAAGTACCCGACCCAACAAAGAAAACACAAAAATTTTGGAAAAAGATTTATTTATTTTTCAACGTAATCTCCTTTCAGCTCTATACACTTTTCCCAGCGGTGTTCAAAAAGTTCGATACCCTTTTTATAATAAGAACTGTCTTGCTCCTCAAAATGGCCATTAACTGCTGACATCACTTCTTCATCGTTGGAAAATCTTTGCCCACTGAGCCATTTTTTCAAGTTTGGGAACAGAAAATAATCCGAGGGGGCTAAATCTGGTGAATATGATGCATGAGGTAGCAATTCAAACTTTAATTGATTAATTTTGGCCATTGCAATAACGGATTTATGAACTGGCGCGTTGTCGTGATGAAACAACACTTTCTTTTTAGCCAAATGAGTTTGCATAATACTGGAGCAAACGCAGCACCCATCTTGCACACAGCTTTCTCATGTCCAAATCTTCAGATAATATGCGATGTACCGCACTTTTTGAAATGCCCATAATGTCTGCTAGCTCGCGCACTTTCAGCAGACGATCATCAAGTACCGCTTTGTGGATTTTCTTCACCATTTCTGGAGTCGTCACCTCGTTTGGTCGACCACTGCATGCTCGTCTTGGCAGCTCGTACGGCCTCGTTTAGACTCAGCTACCCAAAATTTAACTGTTGTAAACAGTGGAGCAGACTCACCCAGAGTAGAATCCAGTTCAGCTTTTATATTGCTTGGGCTGAGGCCTTTCAAATAAAAGTATTGTATCACATAACGATGACCAATTTTCTCCATTTTCACAAATTCACTGATAACGTTCACTATTGATGGCTGCCAAACAAATACTGAACAACGTGGCGCTTTCAAACTTGAAACATATGCTTTATAGACTGCGTACTTTCCAATACAGTGATATTTATTTTCAAACAACTACCGCCACCTCTTGGTCAGGTCGGGTACTTCTGGGACCACCCTCGTATATACATAGTATAGAATCCTATAAAGCTCCATTATTTTTTTCTACCTGTTGTGTACTTTGCAAAGAAAATATATATTCAAAATTGTTCTAAAGCATTAATAATTCTTAAAAAGACATTTTAAAGAACATTGATGTTTACTTTAATTGATGCTCATTTATAAAGTATGTCTTAATAACCCTTTTCTTTATTATTTTTTCAGTGGTGGCTTATCAAACTTGCTCTATTATATTTCATTACCAGAATCATTAGCAGATAAAGACAAAGCACAAGCAGATCCTCAAGAAGTACTAATTCGAGTATATGGACAGACACACGGAGAACACGCATTGGAAGCCCTCATCACTGAAAGTGTGATATTTACTCTATTATCTGAACGCGGTTTGGGACCTAAACTACACGGCATTTTTCCTGGTGGTAGAATTGAACAATATGTTAATGCACGGCCCTTGAAAACCAAGGAGCTATCAGACGAACAACTGTCTGTAATTATTGCCCAGAAAATGGCTGCAATTCATTGCATGGAGGTAGGTCATTAGTTGCTTGTTTAATTACTATATCTCTGTATTTTTCAGTACTGTTACCCGAACTACTGAGGTATTATTTTTTGTTATGTGCTAGCCCATGTTTTTCTTTTATTTTATTATTCTGTTATGTGAATTGGCTTTTTGTGTATAGAATAAAATTAACTTATTCCAGATTCGTCGAGGTAAGAATTTTAGTTAAAGAAATTTGGTAATAATAACAAAATCTCTTCCTATATTTAACATTCTTTCTACTCTTCTAATCAAGGTCTATCTTTTATTGTGATACCTTGGAATGAATTCATTATTAGTTAATATTTTTTGGTATTGCTGCTTTCAGACATGAATTGCAAGTTTTTTATAATAATTAATAATTTATACAGTAAATTATTCCAAGGTTGAACAATATGCAAAAAGTTGGTGAAGAAAAAATGGATTCATGGAATTTGTCATAAAGCTGTTTCAAAGCGTATTAGTTAATGTTTCAGTAGAAATTTTCAAAATTTGTTTTTATATTATTAACACTTACAATTTTTTAATTTATTTCATGAAACTATTTTTATCCTCAGGTACCTATGATGTCTTTAAAATGTTTATTTGAATGTGAAGGTTACGATGATAAAAGTTATCAGGAAAGTTAAAAATACTATGTTGTGAACTATTTATCAACATATAAGTACTTTCCTGGCTGTAATTCATTTTAATAAACAACTTTTTGCATTTAATTATAAACTTTCTAGACAAGCGAGGAATATATTGCTATAGATAAAACGATTATTCATTTAAGAAAAAAAATAAATTCAGTTCAAGTGTTTGGCATTCCTTGTTATTGCTAAAGCTGAACGATAAAAGTAGTACGCACTTTATTTTATATATAAACTTCCTTGTATATAAAAATGATCAATGATTTATACAGGGTGTTCCGGACAAATATGCAATGCTTTAAGGGGGTGAAAGGTGACCATATAGAGACCCCAAAACTCATAAAATAAAATTAAAAAATAAAAAAAATTACGGAATTTTACGTATTTTTTGCAAGACACGAGTCGACTATGGATTGGAAGATTTTAACCCTGAATTACTGATAAACCAAACAATGATCTCACATCTACACTACTATTAAATTAATAACTGACCACCACTACGTACGTATCAATTTACAGAAACAACAGAATTGAATTTCAGCAGCGGTTGCCGAGTGACTCACTACCTTGATGACTTGATCATTTATTAAGGTCGGTAAAAAAAATGTAACATACGTTCGTTGACCTAATTGTGATGGAATCATTGCCTGTTTTTCATTTTACGAATGTCATTTTAACAAAATGAGTAAATCGTTGGAGCAGAATAGAAGGTCTTATGTGGCTGTTGTGTGAATTAAAAACACCCGCCCGAGTAAAACATTTTGTGCAAACTGGGGATTTTCCTGTTTGCGTTCCAATAGCCATTGGCAAAATTGCACTCGCGGTATAAGTGTACTTTTTGAAAATGGTTGATTTGAAAAGTTCCGTTCATTCAGCAGGCGTGTTTGGTTCTACCATAATTTAAACAGTAACTAAATACACTTCAATAAACTACTTACTACTTATCACTAAAACAAACACTTAACACTACCTAATGCAAGTTATTAATTCTAAAACGTGTATTAATCGAAACTCAAGTTTACCACCACCTAACACAAAGAAAGTTGACGACAAACTGCATACTGCAGTTACAAATCTCAAAGATCTGAGTCAGTAACAGTTATTACAGATGTTCAAAATGAGTGTTATTATTTAGTTTAAAAAGTTTTAAAAGCACGTACTGCTATTTGGTGTCGATTACAATCTTCGAAGAATTTATATCTATCCTGCTACCTGCTTGGGTTAGTTTATGGTTCATTTGTCCACGTCCTTTAAAAGTATGTACTAGTAGACACAATTTTCTTTTCATACAGTTTATCTACTATTTTGCAGTGGCGTGCCTATTATTTTTATAAGGGGGGTTGTCATTCCAAAGGGGCATTTCAGGAAATTGTTAGTAAGATGTTACTCTACACATGTTTCTCTATTGCCCTTTAACGGGAAAGGCATCTTTTTCAAAACACCCTGTATAGTATAAATACATATAAAAAACATTGTGTATTCAATAGACAAAAATTGCGGAGCTGTAGTTGGAATTATTTGTTTTTCACCAAGATTGTGTGTGTGGTTATTTCAACTATCTCGAGATAAGTTGATTAGAATATGGGAGTTTATTTTGTTATTGAAGTAAATATATTTTCTTTTGGACGAATACTATTTTGTTGTTGCATTTGCAAGAAATTGAAAATAATTATTTTAAAATAAAATTAATTTGATTGAAAATTGTTTACATCATAAATTAATAATGAGTAGTAGTTAATTACGAAAATTAAATAAATAAATTGGCATTTATTGCTGCAGAGAATGTCAAATAAATAAAAATCAAAAACAATAAAAGTATGTACTACTTCGTTTTAATAATTATTACAAATAATACTTGTAAGGTTTTTAATGTCAAGAATGCAATGATAAATAAAATTTTACAATAACACTACAAAACTTGGAAAACAATTTCAAAATAAAACCGGATTAAACTAAATTTTCTCTTAGGTAATCTTTAAAAAAAAACTCAACAAAATTGATAGAAATGTAGGTCTGGAAAGGAATTTTCTGTATTTGTACTTTTATCAAGTGTTATTACTTTGAATGAAGCTATGCCACAAGTCAATTATCACTTTAAATCAATACACCTGGACTTCCGCTAAAATACATCCGATTTGCTATCATATCAAGATATTATTGATTTGAATACAGGGGTTTTTTATATTTTTTTAATTTATTTGTTGCTATATGTGAATATAATAAAAAATATTAGTTTGTTATTATCCATGCATGAGCTTTTTCTGTTTTGATTACTTCATCATTAGTATTCTTTAGTTAGGCAAGTAAACATAAATATTCTACTGTTTTTTAAGAACATAATCATTCTCATAAATAATATTTGTTTAAATAAACGCAATTAGTCTCAATAAATAAACATAGTCTGAAATTGTTGAAATTACTTAGAAAAGGTTGATGAATAACAAACTTCTCCAAATATATTAAGATAAGCAAGGAGCAGTCCAAAATTTTTAATAAATTGTGATGAACTGCTTAATCACTGAACTATTTCAGTGATTAAGCAATTATAAAATTTTCCATTGCTGATAAATTTATTAATTTTCAGTTTTTTTAGTGGAGTATTGATAAAACCTATAAGAGGTCAAAACGCATTTAAATTCAAAACAAATCTTATCATCAAAGAACCTCTTGTAAATCTGAGAAAAAGATGGAGCAGATGTGTGAGTTGCAGTATTTTTTAGATGTCAGTCTGAATCGGGAAAATATATTAATATATATTATGTAATTAGGAGATCAAGCGATACTTTAAATCCGAGAAGATGTATTATAACGCCGAGGCGCCAGCCGAGGCGTTATAACATCTTCGAGGATTTCAAGAAGCTTGATCTCCGTATTGCATAAGTTGTTTTATTTTATTTCGTATTTCAATCCTAATTTCTCCCTTTTAAAATTCATACGAATTTATTGTATAAAGAAGCAAGTCTGTGTCATCATACGGGTAACCAAGGAGATAAAAAGTAACATGTCACGTGTGGCTGTTATGCAACTTCGAATAATTTTTACGTTGCCAACAACAACGGAGATCAAGAACGTCTTGAACTCTGGTGTCACTGACAACGGAGATAAAGATATACCTTATTTTACTAATTGTAGTATATAAACAATTGTTTGAAATACGAAATGAAATAAAAATATTAGTATTACACATCATCTATAAATGGATAAAGAAATGCGTCATAATAAACATTATTTCTACCATAAACTTATTCTAAATTTTTAGAAATTAAAAATTAAAATTTTTCTCAAAGTGTATAGGCATTAATAAGAAATTTAAATTATTACATGTGCTTTATCAATACATTAATGATTCTCTGTGAAGGTGCATATATGTATATCTCTTATCATTTTCTAATTTCTTTCTATAAATCCTTTTATTTATGCCATTCAAATAAGACATGAAATTGAGGTATTAATATATAAAAAGCCTTTATTGAAAAAAATAAACGGTTTTGTTTGTTCTATCTCCTTTGATGTTATGTAAAAATATTTATGATATTTGATTTTAAAGATAAAAGTATAGTGCTTGAAAGATATGTATTCACTCAATATGTAAAATATGTTTAAATTAATATCTTTAAACGTAAACAACGCCTCTGTCTTTAGGAAATTTCCATAAATGTTAATTATAAAAATGCAATATAATAGAGCTACTCAATTATAAAGTTTTTAGTCAATAACATAACATGAATGTAAATAACTTTGGAAATAACAACATAATAATGGTTAATTAATACGTTGATATAGTCAATGTGGTTTTCATAGACTACATATAAATTTAATACAATGAAAAACCACATATGAAAACCATTAAATATTTAAATAATGTTTTTTGCAAACAGTGGAAGCCACCTTGAACCGAATTATGTAACATTGCTTGTAATTTTCCATCCGTCATGAACTCACATATTTATATATTTAGTATTTTCTTTCGTGGCACTGTTAATTTGTGACCTGATTTAAACCTTTTAATTCACATAAATGAAATTATTTCACTTAAATGATATTAAAGAAAACAAAATAGTATAAACGGGTTGTAAGTGTGCAGTGCATATTCGTATTTTTATTGTGTTTTTTAATTTTTTTATATTATATTCATGGGCTGGCACGTCCTTATCATCTCACACATATAGGGTGTACTTGTTTCCATGTTTCAGCATCTGATCAGTTTCTTAGTTGGTGGAACAAACACTACTGGTCGTCCTGTGGTGGCAAAACGTAATGTTTGTTTCCCTGAGGCTTCCGGAACGTAACAACCGTAGGAATCTTCACTCATTTTGTGTGCGGGCATGTTTTTTGTGCGCAAATTATTTTATTTGTCAATTTAATTGTTTTACAATGCTAATTATTTGCTAGGACCCAAAAGGATAAACCATCGAAAACAACACCAAAATACCAAGTTGTTATTTTTACTCTCAAACAAATTCAAATTGTACCAATTCAAATAGGTAGTACCAAAATTAATAATATTTTAGCATTTTAAGTTTAATTACACACACAAGTACAAAAAACTAAATAAAACAAAAAAAACAAAACATTATTTAGTTATTAGTATATGCACAGAAAACAAACCTGAACTTTTAGTAGGTTACCAGAAGATCATAATTTGAAGCTCAAGTCATTTTCAGGTTCCCCTTCACAAAACACCTGGTTGGTTATGGGAAACAATGGAGCGATGGTTAAAATCAAGTGAAAAACGGCTCGCCGGTGAAGTACCAGAGCACGTTAGACACTTGACTGATGTTGATTTAAGGAAGGAAATGAGATGGCTTCGACAGCGGCTAGAATATGAAAACAGCCCTGTCGTATTCTGCCATAATGATATGCAAGAAGGAAATATTTTGATGCGTCAAGATGACAACATCACAAACAACAATTCTGCAGAACCTAAAATTGTTTTAATAGGTAGGTTGACTGTTTTTTTTTAATTATTAGAGAGCAGAATAGAAACATAAGTAGATAGTATAAGAAAGTGTTGAGTTACTCGACATTGTCCTAGAAGTAAATTAAAAGGAATGAAAATATATATTTTTTAATTCTTTTTCTTTAGAGAAAATATTAAAGTGTTTTTTAACTCAAATATTTTGATTTATAAATATAACTTTTCTTTTTTGCTTGTCATTTGTTTTTTGGCCGATGTTTGTTTTTCTCCTTCTCAGTTTATAATTTTTTTATACAATCCATTTTTGCAACACTTCCTTTACCTCTTTTTTTACCTTTCCTTTCTACACCTTTTCGAGTACCTCTCATTCTAAGGATTGATTTGATTGACTTACTAATAAGTTTCATAGTTATCTATCATGGCATATTTAAAGCAAACAAATCTTCATCATATCAATCTTCATTATTAAGTTGTAATGTAGGATGTTCTATATGAAGTTTTACAAGATATCAATCGTTTTAACAAAAAACATAGGAATTATACTAAAGGTCACACTGATACACACTCTTTATAGGATTTCCTGACATAGTGGTCTGATGAATAACATGCACTTCTCACTCTTCATAAACATCTGTTTGTTTAAAAGAAGTTGTTTAAATATACATAACAAAAATCTCAGCTGATTTATATTTACCACATTTTATATTTTTAAAATGAAATGTTTTCTTCTCTTAAAAAAAAACTTAAATATAGTGATCGAATCATGTTATGTAGTCGTTTTTTTTTAATAAAAGATTTATTTAGTATATCAATTGGAATATGTAAAGAATACATAAAGATTATATAGCTAATTAATTTTTAACAATTAATTTTTGTTAAACCATCCTAACTTACTAAAATATCTGAGAACAAAGAACACTTTTGTTAATACTTTACCTCATTTATTGATGTGGAAATAAACACAGTAAATAATTATCTGCAATAAATTTTTTTATAGATCCACTAAATTGATCATTAATTACACTACATATTCCAGGTATGGAAACTCATTATAAACTCTGTAATTGTGAATAGTTTCCGATAAAAACTTTCAAACACTATCAATTTTATTTTTAATTCTGCGTATGTATAACAAGTTATATTATTATATCTTGACACAGAGTTACTTTTTTCTTCTAGAGACTGAGTGAAGTGTCTGTAGAAGAAAAAAGTTACTCTGTATTGTAAAGGTAACTTGGTATTGTAAAGACAATACCCATGCAATTCTAAATCTTGCCGTTCTACTGTAATTTAATCATTTTTTGAAGATTTTACTAAATCTGGAATGTGCTGTGGAAGCAATTGCGATATCAAGTTAAAAACTATAGTATAAATTTGATTTTCATATGTGTAACATTTTCAAATCATTTACCATGTTCAATATTTATACAGGGTGTTTTTTAAATAATGTTTTTTGGCTTAATGGGTAACATATGAATAAAGGAAGAAGGCAAAAATGCATAAAATTCCGCATTATCTCAAAAATAAATTTTCACTAAAAATTGTTGGGCACCCGGAAAATTAAGCAACGAAGACTGGTGCCTAGAGGAGGTATTATTTCTATGCTGATCATTCATTTAATTTATTTCAAACAAAAAGATGTTTACTATTTAAACTGTTTATAGCTAGTAATATATACATAAATGTGTCAGCAAATAGACTATACAATGACAGCACCTAAATAAATAGGGTTTTTTTGTTATTATTACAACTACTGCGTTTTGCGTATTAGGGTGCAAATTGTTATTCTTATTAATGATAATGAATTTTAATTGTATTTAATCTCGGACATTGTTAGAAATAATAAGTAAATCGGTAGCTTAATAAAATCAATTAACAGTTAAAATTGCTGTAAAACAAAATATTAAAAACATGACATGTCCTTATTCCGAAATTATCATTTGCATAGCTGCAATTACACTACTAAAAACGTACAAGATCGTTCATTTAAAAACAAAACAATGGTACGGTAATGGTATAATACGATCATTTCTATCGATTAAAACAACGTAATAATTAATTCATTCAGAAGATACTTAGTTAGATGTAAAAAAACACTCCAGGTTTCACTAAATGTATAAACCCTTATTTTATTTTTTTAACAATAAATAGTAAGTGATAAACCCAAATTGGTTGCAATATGATTTTTCTGAAAGTCAACCGGATTGAAAAGAACTTTAGTTATATTTTAAATGTTAAACAAAATACGTATTAAGAATTCACAGAAAGCTGCATCCCTTTCAAATGTACCGTGATCTGTTTATCGAATTACCAGTTTTCAGAAATTATTGTCATCTGGACTTGTATAAAAGTTCCTTAAATGTGTTCCTACATTTCTAATCTACCTTCAAATCGTTGGAAATATGACTCGTGTAAGAATTAATTACACCCAATTCCGATAAAAGACGAATTGGAAAACCAACAAACAACATGTAAGGGTAATTTTCAGATTGAGGGCAAATTTCAGTCTTCTAGGCATAAAAATATAAAATAAAGAGAAAATCTCATAAATGTTGTAATTTTGCATAAAAATATTGTTACTCTGTAGCAAGTTACGTGCAAAAAAATAATATGTTGAAAATACAATTTGCAAAAAAACTTAAATCGTCAGTCCGGTAACTGTCTACACCTTACTTGGTTATACTTATGAATGCATTATAAAAACCTGGGAGAAAATTTAACCTATAAAACAATCTTGATTATATTTCTAGTATCCTTGATTTTGTTCTTGATCAGATTTAGAATTGGTAAAACTTGGATTAATATAATATATTCCGCGAAAATGATGTGTCTCAGCTTTAAATGAGTGTCTGTATGGGTTTTGAATTTGCCGCCAATCTCATCGAAAACACGCGAAATGAAACGCTGCGCCGTGTTTTAAATCAGTCGGATTGCCGGGGGAAATTGTGTACATATGGCGAATTCTTATTTCTGGAGCCATTTCAGCATTTATTCTTGAAAAACAGAAAAGTAATACAGCGTACATTAATTAAGAAACAGCTCGGTAACGTTCATAACTTCGTTGCTTTAACACTTACCTATTTGAAGTAAAGAGTGAAGAGATAACATTGAAGTTCAAACGCAACCTAACCTTTCTAGGCCTTTAGGGCGTTAGATAAGGACGTAAATGAATAATACGCAACGAATACTCAGTCCGGTAACGATCAGTGCGGTAACGATTCCGTATATGATGTAACGTTACTGTACTGATTACGTCTTACAGTAGCGTTACAACAATCAAACAGGTAACATATTCCGGAGGAGTGATGCTTGGACGAAAATTGTCATGTGTCATTCATGCCCTGTAAGTCAAATATATCTTCTTATTCAGTAAATACGTACAGAATTTGTAGTATTGGTATAGACATTCATAATAAATCGATAGCAACCAAAGAAAAAGCAGCCACCTCCCCCAAAAAAATCGTCCGATCAAGATGACACTCAACTTCCAAGTAGTCGAGATTCTACTCTGCATGGAGATGATATTCATGACACAAACACACCATCTTGTTCATACCAAAATAATGAAGAAGATCTAGTTTGTTACAAAGAATCTGGCATTGCTCTTGGAACTTATGTACTAGCTAGATACAGCAATAATGTCAGGCCCCCTACATTATTCCCTGGGCCCCGTTGCTAAAAGTCATGATGGGCCCCCCTCTTACTACCAAAAAAGAAATTTTGGCCTTTTTTTACAATATACATTTTTTAACCTTTATTACAATTATTTTTCATCAAACACACATTTAAACTAGTTTTAAGAGTTTAGACAGTGTTTAGTTACTCACAGCTGTTGTAGATTCAGACACGTTTTGTACGCAACGCACTGCATATCCAATGAACCAATTTATATTACTCTGATGTAATATTTGATTGATACACATAAATCTAGTCCTAGTGATTTAATTTTTGTTTTCTTTCTATGATTTATTAAAAATGTTCTACTTTTTAATTTTTTTCCCCGTCCTTGCGGGCCCCTTGGCCCACGGGCCCCGTTGCCGTAGCAACGGTAGCACCGGGCATGTGGGGGACCTGAATAATGTATCAAAAAAGTTAATGACCCGCCAATTCGTCGGTGTTTAGCAAGGCGCAATGGACAATCATGAGATTCAAGTCATGTTCATGAAAAACATTTTTTGTTAATGAGATATTTCAGAATTTATTGATTTATTTATTTATAGCATTTTATTGTCATAAGCCAGCAATGCTAGGTTGCCATTGTCAAAAATGATAATTACAGAACTTATAATTTGTAATAAGACATATTTTTCCAGTTTTTGGTTAAAATTTACATTTTATATTTCATAATTGGTCTACATTTCAATTACACACTCAATTTGTAGATTCAATTTCGTCAAAAGAATAATAGAGATTGCCCTTTTGTGTTTGGTGTATTATAATGTCATGGCCGATGACATTATTTAAATAGCTTAATCTTCTTTGATCTTTTAATAAATATTGCATTATTAGATGGTTTTTGATAAGAAGCGCCAACATGCGCTCAACACGGTAACGGTCGCTTCAAATCGGTAACGTGTTTGTTCATTACACCGCCGCATTGAAATAAGCAATCATTTTACTTTATGAAATTATAACTCTATGCCATGATATAATGCAATGCTTTATGTCTTTTTTTTATTAATTTTATTGTAAATATTATGTTTTATCACACTGATTTCAACGACTAGCTTCGACACATACTTATTTTGGTAATGATCGCGTCAAATCCGTAACGTTATATCACTTCGGGAAACACTACTAAAATCATCAGTTTTCGCAAAAATATTTTAATTACGAAAATCAAAAGTCATTGAGGCATTTATTTAATTGCTATTAACGCAAGTAAGTCAATGTTTATTTACTGTACTTATTCTTACAATGAGCGCATTCAGCAGACTTACCGGTCTGGGTCACCGGTAGTTGTTTTGCTCACCACATTTTAAATACGGTTTTACCGTTACAATTAAAGTGAGGTTACAACATTGTTCTTATTAGATATTTTTACGATCTTTACCGAAAAAACTGTTGATATTTATAATTTAGATTTAAAGTATCCTCATCTAATATTAGCTGTTCCATTATTATTAGTACAAATATCGAATTAGGATATGTCACTATATTTGACAAGTAAATCTAAATATACCAACTGGTAACCAATTACTTTTTTATTTTATAAAAATATACAGAGAACAAATAATTGCAAATCATTTTTTATGTAACTTTGACGTATTTAATGTAAGATGTTAACAAGTTGTATATTTTTTAAGAATTTTCCTCGAGTTTTTTTAGTTTGAAAATCGTTACCAAAATGAATAATATAAGTTCTTCTCATGGCAGGAAAACTTATCTAAAAACTATCTAAACACATTTGTAGCTCTGCTGAAGTAATGTAACAATATTTATACTGTTTTGTAACTTATAGTAAAGTTAATAAAAATTATAGTGAATTTTTTTTGTTAAGTTTTGCTTTTGATATCTCTCAATTTGAAAATAACCCGTAATTACTAATTACCATTAAGGGTATAAAAATAAATGCCATGTTTCTTTGCAACATCTGTTATTTATAAACACAAATGCATAATTAAGGTTTTTAGATCGGGTCATATTTCTGAAAAGTATTTATTTACTCAGTAATAACTTCCGACCACATTATTTACGTTAAACTATGCAGGCAGGTACATCTAAAAGGGTATCACATTTTTAAATTAAATTCGTACAACTCAAGTCAGGTTAGTGTTACAGGCCCGGACTCGAAATTTAATAAAACTTTAAAATTCATTTTCTCGAAAACTATTTTGCTCTACTATATTCCATCTATCTACCATTCAGCCAAAACCCTTCAATTAATTTACACCCTGTATAAGATGATTGGAGATTTTCAAATGGAATATTTACTATAAAGTTTTAAAAGCAAAATCCTTCAAAATACCAATTGATATTTTTAATAATGATAATTACTGTCATAAAGTGATTTACAGATTACATAGAAATACAGATACGGAGGGTGTTTCATTAAAACAAATTGTTTACCTGTACCACATCCCCCTGTATAATCAATCAATCAATAGTCTCAGTACATGAGTACATGCACAAAATTAGGATAAAATTGGTGTATCCAAGTACCTTTATCACAAATTGTTTATTATGTTAACTGAATTTATTCCACAAGTTTCCACACTGTAAGGAAATAATAGTAATTTTAATTGATGAGTTTTTAAAAATATCACATAGTTACTTTGAAATATTTATTTTTGTATCTACAGTTTTTCCGCATCAAGCATGAGTGCACCTTTTTGTAGGGTATTTTTCATAGGGCTGTATTGATTATTATAATAATACACATGCGACTTCTCTAACTAGATCAATCTCCAATACCTGGGAAGATAGATGCTGCTAGATCGTGGATTATCACAGAAATATATACTTCTATCTCTAAGCAGTGGCTAATTAGAGTTGGACTATTGAACAGTTAACTAAAATGTGCTTCCATTTATTTCTTTGATTACTTAAAACTGCCTGTTCTAGAAATCATCTGTAAAGTGACGGTAAAAGGAGAGTGTAAGTCATTCATGTGAATGTTCAAACTATTTACTTATTGACTAAGATTAAAAAACTACAAATACGTGTGATAATAATTGTATTAAGATTTTTTAGTGACATATTGGGCATTCCTGGGAAAAGGTCAACCTCCACAGATAAACTTCAATATTCAATACTAATAATAATAATTGAAATGATTAAACCAATGCATTTTAGTAAGTGTCATATTCATGTTAAAACACAAATTGCTTTTCCCGCTTCCAAACTGCAATGATAACATGATAAAAAAATGTATTAAACAAATAAAAATTGATTAAATTAAAAGAAACTGTGTCTATACTTCATTCATAATATTGAATAAAATATGCAATTTTTGGTATATCATAGTATGTAACGCATGTGACATTATACATAACACATTGAAGATCTAAAATGATCATTAATTATATAATAGCACAACAGGCTTTGTAAGCCCAAGGCTTTAGTGGTTATCTCTTTCCATTTTCGTCTATCATTAGCTGCACTTATCCAGTCTTTCACTTTCAATTTTAATCCATACTACGGTTTAAATCCTTTTGTACACATGAAATCCATGTTCTTTTGGACTTCCTATAAAATTGACACAAAAAAATGATCATTAAGGACATCTTAAAACAAAACCATAGGTATAGCATTATTTTTGGTGTTTTCTCTAAATATTGTATAAATAATCAACTCGTAGGTTTTTTATGAATAGTTCGCAGAACTATTGCAAAACTTAAAATTATGTAGTATTTCATGTCTAAATTTTGTCACTAGTACGTAACGCACCTAATAGCTTGATCTGCTCGTAAACGTTAGATATGAAAAAACAAATGTATTTTTATTAAGAGCAAAAAATAAATCAAATTAAAAGCTTAGTTGCTTAAAAATAATTCCTGGGGATTCGATAATCATAATAGAACGCATCACGGTACGTAACCACGGAATACGCGATATCCATCTTCAAAAAGAAATTTTTAATAAACATTGCTATTAAAGACCATATCCCTAGACCTAGCCCAAAACAAAAATAATTGGAAAGACTTGGTCGAATGATAATTCTAAGTGGAAGTGAAAGTATATTATATTGGTGTAAGGCTGCCTTAAATCAATTAACAGACAGTCACGAAATGTCTTAGGATGCCCTATGGTCCCTAGTGTATCAAAAGGACTAATGATGATAATGATAAAAGACCATTTGTTTCAGATTTCGAGTACTGTTCATACAACTACAGATCCTTCGACATTGCCAACCACTTCGTGGAATGGATGTATGACTACACAGAAAAGGAACAACCATTTTTCAAAGCTAATCCCGAATGTTACCCAACAGAAACCCAAAGATTGAGGTTTGTTAGTGCTTACTTGGATGAAACCGGCTCCAAAGAGAGCCCAGAGAAAGTTTTAGAAGAAGTAGAAGTATTTACACTTGCTTCACATTTCTTCTGGTGTCTCTGGGCTATTGTTAATACAAAGACATCACAAATTCCATTTGGATATTGGGTAAAATTTTATTTAGTCATGCAGTTGACATTATTTACTAATTTTAAAATAATTTCAGGAATACGGAGCAGAACGGCTTGATGCATATTTCAAGATGAAGAACAACATTCTACAAAAACAAGGTATTAAGAGGAAGGTGCATGAGTTGGAATAGAATTCCTGCTGTTGCCAACCAATGTGTCCTTTTTCTTCCATTTTGACCACCTAGAGTAGCTGACGGGAGGAGAAGATAAATTTAAAAATTTTGTTTTTAAATGGTTTTCTCCATCATCGAATCTAGCGTAGTCGGATGACTACAAATCTCCCTATTGTGATAACCATCGAGTAGAGATAGATTTTATAAATATAACAATGGCAAAAATCTATCGGAGTAATTTTGTAGGATGCGTGTGAATGGACTTATATTTATATGCTTGTGTCAATTGGAAGGTAACTTTGTGTCAGATACCAACAAAATTTGTGGCATGTCAAGGTCAATAAAGAACTAAATTGAATTAAAATACTCAATTCAATATTGCATATAATTATGGATCCATCATTTCTTTTGGATGATGTTTACATCGATGTGTACTTTTATGTCTACAATATCTGTTTAAAACACCTTTGCTTATTTATGGCACAAACTTTGTAAGATATTGTACTCGATTATGGCTGTGGCTAAAAAGTATAAAATTTTTAATTAAGAAAAAAGATCAAAAATACTCCATTTGTTTTAAAGCCATAGCGATCTAAGAAATAAAATCTACAATAAAGAACTTGGAGAAACTTTAACAACTTTTTTTATTTATGTAAGATATGGCTTAATATGTATTTAATAATTTATGTTTATGTTTGTCTTTTTTATAATTATCACAACTGTATTAATTTGTAAAGTGTTTCGATCAAAATTTTATTTTCCTGATATTTGGAACCTCTTAGTTTTGACATTTTGATCGGAAAGGCTTTTGTACCTATTTATAAATCATAATGAAAGGTATTCTACTTATTTTTAAGACTGATTATGTATTTGTCTTAAGAATTATCATAATTTTTTAGATTGGTGTCATTTATTTTTTACCTCTTTTTTATATGTAAATATTCCTAGATGCAAAAGTATTCATGTTGTTTAATCATATATGTTTAATATCTTTTTTATGTTTTTATTTTTACCAATACTATAGATGTTGAAATGTATATATTGAAATTTTAAATACTATTATTTCAACAAATAAAGACTTCTAATGAATGCTGTATATATGTTATTTAATTCATCTTAACTGAGAAATTTAAATATCTGTGGATATAGGACTCCCCCACCACATATAACGATTGTAAAAATAAAACTTTAGGTACAATAACAATCTTGAAAAATTTTGCAAAAAAAAACTTTTTTATATATGTTTTACCTTAAGCTATCATAGTTAAGTTAAGCTGATCACCGATCAGTGCAAAATTCTTCTTGGCGTGGTATTGATAAGCACCTGACATTTGCTGGGGGTAATATTCCAAATTTTTTGAATAAGTTTCATTAATTCTTCCTTAGTATGTAGGTGATGCTTTCACAAATGCTTTTTCATGATCCCCATATATTCTCTATAGGTTTCAGGTTGGGACAATCTGAGGGCTAGTGTAAAAGATTTATATTATGGTTGACAAGCCATGTGGTTGTTGTTTTATAAGTATGACAGCTGGCACCATCTCGCTGAATGAACTAATTGTCCTACTTGATCAACTGTTCATACAAATAATTCGTCTTCAACACAAACTATCACAAATGTGGTGCTTATCTGCTTAACAAAAAATAGAAACTGTTTTACTTATTTTCATGGAAATTAAGGCTAGTTCCAGAACTGTCTCCCATAACCTGCAAGTCTTCCAGAACTTCTTCCATAACAGCAAATTTGCAACAAACATTTAATCAGTAAACAGAAGTTGCATTATCATTAAATGAGAAACTATCAGTTAACTATACAGTGTGGGATTAAACTATGGAATTAAAAAAAAAACGAACAATTGGTTTTTTAAAAACGCTGAAACACGTCGATTTTCTTTTTTAAAAATACACATTAATATGTGCGATTCACCTTCCGACTTTCATTTATTTCTAAGCTATGACACCATCACATAAAATTTTAAATGACAATATAGATGTTTAGTAGTGGAATCCGATAGTGATTTTTCTTCCCTTTATGACCATGCAAATAAATCATAAGGTTGCATAACAAAAATTCCTAGAAAAATTGAGCCGAACATTGTAAACATTTGTAAGTTATGATGTCATCACAAAAAATTTTAAATGACAATATAGATTTTTAGTAGTGGAATCCAATAGTGATTTTTCTTCCCTTTATGATCATGCAAATAAATCATAAGATTACATAACAAAAATTCTGAGAAAAATCTAGCTGAACATTTAATGTTGATGTTTAATAGGAAATAATCCTAAATTATCATATTAAATTATCTACCACATAAAGTTAGATTAAATGTTAGTATTACCCAAGATAACAATAATTCAGACCTTTGTGCTTAATTTTCATTGTTCAGTTTAGAACTTTTCGTTTATTATGCTTTAAAAGTTAGAAGTACCATAATATCAACATTAAATGTTCAGCTCGATTTTTCTCAGAATTTTGATTTATATGAATATGATTTATTATTTGCATGATCATAAAAGTAAGAAAGATCACTATCAGATTCCACTACTAAAAATCTATATTTAAAATTTTTTGTGATGACGTCATAGCTTAGAAACAAATGAAAGTCGGAAGGGGAGTCGCACATATTAGAAGAGAAGTATACCCTGTATACAGGATGTAGAATCGCTTCACACACAGTACAGTTTTACGTGCATTTTATTTTAACCAGAATATTATCGCCCCTAATTATTTTAGAATTATAAAGATTACATTTAATTGTAAGCGGAAAAAGTAAAGAAAATACAACTTCTGTTTATGCAAAAAAGAGGGATGCCTTGCAAACATTGGAACGATCAGAAATCAATTATAGAAAACATTAAAGTAACAGAGGAGATATTTGCTTCATACATCAAAATTATTTTGAAAAATTGAATTCGGTGTGTTTTGTGTATTTTTGGATGTAAGATAGAACAAAATGTATTCCATACCGGAGAATGCAAATTATTTAACCTTTGTTATAATAAAAAATGTTATTTACTATCTAGTTTATAATCTACTTTATTTATAATGTCTTATTTGTTATAATAAATTTATTGTTTGTCTAACCTTGAAGGATCTTTATTGTCAAAGAATCTTACAATTCTTCCCTAAACTATCAATTATAAATACATCTTGTCTGCGGAGTGCCATCCGATCTTTGCAAAAACAGAAAAGTTTCATTTTCTTTAACTTCTTCCAGTTACAACCAAAGGCAATCCGTATCGACGGACATCATGCGATGGGTAAATTTTCTTTTTACAGCACTCTTTCTTTATCTTTACTGTAGAACAATTAGAGGAAATAATATTAACGTTTAAAAAAAATGCACGTACAACTTTATTGTGCGTCGGGCTGTTCTACACCCTGTATTTATATTCATAAAACAAAGGGATAATAATAGGAAATCGAGCAACAGTCAGAAGAAAAAGTGAGTTGCAGCCGTCTACACTGTAGTAGTAGTGGCTATAGCTGCCTCCGTAGCGACACTTGTTGTTTCACTGGGAATTCGGTGTCTTTGAGCTGATGCTGCAAATGTGTGGTTGGCTGCAATCTGTAAAACCTTAAGGATGTACAATTTCTAAGTTAGTTGCTTTTATTATTTTTCGAATTTCTTACATTTATTTTATAGAACACAACCTTCTAGATTTCACGAGACAAAGTCTCTTATTCGGTCTGGGCACTTTTACAATTTCCCATATAAACTTTGTTTCTGAGAAAACGCAAAATTTCGCCGTTTTGGCGCTAGCTGACACGCTGTTGTTTATTTGTCACTTGATGATGTATAGGTTAGATAACCCTTACAAATGTCAAGTGTTGCATGTTTACGTAAATATTTTGGGAATTAATTAAATCAATTTATATAATTAAATTAATTATGTTATTAAAATTAATGTACAAGTTTAATAACACTATTTAAATTAAAATTTTATAACTTTCCGTGAGCTGAGTTTAGGATATAAAGTGAGCAGTAAGTACATTATCTGTTCACGTTTTTGCAATGTTTCTGTTTGCCAAACAAGGTTTTAGCAATTTTTAAAGAATTATATTACTAAGTCCCTCGTGGTCGTGGAAAACAAAGAACTGTGAAAAAGCAATTGGAGTTAGAAGTACCTAGTGATGTTAGAATATTAGACGGATTACATTCTCCAGGTAAATGTTCTACAATCTGTATAACAAGTTTGATTATTTGGTTGATTAAAAGTGTAAATCTTCTAGTGGAGTATTTTAATGCACCTCTGTCTTGAAGATTTACAAATCCTATCAGTGAATTTGAACACGAGGCAGCTAACAGAGAATCTAACAGGCTATTGACATTCAATTCTTGCTTCAGTTTTTTTTGCAATGTATCCTGCCCTGCCAGAAGGGCTACAGATGCAGAAAGAATTTCGTAATCGAGATGCATAGATAAGGTTTGAAGTTCTTTTATTAATTCTGTTATATTTTTAGGAAGTTCGATGTTGAGATTTACTCTTTCAGGTATCTATAATTGTTGATCTGTCGAAATAAGGAAGTATATATTATTTTGCTGTTGAGTGTTGGTGTCCATAACCCGAACATCAGATTTGAAACCATTTTTATCGTAAGTAAAATTTGAAGTAAATTCATGAAATGATATTGTAGGATCAGTACTATTGCACATTGCAATGCTGCATTTATACTTTTTTCTGCAAGTGCTTACTAGAGTGAACGAAAAAACAGCAACAAAACTACGAAGATTTAAACAAATAACAAGGAAATAACGTAATTATATTAAAAAAAAAAACTGCCTTAAAAGATTAAGAAAATATGATTTATTGACGACACGCGCAAAACCGACAAAAAGTATAAAAGCGCGCGAAGTTAGCGTAGTTTGAAATTGGCGTTTACGTGTTATATATCCGTTTCCGCCTTTTCGTGTTTGGTGGCGCCAACGGAGAAACACTTGAACTAATGGAGTGCGCAGGCCGGATAAGAGACTTCGTCTTATGAAATCTAGAAGGTCGTGTTATAGAAAAAGTAATATATTTTTCTTCAAACGTCAGAGAAGTACTTCATTATTGAATTGGGTTGCCATAGTTTAAGTGTCACTTCTCCGCCGGCGGCAGAAAAAGTACTTTTTCTGCCGCCGACAGCAAAAGTGATTTTCTATTGGTCAATTATAATTTTTCTATTTATAATTAAGCCATAAATATCATGAATTTATTAACAATAATTAAGTTGATGCACTAAAAATAAACAAATATAAAAACTATAAAAACGCAAATATTAATCATTACTTACTAATTTCAAAACGTGAAACGAAAACTTCAAGCGAATTTTGAGTGTCGCTATAGAAACATCAGTTCAAATTCAAAGCAGTCTTTCCGAATCCAACAAATTAAAATAAAACGTTGTAATTATTTTTACGTTTGAAGAAAAAATTGCGTTCTTTATACGGCGGCGAAGTCACTTTTTGTTCCTCATCTGTAGTTGTTTTATGCCGGACTCACTACGTTCGTCCGTCACACTAAAACAACTACAGATTTGGCACAAAAAGTGTGACTTCTCCGCCTAATGAAGAAATATACTATTAACCAGATTACGTTAAAATTTCAATTTTGCCACTTATGCACTTTTCATATGAATCCAACGAAAAGTAACCAGTTGACAATGCGCAGAGCTAGCATTGCCATGACGAACAAAAACAACAAGTCCTAACATTTTTCGTTAAAAAAAAAGTTGCTAAAAATGTTTATTTTTTCGCAAATTTCTAAAAAATACAAAACTTTTCATTTTTCAAAAATTTACCAAAATTTTCGGTGGTCATTTTGACCACTTTCCCGAAGAGATACAAAAAAATATTTCAACCAAAAGTTTCTTAGAATTTGATGTACTATAAGATTTCAAAAAGAAAAATTCAAAAAAGTCAACAGGGAAAAAGGCGACAGACAGACAGACTTCACCAATTCAGAGACGAACTTTTTGTTCGTCGAAATTCATGATTACTGCTAGTTTACACTTATAAAATTTTAAATTGAATATATCTATATATTGATATGTTATTTATTGTGTCTATAAGAAAAAGCACCACGTTTGGACGCCATTTGATATGAGATTAATATGTGGTGGGGGGGTTATATAATAAATATTTGGTAAAAATACCATTTAAATCGATGAACAAAGAAAAATGATAAATTTCAAATTTTGATTTATCATTATTGATAATCAACAACACATAGAATAGATTCTGGCAAAAGTAAAATGAAAACATGCACAAAATACAAACCACTTATCTTCAACATCGAAGAAAAATGCACTGGCTAAATGTTTTCTTTAATTGGAAAGCAAGTTCCAAAATTAAATGAGACTTTTTCAGGCAGATCGCTACAAATAGGGCACTACTTAAATAAAGCTGCAAAACTTTATTAACGGACCACATACAAAAACAAAATAATAAAAAAAAACAAATAACAATTTTAACACAATTCTTAAATTAAATGAATACAAAAGAAAATCGTTGAATACCCCAACAATCAAAATAAAAGAAAATTAATCAATAGACAGTTTAATTCTCTTTGCCTTATTAATTGCAATTTCTTTCATTAGATAAACTAATTATTAACTAAAAACAAAACAAAAAGTTTTCACAAAATATTGGCGCCTTTAAAATAATTACTCGCATGCATTATAGTATAAGAGCCGAGAGCCCCCAGACCTACGTCATTTTAGCAAAGCTAAAATTTTCACTATGGATAGTACAATATGTACCTAAGAACGTATGGGTACTTGCTTGTTTGAAAGCGGGGCCCTTCAATAGGTAGGAGGTACTAAAGGTATATAAAAACCTTACTCACCTACGTTAAACTATGATAGCTGAATTTTATATATGTTTCACAGAATATTGTTAAAAATTAATATTCATCATTGCCAGACACTTCCCGTGGGCCCTAACTTCCGCCAGACACACTTTAAAGCTCCTAAAAAAATTAGTTAACTTACGTCATAGTGGCAAGTCTACATTTTATATATATGTTACTTGGGGGTACTATTTTAATACTTTTTGTTAACAGCCAGACCAATCGGAAGGGCCAAACATTCCCCCAGACACAATAAAAGTTCCGCTATGAGCTAGAGCGCGAGAACATTATCTATGCGCTTGGGTGCGAGTGAGATGTACTCGGCGCATGAATCTCTCCCTGTCATACTCATGGACTACTCTGTGTGTGTAGCGTGTTTACTTGCCTGTGATTGCACAACTATTATTACCAGTTGAAACGTATACTACAATGCGAGTGTGTAAAATAAAAATTGAAATATTTACAATGTTTTTATAATATATCATGGCAAAGTTATTAAATTGTGCTTTTTGCAATAACTCTAATGAGAATTTATCATTAAATAAATAAAGATTATTAAAAGTTTCACAGTTTTATTAAAATATACTTGACAATATTGTTTCGACAGCTATGCTGTCATTATCAAAGGTAATATAATTATAAACAAACACGTCGCTAAGGTAGATACAAAATAGGTAACTAGATAAAATAATAATAATAATAATAAAAATTAATAATAAAAATCATAATTAAACATCTAATACTTCCAGTAACGGAGAATTACTGAGCTCAAGTTGTTCATTCATTAAAGGTACCCTGAGTTTGTGTTTGTATATCTCAAAGGCTTCTAAAATGTCTAATTTGCGTTTGTTATTACAAAAATGTAGGAATTTAATATTATTTTGAGGAGTCATTGTGTGATTTTGTTCTAAAAGGTGTTTGGCGTAATTCGATTTTTCAGGATGTTTATTTTTGTAATGACGTACGTGTTCTTTATATCTTATGTCAAAATTTCGAAGTGTTTGTCCAATATATACCGAACTACAAAAAGAACAATTTAAACGGTAAATGCCCGATTTCATGATATCATGTGTTCTGTCTTTAGCATTAAATAAAAATGAAAAAGTGTTAGTGTTGGTTTTAAATGTTATTTTATAATTGTTGGTTTTTCTTAGTATATGTGCAATTTTTTCTGATATTTTGCCAAAATATGGTATAGATATGTAATTTGTGTCTTCTGTTTGATTGTCAATGGGATATATTCTTTTGATAGCTAACCTATAATCTTTTTGTTTAATTAAAGTGTCAATCATGGTCGGATTATAATGATTTGCATGTGCTAGTTGTTTAATGGTTGATATCTCTTTGCTAAAATCTGATTTTGTTAGTGGAATAGTTAAAGCTCTGTGTACTAATGATCTGTATGCTGCTATTTTATGTGTATTGTGGTGACAAGATTCATTTGGTATTGTTATGTCTGTTTGTGTTGGTTTTCTGTATATGGAAAATTCAAAAAGATTGTCTGTGTTAATCTTGATATTTAAGTCTAGAAAGTTTATAGCCCTGTTTTGTTCTGTTTCTAGTGTAAATTTTATATTAGGATGGATATTGTTTATAAGAATTAAAAATTCATTGATAACCTCAAAAGAACTGTCAAAACAAGCTAAAATGTCATCAACATAACGAAACCAGAAGATAATGTGTTTAGAGAGGTTTAATTCAAATATTCGATCTTCAAACTTGTCCATAAATATGTTAGCTAATAGAGGACTTAGAGAATTACCCATAGGTAAACCATCCTTTTGTAAATAAATTATGTTATTAAAAGTGAAATAATTTTGACTTATACAAAGGTCAAATAATTGAATTAACTCTAACCTTTTAACTAATTCTATATTACTATTGATCAAGAAACTATCTAACAAAGGAATACATTCTTGTGGGGGTATTCTGGAGAACATGTTGCAAATATCAAAACTAACAAGTTTTGAATGTGGTGGAAGATGTATGTTTTGCAGCTTATCTACTAATTCTAATGAATTTCTAACAGAGTATTTCGATTTGTAACCTATCGTGTTAATAATCTGGTTCAGTTTTTTGGATAAAATGTGATTAGGTGCATTGATGTATGATACAACTGGTCTTATTGGCATATTCTGTTTGTGGGTCTTGACTAATCCATACAGTTTAGGTATTTGTGGGTTTTTATTAATGATTTGTTGCTTTTCTAATTCTGAAAAGCAGATATTGCAGTTTTCTAAACCTTGTTTTATTTCTTTTTGGAATTTTGTGGTTGGGTTTTTGTTTAACGTTTCAAAATTTTGTTTATTAATAAATTCATTAACTTTTTGTATGTAAATATCTTTTGAAAGAATTACCAAAGTGCTACCCTTATCTGCTTTAACAGAAATTAGATTGTTCTCTGTGATTTTCTGTTTTATAGATTGAAGAAGTGATATGTTAGATGTGTTGTACATTTTGTCCTGTTTCAAAGACATCTCTTTTAACAAATTCGAAATTTGTAATTTTGCATAGTTATTATGATCTTTCTTAAGTATAGTTTCGCATTCAACGGTCAAAATTTCTTTAATTTTGTTGGTAAATTTTGGAAATGGACAAAATTTGAAACCTTTGTTAAGAAATCGTGTTTCTCTGTCATTGAATGTTATATTCGACAAGTTTATGAAACGAGGATAAAAGTTTGCAGTGTTCTGACAATTATGGTTATTTTGTAGTGTACGTTTTTGTTGTAGAAGTCGCTGAAGTTTATTTTTCTGTGTGGTGTATTTTTTGAATTTAATGTGACTGACGGTTTCTCTAATGTCAAAATCTAAGATGTCAAATTGGATATTGTGTAATTTATGAGTAAGTTCTGTATAGAGTACCTTTATATAAACGTGCATATTGTCTTTTATACTAAACCATTTCTTCGATTCTTCTTTGAGCCATCTTCTTTTGGCATTCCGAATCACTTTTTCAGTAATCGAATTCTTGGTTCTGGTAGTGATGTTTATGTAGTTAGGAATAACCTGACGTTTCAGACATTCTCGTTTCATAAACTTGTCGAATATAACATTCAATGACAGAGAAACACGATTTCTTAACAAAGGTTTCAAATTTTGTCCATTTCCAAAATTTACCAACAAAATTAAAGAAATTTTGACCGTTGAATGCGAAACTATACTTAAGAAAGATCATAATAACTATGCAAAATTACAAATTTCGAATTTGTTAAAAGAGATGTCTTTGAAACAGGACAAAATGTACAACACATCTAACATATCACTTCTTCAATCTATAAAACAGAAAATCACAGAGAACAATCTAATTTCTGTTAAAGCAGATAAGGGTAGCACTTTGGTAATTCTTTCAAAAGATATTTACATACAAAAAGTTAATGAATTTATTAATAAACAAAATTTTGAAACGTTAAACAAAAACCCAACCACAAAATTCCAAAAAGAAATAAAACAAGGTTTAGAAAACTGCAATATCTGCTTTTCAGAATTAGAAAAGCAACAAATCATTAATAAAAACCCACAAATACCTAAACTGTATGGATTAGTCAAGACCCACAAACAGAATATGCCAATAAGACCAGTTGTATCATACATCAATGCACCTAATCACATTTTATCCAAAAAACTGAACCAGATTATTAACACGATAGGTTACAAATCGAAATACTCTGTTAGAAATTCATTAGAATTAGTAGATAAGCTGCAAAACATACATCTTCCACCACATTCAAAACTTGTTAGTTTTGATATTTGCAACATGTTCTCCAGAATACCCCCACAAGAATGTATTCCTTTGTTAGATAGTTTCTTGATCAATAGTAATATAGAATTAGTTAAAAGGTTAGAGTTAATTCAATTATTTGACCTTTGTATAAGTCAAAATTATTTCACTTTTAATAACATAATTTATTTACAAAAGGATGGTTTACCTATGGGTAATTCTCTAAGTCCTCTATTAGCTAACATATTTATGGACAAGTTTGAAGATCGAATATTTGAATTAAACCTCTCTAAACACATTATCTTCTGGTTTCGTTATGTTGATGACATTTTAGCTTGTTTTGACAGTTCTTTTGAGGTTATCAATGAATTTTTAATTCTTATAAACAATATCCATCCTAATATAAAATTTACACTAGAAACAGAACAAAACAGGGCTATAAACTTTCTAGACTTAAATATCAAGATTAACACAGACAATCTTTTTGAATTTTCCATATACAGAAAACCAACACAAACAGACATAACAATACCAAATGAATCTTGTCACCACAATACACATAAAATAGCAGCATACAGATCATTAGTACACAGAGCTTTAACTATTCCACTAACAAAATCAGATTTTAGCAAAGAGATATCAACCATTAAACAACTAGCACATGCAAATCATTATAATCCGACCATGATTGACACTTTAATTAAACAAAAAGATTATAGGTTAGCTATCAAAAGAATATATCCCATTGACAATCAAACAGAAGACACAAATTACATATCTATACCATATTTTGGCAAAATATCAGAAAAAATTGCACATATACTAAGAAAAACCAACAATTATAAAATAACATTTAAAACCAACACTAACACTTTTTCATTTTTATTTAATGCTAAAGACAGAACACATGATATCATGAAATCGGGCATTTACCGTTTAAATTGTTCTTTTTGTAGTTCGGTATATATTGGACAAACACTTCGAAATTTTGACATAAGATATAAAGAACACGTACGTCATTACAAAAATAAACATCCTGAAAAATCGAATTACGCCAAACACCTTTTAGAACAAAATCACACAATCACTCCTCAAAATAATATTAAATTCCTACATTTTTGTAATAACAAACACAAATTAGACATTTTAGAAGCCTTTGAGATATACAAACACAAACTCAGGGTACCTTTAATGAATGAACAACTTGAGCTCAGTAATTCTCCGTTACTGGAAGTATTAGATGTTTAATTATGATTTTTATTATTAATTTTTATTATTATTATTATTATTTTATCTAGTTACCTATTTTGTATCTACCTTAGCGACGTGTTTGTTTATAATTATATTACCTTTGATAATGACAGCATAGCTGTCGAAACAATATTGTCAGGTATATTTTAATAAAACTGTGAAACTTTTAATAATCTTTATTTATTTCATGATTATGGAGTTCCACAAAATAAGGCTGGAAACAATAAACAAGAATTTATCATTGTTTACTGAAGAAACGTTAATAAGTTTCCGATGTAAATGAAAAATTCAATCGCAAAAGTATCAACTTTGATGCTAGTAATTTACCCCTTGCAAAAGTGAGCTATTCCAGCAATTCCGCCGAGCAAACTATATTGCAAGTATCTGGAGTAATGCTCATAAAAAGCATCCAAGTATTATCAATCCCGAGGATAATGGTTGGACATTGGCAGAGAACCAGTATAATTTTCACTGGTTCGATGGCGATCAATCAGTGATTCACTTCTAAATGAATCAGGTATTTTTCTTTCACTTCTAGTTATTTTTATGTATTTGAAGCTTTTCGTATCTTAATTAATTTATTTGTTTTTATAGAGGAATTAAACGACGATGTAGATGATGATGAATCGAATATTCAATTAGAAGGTTATCTTGACGAAAAGAATCATGATGACGACGAAAATGAAGATTCGTTAATATAATAATAAATTAATAAAAAATATAGTTTTTAAATTTTCATTTTCTTTGCACTCTTTATCTTTGTAAAAAATATCAATAAATTATCACTTTATTGAATTTATTTCTGTCAAAAAAATATTGATTTTAAATAATTTTAAACAATTAAATAGAAATTTGCAAAAATTAATAATTGAGTTGCCATCGAACTCTTTAAACATCTATTTTGCCAAATTTAACGCATTTTAATTAATTTTATAATTAGGCATTAGAATATTACTGAATAATTATAAAAGAAATCTATTAAAATCAACAACTTAAATTTTATGAAGCTGTCTTATAGAACCATAGCACATAGATAATGCTCTCGCGCTCTAATTTATAGCGAAACTTTTATTGTGTCTGCGGGGATGTTTGGCCCTTCTGATTGGTCTGGCTGTTAACAAAAAGTATTAAGATAGTATCCCCAAGTAACATATATAAAAAGGTAGACTTGCTACTATGACTTAAGTTAACTAATTCTTTTAGGAGCTTTAAAGCGTCTGGCGTAAGTTAGGGCCCACGGGAAGTGTCTGGCAATGATGAATATTAATTTTTAACAATATTCTGTAAAACATATATAAAATTCAGCTATCATAGTTTAACGTAGGTGAGTAAGGTTTTTATATACCTTTAGTACCTGCTACCTGCTACCTGGGCCCCGCTTTCAAACAAGCAAGTATCCATACGTTCTTAGGTAAATATTGTACTATTCAGAGTGAAAATTCTAGCTTTGCTAAAATGACGTAGGTCTGGGGGCTCTCGGTTCTCACTCTATTAGTGGCTCCTTGTAAATCCAGTTGCACTCATCGGTTTGAGTATCAAGATGGTTGAAATTTTCAAAGAGGTAAGTCCATTTAATAATTATTCAACAATTAATTCTTTTATTTGCATTTCAACTCCATTAAGATAGTCCCAAAATTTATCCAATAAAAAAATATTTCTTTCACCAAAAAAAAATAATTCAACACTAATTAATTTCACTGCACTTTTATTTAATTAATAAAATTTAATAATTATTAACTGCACTACTGATATTCTAAAACTTTATCATTATATAAAAAAAATTTGATATGACAGTAGATATAACTAGAGTTCCTAAATGAAAACTTTAACTGCGTTATTTTAAAGTTAGGACACGGATGTCAAAATCTATCTCTTTCTAGGCCAAAACTAAGCTGTCTGAAACAGAGATACTTTTTTTTCTCTCTTTTTACTTTAGTGACAACATTCAGCAGCTGTCAGTTATAAATTTTAGGTTATGCTGCCATGTTTATTTTTATGTATGTAAAATTTTTTAATGTGCAGATTATCATTTATTTATTGTTTGTAGAGAATTTTTAAAACTACTATAGTACATATATCAATTTTACGACAGCTTTTAATAAAGTATTAATTGTACTGAATTTTATATTTATATAACTGTCAGATTGACAGTTTAATTTATTAAATCAGTTTTCATGACTACCAACCTTCTAATAAATGCTTTCAAAATATGAAATGTCACTAAGAAAATTTGACATGCGTGACTTAACTCTAAATAACACACAGCTCAGTTCATATTTAGGAACCCTAGATATACGGTGAACGCATTGTTTCTACAAATGAGTTTTTACGAGAGAGTCACCAGATTTCCTGCAGTTTATATAAGATTTGGAAAAACAGTTGAATGAGTTACTTGTTTTCCTAGTTCCCAACTAGAATTGTTTGGTTCCTAACTAAATCTTAAACCAAAAACAAAAGACTAACTTTAAAACTAAATGTTCATAATCAAATTGTTAATAAAAATTAAATTAATTAGGTATACCACACACTTTTAGTTAAATGTTTATTTGGCCCCAGAATTCAATGGCAACCACCATATTATTTTTTCCTAAATTATTACATTTTTAAAATTTGAAATGAATGTTTTTAATACATTAAAACTTCCTTTTCTTATCATTAACATAATCCAGCATCCTGTAGAATAAGTATTACATAAATTTCTTAACTAATTAAATCCTAAATAAAAGCTAATTGTTATATGCCAAAATGCAGCTATATGTGATCTTTAAACCTATAGATCTTCTCTAAGAATTGATCTTTACACTAACATTTATGTTTCAAATATACTCAAGAACTTACTTGATAATATTACAATAAAATATTTCAGCTCAATATCAGAATAATATTGAACACTTCATATTTACTTTGAAAATACACAAATCGCTAAATATGAAGAAAATTTTCTTCAATTTGACCAATAAAAACAGTAAGCACAGTGATAAATACTTGTGTGTACCTTCACAGCTATACCTTTAATGTTTCAGGTGTAAACAAGCCTTGAAATGGCTTCATTATCTATTTATGGGCAAATTCCACATAACGACAGAAGATCGTTGACTTTGCCAAACAAAATTACAAAATTTAACAGAAAAACAAAGTTAAATTTATCCTTTTTCTATTTACTGTGTTTTAGAGTGTTTCTTTATTACAATATTTAAATTAAATCAAACCTAAATGGATTTGATAAATTCGCCTAGAAGATAGGCAACACATATGACATGTATGTATCTCGGGATGCCTATACTTTCTGATGCATATGAAATACATGACAATATGTATTAGGGTTTTTAAAAATGCTTCAAATGTAATATTATCTATAGCCTGCCCTGCTTAATTTCTATACATTGTATCGGAGAGACTCAAACCACAACAGAAGTATTTGCTAAAGATTATAACTATCTTGGTAGTATACCAAAATGCGATGTAGAACTCATTTGATAATTATGCAAGGAAGATTGTAATGCATCATAAGTCCTACATAGAATAAGATTATCCTATATTTTCACTCATTTTCTGTGTTAGCCACGCTTAAATTAATATACTTACCTTTGGAGCTATGGACCTATGCAATATATTTAAATCATAAATCTATGTATTCGTAAAGTACACTCCAGTATTTACAATCCATTTGATTATTTCTTTGTACATCCATCGAAATTTTAGTTTTCAATGCCATCGTATTTGGAGAAAATCCACTTTATTCAAATCAACATAGACTAGAATTCCAAAATATTGGGATGATAATAAAACAATAGTGCTTTATACCACCGCAGCTTTTTTATATCACAATACTTATGATTAAGCAGTTAAATTAAATCATACTTTAAGAATTTAAGGGAAGAAAATGCAGTAAGAGTTATCAAAATAATTTAATTTTAATTTTTGTCTTTCATTTGTCTGGTACAGTATTTATTTTATAATATTACAATTCTATTATCGAATCTACACATATAATGGCAAATACAATAATAATTTTTAAAGTTGTACTTGTAGATTAATAATTTAAATATAAATTACTCATTGTAAATAAGAATTAAAATCGGTAAGTAAAAATAAGTACATGTAAATACATTTTAATTTAAAAATAATTTATTTATATACACAGTCTCTATAATTAAATGCTGCCAATATCAGTTTTATCTTGTAACAGCTTTATTATAATCTATTTATAGAAAATTAAAACTATAGGGTAGTCATTAAAAAAAGTTTAATAAGGACAATACTCACACTTAAGTAAAAAACATGAGTTATTATCTGAGATCATCTATCAAATCTGTTGGTTATAAGTGGTATATTTTAATTTGCTAATTTACAATTTTTTATAGAACACAGTTTATATAGCAAAGTAAAATCAACAATTTATTTCATAATCATACCCAATGATTAATTAATTCATTTTATAATCCATCAGAGTCAATACTTAGTGCTTAATTATTAGACTACTATTCACATTATTAAAGCAGTTGTTTGGGGGAAGTATTGAATACCTTCATAGAAGTAATAATAAATAGTCATTAATCAACTTATTGTTAATAAATCCAAAAGACCAATTCATTTCAATCTTCCGTAGAGATTTGTGTGCTTGCACTAGAAAATGAACCCCTCGCGCTATCAGTCTGCCAACAACTTTCAGGAACAGTTATAAAACTACATTTCTTATAATTCTGCCAGTTTTTACCACTACACACCCTTTTTAAAATACTATTTTTTTCAGTCTTTTCACTTTCTACCTTACATGTTATTATAACTTGTGGGATTGCACATGCGTTAGCCAGAAATGGCTGCACAGACATTCCCATTTCAGTTCTTTCACCCTCCTCTTCAATCATGTTATGCTTTTGCATTGCTGGTAGAACTGTGTTTGGTCTTACAATGCCTCTTCTTATTAGAGAACTGTTAGTTCTTGTATGTGATATTCTCAAGAATTTTAATAATTCCCTTCTGATTCGTCTGTTTCTATAAGCAAACAAGAAGGGAGAAATTATGTTTGAAAGTACCAATAAAACTAACGACATAAAATTATATAGAAGTGGAGTAGTAATGCCCACTGTATGACTATTTAAAATTACAGCTAATCCATAAGGAATGTAACACACAAGCACCATGAATATCACTAAAATACTAATTTTGGCAGCTCTTGTTTCTTCGCGATAACGGAAAACTGAAGCATTTGATAATTTGTACTTTAGATTACTAATAAAGCCAATACGTTCACTGGATGTTCGTTTCACTTGGGTATGAGATGGAACAACTTCCTCTTCCGAAGAACTTTTTTCTTCTTCACTGGCTTTGATGAGGTTTGAGAAGTTTGGAGCTGATTGGACCTGCAAAGAATAAAGCTTTAATAAGTAATGAAAATTATAATTAGCAAAATATATAAGAACAACAAGACATTTTCTTTTTCACCAAGTATTTCTCAGAACTGGATCAGTTATGTCAGAGGATCAAAATAGACAAACTATTACTTATACAGTCATAATAGAAAAATGTGGATATAGTAAAAGGTGTTAATTGCACAAAATATGCAGCTTTGTTACTCAAAATAAATATTTGTTAGGAAGTATCCATTGATGATCTTATACCAGAAAATTCCATTCTATTATTGTAAGAAGCAAAAGCAATTTCTTGGATTTATGAGTAGAAACTGTATGCCAAAACAATTTTTTTTAATTAAGAAAACAAGCGAATAATATAAAGATCCATTAGAATGTGATAAATTAAAATAGTAATAAAATAATAAAATAAAATAGTAATAAACTTCAAATGTACGAGGTAAGCGCCATAAATTCTCGTCCCGGCAGGCTTCTACAGGTGCCAACATGTTCAAACTCAGTTGCGTCATAGTTGAACATGCAAGAGGCCTACACTATATATATTACGGCTAGAAGCGTAATAGATTTTAGTAGCCACTCAAGTATCGTGACGAGTGCATAAAAATGTCGCAGTTTGAACGAAAATTGAGTACAGCGCGGTCATTAAATTTTTAACAAAAGAAGGTCACACGCCTAATCAAATCAAACAACGTTTAGACGGCGTTTATGGTGATTTAGCTCCTTCATATACCACTGTAAAAAAGTGATCAAAATGTTTCCGTTTGGGGCAAGAATCTCTTGAAGATGATGAGCGCACCGGTCGGCCAATTAACGCGGTAACGCCTCAAAAAGTTGCAATCATTGAAGGAATGGTATTAGAAAATCGCCGTTTGAAAGTTAAGGAGTTAGCAGTGATGTCTGATATTTCGGAAACAAGTGTTCGCCGAATTCTTCATGACCATTTGGGTATGAATAAAATTAGTGCCAGATGGGTACCGCGTCTTCTTTCTGCTGTTTAACTTCAACGTCGCGTCGAATATGCGCGCTCGTTTTTAAACTTGTGTGGAGACGACCCAAAGCCGATTTTGGAGTCCTTTGTCACTGGAAATGAAACAATGCTTCTGTATTATGATCTCTATCCAAAAGGGAATCGATGGAATGGAGGCGACCCGATGAACCTGGTCCCAAAAAGGCGAAAGTCGTTCAATCGACAAAGAAAGTTATGGCAACAATATTCTGGGATTGTGACGGCATTTTACTGATTGATTTTAAAGAACGCACTACAACTGTTAACAGTACATATTATGCGTCTTTATTGCATAAATTAAGAAACAATATTCGTGAAAAACGTCGAGGAAAATTGACAAGAGGTGTACGATTATTACACGACAATGCACCCGTTCATACTGCCGCAATTTCACAAGCTATTATTCGCGAATGCGGCTTTCATGCATTGGATCATCCACCGTACAGTCCGGATATGGCTCCTAGTGACTATTATTTATTTTCCAATTTAAAGAAAGACCTTAGGGGACGTCGTTTTAAGCACGAGAACGAGTTGCAAGCAGCTGTAATTGAACACTTTGAAGGAAAAACTTCAGATTATTTTTTCAAGGGCACTGAATTATTAATTCCACGTTGTAATAAGTGAATTGACATTAGGAGAGATTATATTGAAAAATAAAAATTATTATATTTTACCAGGTTTATTTTTTCTATATCAGGCCAAGAATTTATGGTGCTTACCTCGTACCTAATGTTGTGAAAATAATGTTGTGTCAATATTCATAGTTTGAATGGAAAATAAATTAAAAGTTAAACAACTGTATAGGCAGTTTGCAAGAGTCTATCTAATGAAGTCATTATTTTATGATGTTTACAGAATTATAGATCAAAGTATATTTCGTGTATTATGTGAAATATCATTTTTAGGGAAGAAAGAAAGAAAATGCATAGACAATGATATATTTATTTAAAAAAAATACTAAAATAGTAGCTCACCTTTGGCAATCCCTTGCTTGGAGAAGCAGGATGCACAGGTATTTCATTTCCTTCCTCTCCTTTAAGATCCAATCGACTCTCACTTGGCACCTTCTTATCTTTCTGAATTTGCATATAGCTCTCTAAATTGCAATGACTATTTCCCTTTGTGGATTTACGCATTCGTTCACTATTATTTCTTGCAGCTGCGTATATACACACATAAATAGTGCAAATTGCAATAAATGGCACTAATATAACAACTATAAAATATGTTAAAGCATATATGGAATTAAGAATTTTCATTTGAGCATTCTCTTCAGTACTTGTTCTTTTATGATTTTCCATACAAAACATCCACAACTTTGAGTCATTTTGTGTTAAAGCTCCAAATATCCCAAACAAAAGTGAAATAACCCAACTGGTAAAAATTAAAGCCATTGAACGAAATTTATCAATATATGAATGATATCGTAAAGAATGTATAACGGCGAAGTACTGATCAATTCCTATTAATAATACGCTGAGAATTGATGCAGTGCACACTAAACCAACAGTACTTTGAGCCACGTAACACATAATATTATTTATAGTTTTATAGTCTGATTCACTGTTATTCTTAATTAAACTTAATTCACTAATACTAGTTAAATTACTTCTTATATTATCACTTTTATTTGTTGTAAAAATTTCTAATTTCACTTTATCACTAATAATAACTTTTTCTGTTCTTTCAAATGCATCACTTTCAATGATTTCTTCTTCTTTCTCTTCTTGAAAGATGATCTCATTAGGTATCGACAATACATTTTGTTCTTGAAGACCGTTTGGCAGAAGATGTAAGGTGAGATTACTATTTGCTGATGAAAATTCTCTATCTGTTATAATCAGTGGAATCAGCAAGATACTTGATAGAAGATTCGTCAGGAGCAAATTAATAGTAAATCTGGAAAAAAAAATTAAAATTATACTTCTTGTTAAAATAGTAATAAATGAGGCAATATTAAAAGGATTAATGATAATCTTTATTATTACTAATAAAAAGATAAAATTATATGTGGAGAGTGATGAAGTAATATTTTTATAGATAATCACAATCTTATTAGAGGTTAAAGACTTTTAGAGTTAATAGGATTCTAGTTTTGTTTTTACTATTTTTAATTTAAATAATGTTATCATCTTATAGTAGTAGTTAAGAAGTTATAACCTTAACATCATTAATTTCAAGGCTATATATAATTAGACATTGTAGTTTTATGAGACACAATTACTAAATATAAACCATAGAATTAGAAAAGGTTTAGTAAAAAACGATAATATTATAATTATTGAGATATGGTTTGCAATGTTCAAAATTCTCAATTAAGATTTTCAATGTTCACCATTAAAACCTTGATTCGCTTTGTATTTTTTTAAAGTATTTAAGTAATAACTGCAAAAATTTTACAAAATATTTATTTAATAACAAACGATAAAGTTTGAACCTACAGTTCCGGATTATTTATTTACTTTTTTCAATATTAATTTCCGATGCTTGCTTCTGAAGGTAATGTATTATTCTATACCCACATTCTATTCAATTACTGTTACTGGAATCAAAAAGTAGAACAATAATTAATAAGGAAGTTTTGATTTTCAATATTCGGTATGTTAATAAGGTACGAATGTCATTCTTGGTTCAAAACTTCCTGATTATTTGTGCTTAAACATATTTAAAATTCAAAATACAGCTTTTGTTAAATTTTTAATCAACCTACACAACATGCAGGTATAATCTATTAAATAATAAATGTTTCATGACAAACTCCTTTAATTCATATTGTTTTGTTTATTTCCTGCAATTACACATAGTCCCTGTGGATTTTTCCATTTTCTATCAGAGGGTTATGTCCTTTACAATAAAAAGGTTATTCTAGGGCTAAACAACTGGGTAAGGTTAGTTTTAAAGCGAATACAAAAAAAGGCAGAATGAAATTTCATAAGAAAAAAAGGTAATATTTTATATTTATCATAAACATTGTATGAGACTGAAATACTCAGAAACGTAACAATGTACTTTGTTCATTATATACCTTAAATTTGTTTGAAACATAAAAAACTAATAATTAATGTAATGAACAAATATGATATAATTAATGAAATGAGAACTTCTTTTCTATAATTACCCAATTTTGGAAAGTTTAAATGATTTGTAAAAGTCATTCAGTGGACCTATGCTTAGTCTGCACTTTTTTAATATATAAACATATTTAAAAGTTCTTATTTTTATCCTTGAATTATTGAAATGAAATTTCAAAATATTATCAATTTAATTATAACTTCTATAAAAAAATCGATACACAAAAGTAACACGAGTACCTAGCTATTGTAAATGAGTGTTAATGAAACACCAATTAAAAACTAGTGAAAAATAATCTAATGGAAGCTAATTGAGTTGTTGCCTTTTTTAAATAAGCAAATATCAAAACAACATATTATTATTTGAAAGCAGTAGGAGACCAATATATGTAGGTATCTATATCAAAAAGTATTGGAGAAAAATAAAATTAGTTGAAACCCATCATTATCAAGCTTCTCTTCTCATCTTCCATTTACAGTAGCTTTTTGTATATAAATTGAGTTGCTAATGTGCTTTCTGGTTTACATAAATCTATTCTGATTATATTAAAATTTTTAAAATTTAATATAGAGATGACAACTTAAAATTTGAAAAAATATGTGTTCCCATTTAATGGAGAAAATATGTAAGACTGCTATTGTTCAAATAAGTTTATTGATCAAAGCAACCAAAAAGGCGTCCTACTTTACCATCATATATTAAAAAAGACTATCAATCATACCTATGTGGGTGGGTAAGGCAAGACAGACAAGACTAGTTTGCAAGTAATGATCGTCAGAATAAATTGATTAAAAGAGACTAACACCTGGTTAGCTGCTTGATGATGTCAAATGGGTTAAGTACGCGTTTAATTTGAAAAATGACATCCATTGTATAATTATAATGTGGGTGACATACTAATAAATTTTGAAAATAGTTACGCTCTCTGAGATGAATCACGAAAACATAAATTATAAAGAAAAGTTTCGATTTTCATTTTTACCTGTTGGAAATTGTTCGAAGGCCACGTCTTCTGAAAAAAACCAGCAGAAGAAGTAAATTGGCCACGAATGCTATCAGCGACGAGGTCACTAGAGCTACCGTTACTAACCAGTGATGATCAAGAGCCATTTGATGTTATGGTTCTTCTTGATCTGCAATAATAAATAAAACATATTAACAAATTTGCGACCTTCAATTTACGCCTTTAACTGTTAAATTTCACTAGAAGTATGTTACAATACACAATATACGATATGCAAGAATGTGCGTCCTTAATAAACCTTACGTAATTTTCCAAAGGTTGTGTCTTTCGTGACTCTTCAAGAATGAAACTGTTTTTATATTTATGTAAATATTATTGTTTAAATGCGTTACAGTATAATAATACAAATTCAGTCTTGGTGTGTACACGTAAAAAGTTGTTATGGTATCCTATGAAACACGCCTTCTTCGATTATTTATAAATCAAATAATTAAGTTCCGCGATGACAAAGCTGCCAATTTAATTCTTTCACTTTGCCTGTAAAAATAGGGAGCGTCAGTAGCATATTATGTCATAGAGTGTCAAAAATATCGATAGAAAAAAAGTGAGTTTTAGACACTTTGCTCTTGTTATTATTATATTAAAATTTTCATGTTGAAGTTAATTGAATCAATAAATTATAGCGTCGACATTTTGACGTCCTATGTTTATTTTCATTGTAAAATTTTTAATCTTCCAAAGCACCCGTTCTCTATCAAATACTATTTGAAGGTTGCTCATTGAAAAGGAGGTGTATACATATACTAATATTTTGTAATATATAAAGCAGCATGAAAGATATAAAGCTCATCTAATTCATTTTGTACCATATGATTTGATGAAAGATTATTATGTTGACAGCCAAGACATGCAATATAGTTATATTATAGTGCTATATGTGGCACAAGTTTAATTGAGAAAATCTAATCAAAATATTTTTTTAGAAATGCACAAATGAACTGTGACTGGCAGGTGAGGAGAGAGAATTGCTTTATGATATTCAATGTAGATGTATCTTGAAAGCTGTTACCGATTTAGGTCAATATATTCGCGCCTGATATAACCGTCGAGTTTCCAACTATAACAAGCTTTGCAACAGCAAACAACTAAAATCAGATGTATGAAGAGAAAACGCAATCCTAGTATGTTTAGATAATATTATGAAAGTTACAGTCGCTGTCATAACTGTTCATTAATAAAAGAAAAAAGAGTTATTACAAATATCAAAATGCAACACGATTCTCGCTTAAAATAAAAAATATACGCATAAATTAACAAATTTGCGATTAGTATGGATTCATTAGAGATGTAAACAAACACCTTGAAAAGTACTTTCTCCACGATATAAATTGCAGTATTGAAAGGTAAAAGTAAAAGGGGTGTCCATAAGGATCTAACTTGAGACCAATACTTTTCTGAGAAGATCCGAATCAAGTAATCACATAGGACTTTTCATTCTATAATTGCAGAATATAAACAACAAATGGTTGTATCGACTTGTCTGGATTAATCTTTCTATACCATTATAGTGAATGCTGCTAATTAATGACGTTGATTTCAAAAGGAGTCATAAAAACTTGTCTTAATTAATTTCTTTCCTGTGTTCTTCAGTCTCAAGCAATAAACTGAAGTGCAACATTTCTATTAAATGAAAAGGAGTTGAATATATGTAAAATCATCATAGGCGTCCGGAAGGTGGGGCAAGGAGGGGCGCTTGCCCCCCACTGGAAGTTGAAAATTTGAATTTTATTGAACATTTTGTATAATGTGCCGTTTTTTTCTAGGCTTGCCTCCCCCTAGCATGTCGTTTATTCTAGGCTTGGCCCCCCTAGCATACCGTTCATTCTAAGTTTGCCCCTCCCCTGGACAAATTTCTGCGGGCGCCTATGAAAATCATATTTTTATAAGTATGAAATTATAGCAATGTAAAGTTATATAAAGGGAAAGAAATAAACTGCGGCAATTTTACATTTATTGTTTACAATCTAATATGCAAATTAGACCCTATTCTAATTGTTTAAGAAAAGTTTTATATTTGCATATATCTGAGGGTCATAACCCTTGTTCGAGACATGTAATTTTCGCACGTGCGTGCGTGTATGCTGATTTAACAGTTAGATATTTTTTTTGGAAACCAGAACAGCTTTCTTTATTAAATGAGTACTCTTTTTGAGATAATTATCGTCCGTCATTGATTACAGTAACGCTTGCTGTCATTTGACTGTTAAATTCATAGCGGATGCTTCGCCCACCTTCCACCACCGCTACGATATTGCTACGACTTAATGAGGCTGGAAATTCATTAACCCACGTTACTTTTTACCTGAGTCACGTGTAAAAATAGACTATCGGTTTCACCTGCGTTTATTATAAATTATTGTCGGAAAAGATAAAAATTGAAACGATTTATAATCGCCTTTCACGTGATTTACACTATTTTATTTGTTGTTAACTTCTATCTGTATTATTTAGAATTCTTTCCGTAAATTATCGGCATTTAAAATTTAATTAACTAATTAAGCAGATTAAATAAAAATTAAGCTATCGTAGATCTGACGTTAACTTTAGATATTGAAGATCAGGAACAGTTTTTAAAGGTCAACTTTAAATTAGTATATGCATTTCCAATTCCCGCTTCTATTGATACCTTGGAATATTTTCAGAAGTTTTCAACGGACATGATTGAAAATCAGCTGAGTTATTTGAAAACTTAACGGTTATAAAATCCTTCTGTGCTTTCTTACTGTCTGGTTAATTACAAAGAACTTTATAATTGAGCTGGACCTCTATTATAAAGCTAACCCTACGTTTAAAAAACCCGACTCTATTGAATTCCAAACGAGAATTTTTGAATGGACAGAAAGGGGTTCATCTTGAAATCCTGAATAGTTTTCAAGATTAAAAAAATTACAGTAATTTACTTCTAAGAAAGAACAAGGGTAATTACCGAGTTTATCGCATACCTATAGTTAAAAAACTGATAAAATGCTTTCAGTATAGTTGTTCGTTGGAAGTCCTTCAGGTTACTTGATGTTACAAAATATTGCTGATATGTAATCTACCTTTGTAGGCGATGTAAGATAAAATTTCTAACGGTGTTATGTCTACTTTGTGTAAAGAATTGACTTCCTTAAAATATGTACTTTTTAAACATTAAATATATGTATATGTTTTTGAGATATTTTTACCTTTCATGGTCTTCCACTTTATAAAATACTGAAAGTTAGATAAATATGTTAAAATTAAAATGGATTATTAGGATGACAATAATACAAATTAAATTTTAATTAAAGATACCTATCTTAATTTCTATAATTTTATTTTAATTATTGACTAAGGTCGTATCATAATTTAATATGTTAATATAATTCCAAGTTTCTTTAATCTTTTTAAATACATATTTTTTCCAAAGAATGCATTTACTCCAAACAATTCTAACTTTGAGAAAAAAGGGGATTTATAAATTAAAACTTTATAGAAAAGTTATTTAAAATGCCATTATTAAATATGTTCAGTTTTGTGTTTTTCAATAAACGCCGCGCTCGGCTAAACAGTCAAGTGTAAATTTGTAGGATAATGGTTTATTATTTTTTTGATAGAGTTATTTCAAATAATTAATTATATTCTATAAAGAATTAATAATTAGATTATTCTAGTTTTAAAGTAATTTTCGTGTCTTGGCTATTTAATGAAATTATTATACTTATAAACTATTGTCTCATTAAAATTCTAATTGTATCTGAATAAAATGATGGATGTAGAAATTGTACAGTTTTTCTTGAAACAAAAAGCAAATGCACATTTATTTTGAATTAACCGTCAACACATTCTAGAATTACAAATTTGCTAATCAAATGAACCAATATATTCACTTGAGTAGGCCATGAAAACATGAAATGTTTAAGAATTATATAGACATTTGAACGACAGGTAACTTTAAGATGTTGGCAACATCTTAAAGAAACATACTTAGATAGCCTTTGTCGTCATGTAAACCTGACTGACATGTATTAAAACAATACTTATATTTTGCCAATGAGGGTTCATTCACTAAAACGTGTACTTCACTTGACTTTGAGATTATTTACTGATTTACAATAAACCAATATACAATATATCAATTGAAATGAATGTATTTAACTTTAAATGCCTTAAGAAAAAAATAAATAAAAACAGCAAATTAATTTTTAATTCTTATTCATACTTTTATAATCATCATTTACTTTAATTAGTATTATAAACAATAAATTTGACTTTACAAATGTTTCTAATGCATTAACATTTTTAATGTAGTATATTATTTGTATTACCTCAGCATTTTTATATACAAAAGACAAAAAATTAACACTAATTAGTTTTGTCTATAAGATAATAAAAAATAATGATAAACTTTAACCACATTTTTAAATTCCAATTCAAATTCATCGTTTGTTTTGTAACTTTATTGATAATACTAATAACCTATGTACTTAAGAACCTCGAATGATGTTCAATTTCTAATTAATTTTTAATGCTATATTAAATTAATAATGAACTTTAGCCCTTATCACAATACACTCACGTGTAACAATTTTATTTACCTAAAGAAAGTAAAAACAAATAAAAAATATTAATGATTTATATAATTTGCGTTTTAAATTTAGAATCAAACGGAGAAGTAGCAACATTAACGACATCTTTACATAGAGTTGATGCAAATTGATGTTTACAAAATCCATACCGGCTTAATTACAATTATGTAAAAACAAACTAAAAATTACGATATAATAATAATAATAATAAACAACTTAAGATGTTTTCCAGTGATGGGGAAAGTTCCATTGATATTTCCATATGAATATAACTATATGAATAATATGAGTTATATCATACTAAACTCTTATTAAGAAACAAGAAAATAAGGCTATTAATTTATCAACATATTTTACAAGTGATAATAATGTTAAGAAGATGAAATCAACATTGTTTAAAATTGAAATTTTCTTAATTATTTCAAATAGATGATTTTTTCTTGAGGCAAAGAAATAATGTGCAAATAAAATAAATTGACACAACATTAAACATTTATGATCCGTTGAAGATGACACATGAGTAATGAAAATTGAATCGGGACGCCAATAATTAATGGTTTTCTAAAAGAAATATCACTTTAAAGAAGTCATTATAGTTTAGTTAATTATATATGAAACTGTGTCACATAAAACGCAAATAGAAGCAAATCTTAAAATCCCTCTAAAACTCAGATCATTGACTTCCAGCACAGTATCCATTTTTAAAACAAATCCATCATGGTCGTTAAAACGGTTTTGCACCTCTTTTATGTTGCGGTTCGTACGGTGAAACCGCTGTGAAGTTTTTTCATCCTGTTAATAACAATTAAATAATGTTTATTTGTTTATTATGTAATTGAAGGGCGAATATATTGTCTTATTAAAAGATTTAAAATCGTCAGCGATAATTTTGTTATTTTTATGCAAGGGTTAAAATAATCTTATTATTGATATAAAACGATTATTATAATAATAGAAACAAAAAGGTTTCATTGCTAATTCTGATATTAATCGATAGTACTTGACCCATTTATGTATGTGTGTGTGGATGAAGTATGACATATAAATTTATTTGCATGAATTATTTTCGAACCGATAAATCAATTAGGGTCAGCTACTTTAACTACTATTTGAAATCACATGGAAATTTTGAGATTATTTATGAGTTTGAGAAAAATTAATGGTGTTGTACATTCTGAAACTGCAAAGTTTACATATAAACCCACATAAATCTCTTTTCTTGAACAACTTTTCTATTTTTTTTTATTTCTTTATCTCTACAGTTATAATGATTTGATATTGTTTTTTTAAATTGATTATTTTATTATAATTCTATATAAGACTACATTTTACAATGTCTAACTTGGTGGCCTATACTCAGCAATGACAACATCTCTATTTTAAAATTTTTAGAATTTATAGCTAATTGAATTTTTCTTAGATTTAAATTGGAGTTGCAATGTCCAATTTGATCACAAACATACAGAATTGGAGTAGGGCAAATTGATAAAGAGCCAAGTTAATTAGGTAAGAAACTTTAAGGTTACGTTAGTGTGATGGATCACAATGTGGTATTCCCAATTACAATAATAAAGAGAATGAAATTATGACCTCTTATTATATGTACTTTTTTTAACTATTATAGATAATTTTAAATCATTCCTGGGAAAGTAATGTTTACAAATGTTTAGTGATAATAACAATAATTATGTATATATATGGAAATTCCGAAGGCAAGCGAATATAATAAACAATAACAAATAAGAATACATTTCTTCAAGATCTTTCACAATATTAAACAAGAAGGTAATTTATATAGGTCTAAGAATTCAAAATTATTCAGTATATTAAGGAAAAGCCATTTTAATTTGTAATAATTATTATAAAAAAGTCTAATCTGTTCCTTATAGTATTTGAGTAAAATACGTCAGTATGAAAGAATTAAAACGTAATCAGCTGACGTCACAATAAAAAAATCTAAATAGTATTTAAAAAGAAGAAATTAAAATTTCCCCATGTGAGTGAAATTTCAAAGTAGTGACTTTTGACCTTCTAAAAATAGAAACTCGTAAACGAACCTCAAGTAGTAACAATACCACAATAACATTTAATTGATTGTAATTTTGTATAGAAAAAAAAAACTTTCAAGATAACCCTTACTTGGCATCGTAACCTTGTTCGGCGAAAGATAATGTTTTTTCTAAAATATAAAAATATGTATTTAATTGTAATTGGGCGTAAATGAAGAATGTAATTCCCAGGTGATAGTAAGTTTTCGATTTACAGTCACTTTCTGTCGATGTTGGTTGCATTGAATAATGGAATTACAATATTGTGACACTGAAAACAAATCTCAATGACAACAGTAATAACTTTTTAGCTAATTACTAATTGAGAATAATAACACTTACTTAAAGTAAATCTAATATAGTTCGAACAATTTTTTAAAATTACCAACACATTTAATAGCGTAATTTATAAGAAATAAACTTACTCTCCATGTTTCCAGTATCTGTCTAACAACTTAGCAGGAACCATTTTTTTATATTATTTTCCTTTCCAACCCAATGATGTCGTAAATTGCTTCTAAAATTAGGAAGTAGTAGCGAAAACATTGCGTCAATTTTTTTCTCAAATTCATCTTAAAATACGTCTTGTAATAATTTAACACTAATAAATGCTATTTATATATGTATAAAATGTAAGATATTTCTATCGAGAAAACTTGTGTTATCAGACAATTTGCGGAAACCTTAGAAATGTCCGCTCAATCATTTTATCTGTCTGCACTTACGCATTAATAGACATTGAACAGTAAAAGAAACTAATTTACCGCTTCAATGAACTTCGTCTAAATGTCCTTTTGATATCTGAACATTAATGAAAGGATTTTTATGTATTTTTTATTGGGAAATAATATTTCTATAAAATAACAAATTGTATAGACTATAGAGGCGTCCTTAAATACATTTTAAATAATTAAATACTACTTATGTAAAGAAATGAAGAATATGAGAAGATGAAGAATCATGCAATGAGTGCAAAGCACAAATTTAAGTGAAACTCAGTATTGTGCAATGCTGTTAACGTCCTATGGTGCGATGGGGTTAAGATTCAATTTTTGAATTTGACCAAGGAAATCTTAAATTTCTGTATTTTCTTCAATGGATATTGCCAATTGTAAATCACTTTATATGCCAAATTCCAAGAATAACATTACATAAAAATGTTAAGGTTGTTAAACAATGCCAAACAAAAAAAATGGTTATATAATTTATAAAACATTCCTACCAACTCTGATTTGTGTACTAGAACAAAATATGCTAGCAAGTACGATTTAATTGGTATCTTTTCGTTTGTATTGTTTGGTTCCTATATTGTGTAATCGTAATTATAAATGAAAGGTTTGCAAACAAGCACTATATAATTAAACTAGAATTAAAACACATACAATTCACGTTAAAATTGTATTGCTGACATAAATTAAAAGCATTATAAGAGGTTATTTACATTTACACCCTTGGAAAAGAAAAATTACCGTCAGTAAAATTTTGGCATTAAACACGTTTTCTATTGCATAATCAGCCCGACGCAAAAAAGAGCTGACAGTCATAACAATTATTTTTTTGTAGTGTTAAAGTAATTAAAACTGTACACAAATGGAAATTTCTTTTATAAACACACCTTTATTATGATTTTTTGTGTATTGTATATCAAACGTTAGATTGTAACGGAAAGTTACTACAAATACCAGTAACAGCCGTGAGCTTTTTAATGTCTGATGTAGTATATTAATGTGGAGACAAATCAAAAACAAACCTAACCTTCGATTAGATTTTTTCAATAGCAAATAACCTCCAACCAGGAAATTAACAATTACTACTTAAATCTCAAAATTTTTCCTTATTATAGTTTATATATTAAGAGTTCTGCATTAAAAATGATATTTATTAGATTGCAACATAATCTTAACAAGCAATTATGTCTTGATTATTTGTTATTAAACTTGTTTTTTTTTCTATACATTATAAATAAAATCTTGATGAATAGTAATACTAGAATAAATAAATAATAATTTTATGTAATAATATTAATAAGAACTTTTCTTAACAAATAAACTAGTAGCTGACTTTTCGGCTTCATTTTCATTAATTCTGGAAAATCCAGTTTGCAATTTTTTGAAATCTAATAAGACACCTTAAAAGTTTAAGGTTAACTACATATTATTAAAGAACATATTATTATTGTTTACTTTCTTCCTTTTACAGGTATACACTGTGAGACTAGGCAAAAAATTTCCAAATTTTTAACTAAACTATCTTAATAAAACTTAAGGTGAAAAACATAAAAAGTATAATATTCGAAATCTATGATAAAAATCAAGGTCCAGTGACGTCAGGAGTTTCTGATTTAAGGAAATTAAATTTATGTTCTTTTTTTATAGTTTATCTCCCGACATCGAAAATAAACTTATGTATCACATATTTTAAGAGATACCAAATGGTTTATTTCGCGAACAAAACGACAAGACAATTAGTTTTGTATTTAAAATAGAACTAACACTAATCATAGAAACAAGCGAAACTCAAAGAATTTTAAAATATCTTTAGCTGTTTGAAACAAAATCTAAATTTAAAAACGTGAAAAAAATATTTTTTTATACATTGAAATTCGGAGGCTTTTAGATCTTCTTCGTATTTAGAATAACTCCAGAAATTTGTAACAAGACATAAAGAGAGGGGGATTTAATAGGTGAATGATAGACGAGGAAACATAAACAATAATAAAACGCAACTAAAGTGGTAGTAAATAACCTTCAATCTCTGCTAGATTTACAAAATTAAAATTGAAATTACAAACATAAGTGAATATGAGCGTGTCAACATCTATTAATTTGTATATTTCGTAGAAGACTTTTCGAAAAGTGTTTCCCCGGTCTGTTTTGCTAATCGATTAATAAATAAGAAAACGATTCGTTTTAATTAAATAAAATTCAGGATATTATACGTACATCCATACAAAAACGTAAACAATAATTATGGATCTTGTTTAAACGTAAACATTAATTATTACAAATGTAATAATTAATGTTTTACATTAAATTATATTTTGAATGCAAATTCATATAGAAAAATGTATCAACCCGGCTGGAAATCGAACACAGGACCATCCGCTACCTAGGCGGCATCTCTGCCTCTGAGCTACCGGGAGACTATCAGCAGAGTAAAAGATTTTCTATATGGATTAGATATTTAGCAAACATACAAAGTAACTAGATATTTTTTGATTTTATTAATAAAGATCGACATATTTTGAATGCATTCGAAATATAATTCAATGTAAAACATTAATTAAACATTATAAAAATTAACTTTCATCTAAGATTTATATAAATATTCGATTCCTATTTTGCATTTCTATTCAAGACACTCTCATCAACGTTTTGACTGGTTTTTCTAAATCTCCCGACTGCTAACTATTTGTTTTTAATAGTTCTTCATTCTGAATCTGATACTACCAAAATTTTTCTAAATTTTATATATAAATAAGATTTTTTTGAAGTATACATTGGGTAACAAGATGTGTGCATAAGTTGTTTTGAAAGACTAACATGAAACAGCAAAATATTATCAAATATTAAGACTAAAAATAAGCTATCGAAAACTGAACCTATATTACAAACTAGTCAAATAAACGAAATAATATGTATTATGTGTGCTAATTACGAAACAAGGTTAGGCTTTTGTTACTACTACATATAACACAATGATAGTGACTAAATATACTATCTTTAACGTAGTACTATATAATCTAATAAGTGGTTGAAAATAATGCAATCTACCAATACTGCACCCACATACAAATTTTAAAAAACTAACAATTGACAATACTGAAAACTATAACTAGTACTAATAAATCATAACATATATACTATAGATATTTACAAAACTAACAAACACACACAGAACAAATTGTTTTTATTTGTAATTTAGGCAAATTGCATACCAACATTTGATACCCCAAAGGAAATTATATTAATACTCTTTATTTTAGAATTAAATCTAGAGAAACATCAAATATTTGCTAGGAGCAAACACATTTGACAAGTGCGTATGATGGATATTCTCTCAAGGAAAATATGTGAATATTTACAAAATAATTCTCAGAATGACGAGCAAATTTTATCTGGTCTTTTAGGAATTTAAAGCAATTACATTTTTTACAATAATAAAGAATAATAAAAATAAATCATATATGGAAGCATGAATCATTGGGCATCTGCATTTAAAATTAGTCAATTGTTATTTTCTTCTTCTTGTGATCAATCAACCTACGATCACAAGGTGACTAGCTATAATAGAAGGTTCAATCGGGAAAACAAATTATCAAAGAAATTCTACGAAAGATGACTGACAAAACGTAGAGGTGAATATCCCCTACAAATCTAAATAATAAAAAATGAATCTTCAAAATTCCTTACCAATAAATTTTAATTTCCTCACACAAATAATATTGAGTCCACGCACCACACACTTTTCCACACTAGTTAACACTCTTAACATCATCTCACACCCACGACTTATTAACGACTGATAATAGAGCATGAGAATTTAAATTGCATCAGTCTTGTTGACGATTATTGAGGTTTCCTCTTATCGGTTTCCCTCTTGGGTCACACTATTTATCACTAACCAAACCAGTGATGAAATTTATATACGCAAATCATACTTGAAAGTGCCCCCTTATACAAAATTTATATAGTATTTTATATTTTTAAACTGTTTGTTAATATAAGAAGAAAAAAGTTATGTATGCTTATAGGTCATGGTCCGAAAAATATTTAGAGGCGATTCTGGTTTTTAAATACTAGTATAAATATTTACATAAAATGCAAAAAAGAAATATTTACTCACCTAATTGCATTTATTTAAAAAATGTATCTAAATAAGGAAGGAAAAAAGAAGAAATTCACTGTCATTTAATGCCAGCGGATTGTAAATAAACGAGTAGAAAGTATTTAAACGGTATGAAAGTTTGAAAAAAAAGATTAAATGTTAAATGGAAATTAGAAAAATCAGACACAAGAAGATAACAGAAAAAAAATCAGGAAACAATAAATAAATGATTCAAGTAATGAATAAGCAAAAAATTAATTAACAAATTCAGGAAAATATTGTAGCACGTGTCAAGATTTTTTTCTACTGGGCTGGAGGACTGCTACTCGATAGAAACAATAATCAATGATACAATTATAATTAATATTGCTTGGATTTGTTGTTATGATACTTCTTATCGAGAAATAATAAATTTCAGCATCACACATCTCCTGACTGTCAATGTTTTGCAAATATTTATGACAACATTGAAATTCATGTCTTCGTTGACTTATCACTGGTTGTCTTTATTTAACTACAAATACAATAATTGTTTGCATATAGATTTATCTACATAAGCGCTAATAAGTGTAAATTAATAAATATTTAAAATATACTATGTATACGTATAGTATACAGTCAATCTTATGCAATATAAATGGCACGTGCAAGAGAAGGACCATATCATATGGTTCTATATTATTGACATAATGAATCTATTATTTAAAAATATACGACCTTTTACTACCAATAAAATTGATGTAAGACAGTTATTCTGGTATAGATATAAAATAAAATGAATTTAATATAATAGGTTTTCTTAATTCCTCAATTTGTATATGTTTTATATTTGAAGAATTACATGAATTCTATAAGAAATATTTCCTATAATAAAATTAATACAAAAATAATTTACAATTATAATAATAACTTATAAAATGATGCTCTATTATAAGTTAATTAATTCGGCTATAATTTGCAATTAATATTGAAAATTTTATAAATTATATGATTTTTTAGGAAACTAATTTGTTTTAATTATTTTCAAATCTAATTAATCAACTAAATTATTTCTATAAATAAGTTTACTGTTAGTTAACCATGTAATTAAATATTCTCAATAAGTATGTATTAGGATAATTAAATATTCACAATAATTATTAAGATAATGAAAATAATTCAGAGTTGCTTTAAAATCCAAGAAATAACAATTACGCAAAGAAAAAAAAATCAATTATTTTAATTTAAAAAAAAAACTACGTAATTGGGTAATTAACACGTAATGGCTATGATAGCAATCTATAGCGACAAAATTATATAAAATGTAAGAATACATTAATAAGTTTTCCTTACAAATACAAAAGTCTCTAAAACAATAGCTACTAGTACAGTAAATACAAAATAAATTATTTTTTATCTAAGGTTTGAAAACACTTTATTTTTCTCTGTCAATAGTTTACCAAAGCATAGGATGTTCTAATCTGTACAAATCTAGTGAATTAATTAAATTTACCAACAATTCTAAAAATAAATTAAAATAATAATCAATTTTAATAAAGACAATGTTGACTTTATTCCAATTTATTATTACTTTTAATTAATTAATTAATTATTAACAATCACATTCTATAAGATTTATTCTTATTATATTTGGTTTAAAACTTACAAATGGTTTGGTTTAATATAGATTGATATTGTATGAATAATTGTAACTGTAAACAAACTGTCAGAAAGGTTTATAGGTTATTAGATTAACAAAAAAACAATTACTTACATACTTTTAAATTGACCAACACAAACTAATTGTATTAATATATTTGATGTTATATACCTCTTACGTAATAGATGTGGTTTTAGTTGTAATGTGCAATGGAAAGAAGAATAAAATTAAATTAAATGCATAAAAGTTACGTAGAAATTTCAATAATTTGTAATTTTAAATTATAATCCGTGATACGCTGGTTAGTGATTACTGTTAATAGTTTTTTTTATTACGTTAGTTTTAACCTTAAAAATTTAATTTATATACAGTGTTATTTATTAAATATAACGCTGCTAATAGACATATTATTCCGATTCTGTATCTTGATTGTTTTATTTTTTATACCTTCAAATTATAAAAAGTAATGAGAAATAAATGAAGTAAGACTAATCTAGTATAAAAGACTCTTCGATAGAAATCGCTGAACCCCTTAAGGAAGTATCTCAAATCAATCAATATATTTAAGATTATGTTTCTGTTTATGGTTTTCATTTTTTAAAATGAAATAAAAACAAAATTAAAAATGGAATTATAAAATCACAATTGTAATTACGACAATATACCATTATGTCCAACCAAATTACTCTCTTGTGTAAAAATATTGAAGGAAAGGACAAGGATAAGTCAGATACTATACGTATGTATAGTATGTAAACTATCAAGATGAAAATTCACAATTCCCTACTATTAGTATTTGGCACCCTAAAATGAAAATTCATTTATGACGATTACCAAACATTTTTCAATGGGTAAAAACTTTCCAATTGACGCAAAATTCCTATTTAAGTTTTGTAATTTTTGGCAAATAACCAAGCTTTTAAAACGATTCATTTAAGGCAAAATAAATGAATTACAGTTTTTTTGCAAAACTGTAAATACTGTGGTAACACCATCATGCTAAAACCGAATGCATACTTACATATTGTCGATGATTGTAGAACTTTCCACATAATCACATAATTTTGTCTCTATCACAAAAAATAGAACAGTAGGATAACAGATCTGTGAATGCACAAACAAAACTAAATTGAAGCTTTTGTATGACTACACAGCTACTATGCAATCACAGTCTAATAATGGAAGACCTATTAGAGAAGCAATACCCTTTTAATGAGGTTTTTTTAATTATTTAAATATCCTATGGCATTCGGCTAGCATTTAAAGAATGCCATTTAAATACCGACTGTAATTTATAGAATACTTTTAAAATGGTTCAAATTTCGAAGTAAAGAAATACGCCCACAAGTTCTACATTTTAATAACTATATTGCATTACAAACAACAATACAAAATCTCATGAAGATAATTCCGCCTGTAACGGATTCCATTGTCTGGAATGCTCTATGCATCCTATTCGGCTATTCACAATTCTGAAAAAACCTTTTCCACATAACAATACAAATCGCGTGCGGCCCACAAATTTAAGGAATTCTCAGAAATAATTGGGTATGAAACTTTGGAATTATAAATACAATTACATTATAAGCAATTATCAAATAATTTAATTCATATTATTTAATCTAACTGACGACTGTTATTTTCTTCCTAGTGGTGGAAAATATGGGTGTGAGTTTGACGTCAAAATGATTTTTATAAGAATCTGTTTAATCGTAAACAATTAGCAAATTGTTTGATAGAATGCAATAATGTGTAAATATGTATGATTAGATAAAAATAATTAATGTTATGATTTTTCAACTTTGAACTCTGTAACTTATATTCATATGGCAGTGGAGGTTACAAAAATTAAAATTCATAGTGGGCTTGTTTATTACAATTTAAATAAAGAAAAGTGATAAGTGATATGGAAAAAGGAACTATAATAAGAACTGTAAATAAAAAATGGATTATAATATTATTATAAATAACATTGTGAAAAGTATAAGTAATAACAATGTTGTGATCGTTAATTAGCTAAATTAGCAATAATAGGTGGCTTAGTAAGCCATACCAATTACGTTCATATAATTCTGATTATATTATACACTTACATGTGTTTCATTATACAGATTGCTTTGTTAATATTTATTGATACTTTGGAATTGGAAACACTCACAGAAAAGTTCGTACATGATGTATACAAATTCCTTTAATTATTATCAGCGCATGAACTGCGCTGTTTAATTATCTGCTGCTATAAATCAAATAAAAAATTACAGTACTTAAACCTCATAAATATATGACTGACTTTTCAGATTTTTATGCTACTACTGTATTTAATGAAACCTGCTATACTTGATAAACTAGGGAAAGATTCCATTATTGCAGTTTGTGCAATTAAAATGCCAGGAAAAGTAATTTCAGTTTAAAATTATATAGTTACCAGCAATTTATACAGACTTTTCCATTTCTTTTCTCGAACCTTCTTTAGTTACTACCAGTTAAACATTAATAAACTGAAGAAAAACATAAACATCAAGGTGTGAATAACGAATATAAATTTGAAATTAAAACTGTACAGTTTTATAGGGTTCTAATTAATGTTCTAATAGTTTTTGTTTGGACGGAATGAATATTAAGAAAACAAAAAAAGTTTCTTTCTACAGGGTGTTTCAAGTTTATAGAAGCATGATATACAATTTTTGATTTTACAGACATTAGAAAAAGGCTCAAAACGTGCTTTGTTCAAGCACCTCTACAACACAAAATGACCGTCCCTATAATAACACAAACAAAAAGTGCTTAAAAATGAAAGAAAAGGTAGCAATTATGCATCTTAGGCTGAGAGTATTGACCGTCAGACAGACATAATATTTCTATGGAGATGTTAATCATATAACTGTCAAGGATATTTGCCCCTTTCTTGCAAAGACAGCTTTAAAATGTATTATGAAACTGGTTTTTACTTATTCATAAATACCTAAATAGGACGAGCATTTAATAGTAATTTATTACTCTATGTAAAATTAAGAAAATATTTTTAACTTTTTTCAATTATCTTTGAGAGATTACCAAATAAGTTGGTAATTCAATTTCGCGGTTGCAATTATTTTATTGCTGTTTGAAAATATTAGTTTTCAATTAAAACTTTTTAAAACTGGACATAGCAAACGAAATAGCCTTTTGTCTGTACTATTTAATCAGGGTGGCCAGCAAGGTAGTACTTTTAAATTTAAGGTTTTTCCCTGTTTTCCAGGTCGTAAAATATCATTATTCCCGGTTTTTTCCTTCTATAATATACGCATACCAGGCCCGCAGCCAGAATTTTTAGGGGGGGAGGTAGTTAATTTTAAAATATTCTTCATCTTAAAAATAGAAATAAAAAATTATGATGTGATGGGGGGTGGGGGGGTTATTATATCAATCAGTCGAGTATATGCTTCGGGGGGGGGGCTTCAGCCCCACAAGCCCCTCCCCTGGCTACGTGCCTAATGCATATACATATTGATAATCAAATTATTAGTTTAAAATTAATAATAAAAGAACATAAAACTTCACTTGAAGCCTTTTTTTTATTGCCGGAAGAATCTAATGACGATCAAAAATAGATCAGTTTAATAATTCTGTAAAATAGTGAAATAGTCACCCAAATTGAGTGACGACGGTTTGAATTTCGCGCCGTAGATTTTTATGTATTTTACGGTGTTAGTGTAGCAGTATTGAAATCTGTTGCGTGGAATTCAACGTCAACTCGTCACTTTCTCGTATACGTCGTTGTGCTTTGCCACGTTGTTCCGGGTTTTCATTAAATTTTTGCTTGATTTCGCTTGCTTTCTTAATTTTACAAAACAGTTTCGTTGCAGAACTTCGGTTTGTTAGACGATTTTATAATCTAGTAAGCTTAAGTTTATAAGCTATATTATTTTTGAGACGCCACTATAAAATAAAAGAAGAATAAAAAATGTTTGTGTTGCCAACGTGACAATAATTTAACGTGAACGCACGCCTCTAAGTTTCGAAAATGACCCGCATAGTAGAAAGTTTTTTAAATGACGCTAAATGCACTAAAAGATCTGATAAAATGAATACTATATATATTTTTTTCTATTTGCGTTATTATTTAATCATTTAAAAAAATAACTAACTTTTACTTTTAAATAGGGAAAAGTTTGTTGTTTTTTGACAGTTGGTAACACCGAAAATTCAGATTCTGCATTTGTTTTTCAAATTTACAGCGTAAATAAGTTGACATTTCAACAGCTGTTCACTAGTAACATCAACTTTAAAATATAAAATGTTACTGTTTCCGGTATTCAAATAAATCTCTTTTGTGGCCGGTTTCACAAAGCTTAATTAAATTCTGATTAACTTAATTGTCATTGTCTCACTTGAAATTCAGAAATCTCATTGGCTGAGATTTAAGATCTGAAATTTTATTCACTTATATTTCTAGATTTTAATTTTAATCACAATGAAGTTAATCAGAATTTAATTAAGCGTTGTGAAACCGGCCATACATAAATGCGTGTCCAAATGGCCTTATTTCAACACACAAATAGAAAATAGTATATTAAAGTATTAGTTTCATAAGTCACGTTTTTAGCGCACGCGGCCAAGTTTTCTAAAAGATAGTGCGCTAAAACGTCTTTTGAAACGAATGCTTTATACTATTTTTTCTATTTGTCCTGTAGTGTAACTGTCCTTTAGAAATCTCCCCGCAAAGCAAAGCCAAGTTTTCCCAGCTATAGATATCACTAATGTTAATTCGAAGCAAGTATTTAAGCTCTGATAGGTGTGTGAAATCTACGAGGGTGTTATCTTCGACTGATGAGAACTAACAAGTTTGAAACTCTTATCTTTATTTCTGTTTTTAATTTTAACATCTTGTTATTGTAACGTTCTTTTTAAAATAAAACAAAAATGCTGTTTAATCGTCTATTCACAAGACAGATATTATTTACATACGATAATTAAAAACACTATAATTATAAACTATTTAAATGCTAGATATTTACAAACTTAAAGTAGGCTATTTATTTTTAATACAACATTCATTTATAACATTTATTTATTCACTAATATTCGACTATTAACTAATTACACAAAGTAAATTTCAATACGCCGCCGGTTGAATACTAACTGAATTCCCTACTATCCGGGACGGTCATTTTATAACTTCTATGTAAACGTTCTGGAAGACGTTCGAACATACTCATGTATTACCTCGTTGATGTGTCATATCTCGAACATCGTAGACGGGCCGCGAATCTTCTAGTAGGTTCTCGCGGGTGTATAACGCTTCGCTCTGGAATGTTCTGCGGTCCGCATATAGGGATTTCTCTATTTGTTACATTATTATATCGTACTGCCCACTATTGGTGAATTTTTATACTTTGTTAAGTAGTTTAACAATTGGCGACAAGGAAAATTCTAATTTTTCATTTGCTTTGTTTGCAAATAAGTTTGACATTTTAAGAACAGCTGTTCAACAATGATATCAACTTAAAAAATAAATTGTTACTGTTCCAGTATTCAACTAAATCTCTTTTGGACACATAAAGTCATGGCCAAATGGCTGGAAAAGAAATTCCCGGTTTTGATCACTAATTCAAGGTTTTTTCCCGATTGTGCAAATTCTCGGTTTTCAAGGTTTCCAGGTTCCCTGGCCACCCTGTTAATAAATATTTGTTAAATGTATTTTAAATATTAAATGTTTTTTAATATAAAAAATATTTATTAAGCCTTTATTTTACATACATTTTTTATATATATTTGGACAAATCTATAAACAATATAACATATATATTAATTTTTTCTATGATATTAGGAAATTAATATTTAAAAGTAACATATATATTTGATAAGCATTTCATATACAAATAAAGCTTAACATAAAATTTAGCATGATTAGAAATATTCACTAAAAGTGTCCGTTTGAGCAAACAATTTGCGTTTAAATCTTCATATTTTATAAATATTTAACATACATTTTCAAAAAATATTTTTAATTTAGAATATATTATAGAATATACTATAAATATTACATAGCTCATCAATGTTTAACTTTACAATTCTCAAACTTTTGAAAACTTTCTTCTTATTTTATAAAACGCTTTTAAAAGGTTTATTGTAAAAATATAATATATTTTTAAATTGAGGGTCATAAGAGGCACAGTTGGTTCGTGGTGTAAAAAAAGTTTCGGTTAGTTACCACTCGACGTTGGAATTACATCACGCGTAATAAAGTGTGTTCGTTTACTAATAAATGTTTGGATGGTGCTAAATACAATACTGTATTGAATGAGTGATGGTGGTTTTTATTGTACTATATTAATTCTTATTGAGTGTTTTATACAACCTTACGGATATAAGTCTACTAAACAGCTTTTCAAAAGTATTTGAACTGGCAATGGCCAAAAGACTGCTCAGTTTTTTTATGAATGTAACTTGCTTGGAGATTTTCATCGTGGCTATCTGAGAGGAAAAAAAATTGTAGTTGGAATATTTATAGATTTGTCCAAATCTTATGACTCTCTTAATCGAGAGTTGATCATTGAAAAACTTAAATTAAAATGTAAGTAATTTGAGACTAATAATATTAAGATTTAAACCTGTTTAAGTAAGTAGCGTCCACCTTCACTGCAACACGCTGTATATATTTCAAAATAGAAGAGCTGGATGTGTAATCTATGTACAGTCATTAGCAGATGTCTTGTCCTAAGTAAGGACGTGGCTGCTTTAGAATCGAAATACCCCTTATACTGTGTACGAAAGAGACCGAATTAAACAGAGATGGACAACTATCTGGGCAAGATATTTAAATTCTTTAAAGCTTGTTGTGAAAACACGCTTGTAAAAACTCTTGTTACACATTCTATTCAAAATTTCTTTGACACACTTTATAAAATATCCCTTTTAAATAGAAGCATCTACTAGTTAAACAAAGTTATATAGCATGTTTATGTTTCATTCTTTACCTTTAATAAAAAATAACCACAGAAATTAATGTAAGCGATAAATAAAAATAAAGTAATAATATAGGCATTGATTTATGTAAATACGTTAAAATTTTAAAAAGTTATTAAATATTCAGTTGTTTTAATAAAAATACTACAAACTAAGAAAAAACTAGAAACATAGATATAGTCAGTACTAAAAACAAAACCGTCACAAAACAAAAATTAAGAAACACCCTTGACAAAGCATAGAACGTTAGATCATATATATCATTAATATCTGCTTACCTAAAATTTTTAGAAAATATTTGTGAAAGATTACAGATTTTTTAAATCCCGCCTCCTTTTAAGTAGATTAGTCAATGAGTTTAATTTTTCTCTCTAACACATTATGCTGTCAATTACCCATCTCTCTCTTGCATGTATTACCTGAGTGCAAAAGTTGGACCCTTTCTTATAAATATTCACTAACTACTTTCAAGATATAATCATGTGAATATACCCAAACTGTATTGATTATTAAACTTAATTTATTTGACCGCCAACTACTGGGAATTTTACCTGAAGGTGAATAAACCGTCCCTTATAATGTTTAAATATGCCTCGTTTGTATGCCCAAACTGATTCTACTTTGGAAACTCGGGGAATGATTATTAGTTTTGATTAATTATTATTTTTACTAATTTTTGCAATAAAGACTGATTACAGTTAGTACTAAAAATTTTGTTTTTTTTTTATGTTTACAAAATAATTAAACTTTGTAAATAAACAAATCAAACTCGTAAATAAATTAATAGAGTTTATAATAAAGTAGAAAAAAGTATACGATATTTATTTCTTAAAATAGAAGAAACGATAGTAGAAGTGAAACGGCTGTTTTGTATTCCAGTAAAATAAGAAACTCACTTGAAAATAGCAGTTTTTATTACTGTATTGTTGTTATACAAAGCCACTCTAGGTAGGGTAGCAACCTTTAAAACTGGTTAGATTTGCTGTGTTGTTTGTAAACAAAAGAAACTATGCACCAAAATGTATGTCGTTTCTTTTACCAGAATTGTTAAATGTGTTGCCTGCTCGGGACAACACATTTGCTAATGACTGTACTATATATTCAGCATTATCAATACAGAATTCTTTTAAAAATTCCATAGGTTAATTTCTCATATATCAAACTCACAAAGGTGTAAATAATAAAGTATTATTAATTTTCCAAATTAACCAATAGATTTATTAAGGTAGCAGCCGTGATGGTCGTATATAATGAATGTGGTAGGCGGATTGTAATAACGAATTCAATTTGATAATTGTATAATTAAATACCTTTTCATCTAATGCATTCATACAACACAAAGAAGGTCGTTTTCAAGCGATAACAAAAACCTATCAGAATGTCACCGATTTAATAGCATATATGGAACTCAAGGTGGAACTTGGAAGAAGCGTCAAAACCAAACTTTATGTGTGTAAAAAAAATCGATTGAAAGTGAAACTACTTCTTGTAGTCGATAGTGCTAGAAGCAAATGAAAGCAATTTTCATTTTTAAAGCAGTTGCAGATAAGGATTAAGAGTTTTAAAAATATTCCTATCGTTGCAGTTTGTTGTATGTTGTATCTACGCCACCGTTGCACAACGCTTCGATTATTCACGCATTCAAACAAGAAGCTATTCAATTTTCATACATTTTTATTCATCCGAGGTGAGCACAATGCTTGATTTCATGACAACTTGGTCTCGACAATTAAGTCTAATGTTTAAAAAACATCCAGTCCCGATATAATTATGTCTCAAGTCAACTCAGTCCCAACACAGATCTGTACCTAGAAACTAACTAAATCCTGTAATTCTTGAAGTTTCTTATTTTTATATTTTAATATTTTTACTTAAAAAGTATCTTCAGCGTGAGATGAGTTAAATGAGTTAATTTCCTGGGGCCGATTGTGTTGGAACCGAATTGTCTTGGGACTAAATTGTCTGATCTGGGACTGTTGTGAACTGGTTGTGTTGAGTTAAATTAACACTATTTATTAGAGGAAATACAATTACCTAATCCCCTAACAGGAAATATAGATACCAAACAACAGAATATTAATTTCGTATGAAACAAGGAAGTTACATCCTACTAAAACTAAACTCGAAGTAGTATTTATTTTTCGACAATAAAAATAATCTATAGAAAGAGGAAAAATAATGTAGAAGGTATTCATGTAGTTAGTCTGCATTTATTATTGACGTATTTTTCGACCTAAAACAACCCGAAACCCAGACAAATAAACTACAAAAGAATTAAAATCCGGAAAATCAGAACTGCCTTTTTAAATATCCTGATATAGGTAAAACTCTCATGAAAGGTGAACCGGAAGCGATTTTGCAAGATTAATGTTTGAAATCGACGTAGGAATTTATATTAATACATCTTTTTTTTCTCTCGTTTACTTCCGTTCAATACTTATCATTTTATTGCAGATATGTATGACACCTTGTTTAAAGAAGAGGAAGATATTGATTCGATCTAAAAATTACCATAATTGCGGTACAATTCCACTGCACCTTTTAAAATGCATCAATGAAAAAGTGAGGTTAGGAATAATCATCTTTGTTTGGAAATATTCTAGTGTTTTCAGTGGGATTTCTCCTTTTTTATCGAAGCTATTTTAAACTCTCAAGTTTATTTTCCTTTAAATTCTCAAATAAACAAACTATTATCATCTCGCAGTATGCCTGATGTGATAATAATCCCATATATAAGTTTAGAACTGTTCACGCGTGATATCGCGCGATATGGGCAAAGAGAATAAATTAATTTCTTTTTTCAGTTCTAGCACGTATAAACAATGCGGAAAAGAAACTAGGGGCTTTTTTATTGCCGACACAAATAAAAAGGTTACAAATATTCATGTATTCAACCAGCGAACAAAATGTAAATGGATCTTGTAATTTAATTCAAGCACGTCTACGATGCTTTCTTATCATCGTCTTGTAAAGTATTATTTCAATCAGAATGTTTAATACCTACAACACTATAAATGGGTAAAAACAATTTCATCATGTCAAAACAGAAAGTTTGAGGTTATATATGTTTTGAAAGAGTGAAAGAAGAGTTTTCAGATTTTAACATAGAAATTAAATTGCAACCATTTTGAATAAAGAAATGGAAGTTCAAGGGAACGAGCAATGACTTTATAAAAGCTTCGGGAATACCCAACAAAGCAAAATGTCGAACCGGTCTTCTATTAGCGGGAATACAAAATGAAGCATAAAATTTAATTAAGGAACGTTTTACATCTTTATACATAAATTGAAATAATTAAATCATTGTAAAGCGTGTTAGACATAAAAAATTGTAATTATAAACAAAATTTCCTTAATTGTTACAAACTGTTACTATGTGGTAATTCAAAGAAATGATTAACGCACAAACGTAATGATTTCCGTAAATGCTTTCCTTATCTAAAACAATACAGTGGTAATTGGTGTATTTTTTAAAATAATGAATATATTTACAAAATGCATTTTAATTGTAACAATGAATGATTGCAACTAATTAATGAAATTATTTTTTTGTCCATGACATCATCATTTTATTTTTAATCTCTTATTAATTGTTTTTGTCTATGGGGCAATCGTCAATAATAGTATACAACAAGCAAATAAATAAAAGGAGCAATCACCTTTCTTTTTTGCTGTTATCGACTCGATGAAAATTTTCATAAAAATGCATAGTTTTTGTTTAATTTTGGAACTACGATGCATGTAAATTCTATTTGTTGTTATGGTCGGCGCTATATACATACTAAACATTGTGGGATCAATCTATTTACTTTTAAATTTTGGTTTAACCTTGGCGTTGTGTCATTCATTCATTCAATTTATTTTTAATACTTTGTAATATACACCTTTCTATTTTAATACATGCATCCGTTTTTAAATACTAGTAATTTAAATACATAGGTGCACTTTTTTATTAGGAAGAGGCCAGTTTGAATAATAAATGATAAATATTCGCAATTAAACAATTAAGCAATTATAAAGACTAGCCATTTTTACAAATACCTACAATCTATTCAAGATCGTAGCAGCTTTCGAAATGAAGATAACACAATTTTCTCGATATATATTAGGAAGAGACATTCATTAAAAGAAAATGATTAAAGTGATTGATGTAATTAATTCAGTGCAAAGTTCAATACAAAAAACACGGTATTATGTAAATTTTTGCACAAAATTCAACTTATAAATGAAAAATTATAATTATTTTGCCCTACGAAGCCTATTCTGTATTCAGCAAGATTTGAACTGATACAGAGTGCCAGGACTACAGTGTTCTCAAATTGCTCTCCCAGAAATAAACTTACTTTATGTAACAATTTATTTATATCTCCCTCTTAGATTTAATTTATTGTTTATTAACGCATCGTTGATGCAGTAATTTAAAGTGAATTCGTTTTTCTCTTTCGTTTAATCTTGACACCAAGATGAACGTATAATCTCTTATAGTAATATAAAAAATTACATCGCCATTTTGTCTAATAAAAATCATACTCTAACAGGAGGAGGAGGTGGTCAGATAAGAATTTCCCAATAATTCCTGGAAAAACTTCTTACAGTTACAGAACATATTGGTTTTCCTTTTTACTTTCTTACTCTCTCACTCCCATTAACGAATCTATGTAGAACGATACGATAGGTTTTCTAAGTTTACACTAATCTTTTAAAATCATCATTCAATTGTTAAGACGAAATATGCTATAAACGATTCCGAATGCTTGGGACATACATATCACGCCAAAGTACTCTAAGATATTGATAGTAAAAATGGCGAAAGTTCTTGCATGAATAGATTTTTAACTACCCACTACCTATAATTTTTCTTGTGGTGGCTTAGCTTCACATTTCTAGGTAGATGCTTTTGGTCATATTGATTTATGATGGATCTAAAGCACTACATATACAGTGAAATTCCCCATTACGAACATTCCTTATAAGAGGACACTTCCTGTAAGCGCACAGATTTGGTGATTTTGCTATTACCAAAACTTGCTAAATCGCCTCTTTTAAAAGGACTCTCTAATACACGGATTCGGACAGTACATAAAGCTTATTTTTTAGTAAAAAGGTCTCTCTTAATCGGACACTTAATTTACGTTAATTAATTCTCGTTTAATAAAGATTTTTGCTTTATCGGGGGTTTTTCGGAATTCATTTCGAATAGTTTATTTCTTCTCTACATTTGTTTTAAAATTATTTTTGATATTTATTTTATACAATACTTATATTTAAGCAGTTTTCAGCCTTCGCAAATCATTGAAGAATTATTTTGGCCTAATAAATGTGAACTAATTACATATTGTATGATGAAACCAAAAAGAATTGTTTTAATATAACTTTCTGTTTCACAAATATGAAAACCTATCTAATTAGCTTCAAAAAAACCAGTACCGTCTAAGAAAATTTTATTTTTATTTTTTTTTAATTGCAACTATGAGTGATCAAAGCCAATGAATTCTATAATTATACTACGAAAAGAAAGTCGAAAAGTAGAATAGCAAGAGTATTTATTATGGGTGCTCCTATAATCAATCAAGGGTATTCCTATAAAACACTTGGGATTTCTAAAAAAAAATTCAACTCATCAAAATTGTCCTGCAATATTTCTTCAACATTATACAAAAAAATTGCAAAAAATGCTATAAGGGTCATTCCATGTGAAATCATCAAGTGAGCGAAGCTGCACCATTTTTGATTTTGATGAAAATGGGCTAGCTTGTTACTCTATCCTTTAGATGAAAGAAAATATTTTTTTTAAATTTTTACTGGCAACTGTTTGGCAGCCATTTTTCATCAGCGTCGTCAACAAGTTTTACCAATTTCAGAGGTTTATGCATTTGATTACAGCTTGTTGTGCAGTTGACCAATTTGGAATATTTTTATGTCATTTTAAAGCTTAAGATCTGTACATTTTATTTATATATTTACAATTGAATAGTAACTTATTTTTTCAAGATGGAATCTGTGCACATTTGCATGTGCATTGCATTTGCCTGCTGGTGAAAAATGGGCGCCATTATCAGTTGTCAGTAAAAATTTAAAAAATATATTTTCTTTCATCTAAAGCAGGGGTTCCCAAAGTGCGGCCCGCGGGCTAAATGCCGCCCTCAAACCCTAGAAATGCGGCCCGCGACGTCAGATCATCCGCGATCTTGAGATATTAAAAATATTAGAATTAAAAAATTTTTCAGTTAAAAAATACTAAATTTTATATGTAATATATCTTGTTATTATAAAGATTGTATATATTTTATTGTCTTAACAGCCGCCCTCAACTGATTAGGCTGATTAGCTGATGAGCATTAATAAGTCCAAATTGAGATCAAAATTAACTGATAAGCATTTACAAGCGGTGCGGTGTTAAGAATACATTCAACAGACTTAGAACCAAGGCTCATGATATTATTAAAAGAAAACAACAACTGCACAAGCCACACACTTCAAATGGATGAATTTATTATTTTTTTTTATTTGAAATTATTTAGTTATTTTTGTTAATTATATGTATGTGTTAATAAACATTTTCTAATAAAAAGTAATTATTCTCATAAATAAAAAACGATTATGTTATAAAATTAGTATAAATTTTTCCGTTGTGTCTATCGATTTAAACGTATTTTTTCATAAAACTTTTTTTTTGGCCCGCCAAATATTTTGGAATTTACAATTTGGCCCACCTAGACAAAACTTTAGGAACCCCTGATCTAAAGGATAGGGTAACAAGCTAGTCCATTTTCATCAAAATAAAAAATGGTACAGCAACCAATTTTTTTAAATTTGAGGATTTCATATGGAATGACCCATAAGTTATATTTATCGCAGTCGATTGATAGTTGCTGCTAATGTCTGGTTAAATCCTCCACATTAGATGCATTTACATGCAAGAAACATTGAACACACGAATAAGATAAGGAAATGAAACCATGAAGTTTCGAACTATAGTCTGGTAAGAAAATGAAGAAATTAGCCATCCCGTGATCAACACTTGCAAGTAATAATCTAATAATGGTATGGAATATGGTTGAATAAGTAATGGTAGAATAGCAAATATCGAGAGCTTAAATGACGAAAAATCTCAAGTGTGCTTCTTGACTTATCTCGACATATCGAATAATAATAATAATATACGAGGGTAGATTGAAAAGTTTCCGGAATGGGCAAGAAAACGCAGTAATTGAACAGGTTTTTGTTTTTATTTTTCAACATAATATCCTTGCAGGGCGATACACTTTTCCCAGCGGTGCTCCAACTTTTTTAAGCCTTCAGAAAAATATGATTTCGGGAACTCTGCAAAATAAGCTTTAGTGGCGGCGATGACCTCCTCATTTGACGTAAAGCGCTTGCCTCCGAGCCAAGTCTTCATGTTTGTGAACAAAAAGAAGTCGCACGGGGCCAGGTCTGGAGAGTACGGGGGATGCGGCACCACCTCGTAGCCCAATTCAACCAATTTAGCATTGGCGATTCGGGATGAATGGGCCGGCGCGTTGTCGTGATGGAAGAGCACTTTTTTTCGCTGCAAATGAGGCCGTTTCTCCTTCAAAATGCCGTTGAATTGATCCAATAAATCGCTGTAGTATTGTCCCGTGATAGTTCTTCCCTTCTGCAAAAAGTCGATGTGTATCACACCTTGCGAATCCCAAAAAACGGTGGCCATGACCTTTCCAGCAGATGGGACAGTCTTTGCCTTCTTCGGAGCAGATTCGCCTGGAGAAATCCACTGTTTCGACTGCTGCTTGGTTTCTGGTGTGTAGTGGTGGATCCATGTTTCGTCCACGGTCACGAATCGGCGAAAAAAATCCGTTGGATTACGATTTAACAAGGCCAAACACTCTTTCGAAGTGGTCACACGATTTCGCTTGTTGTCCATAGTCAGCAAACGCGGCACCCATCGCGCCGAGAGCTTCCTCATGCCCAAATGTTCGTGCACGATATTTTGCACACGTTCATATGAGATGCCCGTGGTCTCTACTATTTCGCGCAACTTCACTCGTCGATCGGCTAACACGAGATCATGGACTTTATCGACCATTTCTTCATTTGTGGCCGTTTTTGGACGTCCACTGCGTGGTTCATCCTTGGTGCTCGTACGGCCACGTTTGAACTCGCTCACCCAGAAACTAATAGTCGAAAATGAAGGTGTGGATGTGCCATGAACTTTCTGCAAAATATCTCGTATCTCCGTCGCCGTTTTCCCGTCCATCCAGAAATGTTTGATGACTGCACGAAATTCGTTTTTATCCATTTTTGCAAAAGTGCCTGAATTGCTTCACAAGATATCCTAGTAAACATAAACGGAACGACGCACGTGTCTGAAAATTTGACAGCTTTCCTAAAATAGGTTAGCCTTGACAACCATCATAACAATTTCACGATACGCGCGCCATCTCTTGCCCATTCCGGAAACTTTTCAATCTACCCTCGTACATGCCCACAAATTCAATTACTACTTCAACGTATTTTTAACACATTTATTAACTCAAGCCCACTTGAACATTATGAGAGCTATAAAATTCAAACAAAACACCCCTAGACAATAGTTTCGTCCTAACCTGGGATTCATCAGTAGGAGAGGTTTTGTTTGAAGTCCTCCACATCTCATCTGCGGTTTTACTTTTAAGTATAAACCGAGAAATAACATTATTCTCAAAATATTATTATAAAAGCAGTAAACATAAAGACGTAATTCGTACAATTCAGTCCGCGGCGATTTTGGTATCATATATCACAGTATCATCACAGGATGGTAGTTTATGACGATTTAAGATCCTCTCTCAGACATTCATTCATTTTTTATTTCTTTTTTAAATTGGTTTGCTATTTATTTTTGTTTCCATAGACTTGACTGTGAGCCATTTTTTTTCACTTGATTTATTTTCTTTATATGCGTTTGTTTTATATCCGTATATCACTGAGTTTAATCCTGTCAATCAGAATGTTAAATGTCTTGTCTTCAAAAGTTTTCATATTATATCCATTCAATTACGTATATTATTGTGTTTGCCAATACAACAATACGACCAAATTAATAAACAAGCCGACATGAATAAAAAGGGCCACGTTATCAGGTACAAGATGTGATAAACAAAATACGAATGGGCGTGATTGTGAATAAAATAAATTACATCATGAGCATGGCAAGTAAAAGATAATGTAAATCGTATGAAAATTACCCAAAATTACATCACGATGTACAGTCGGGGAATCAATATCGTTTTCACTTTAGTTTTGCCAGTGTAAATTGAAGTTCATTTAAACATTCAGTAGCTTAGCAATCACCAACTCATTTTTATGATAAACCACATTTACAATATGCAAAAATTTAAAACATCGGTAACTAGATTTATAAAAATGTAAACTATGTTGATTCCCCGACTGTATGTAAATGTAATATGACTGTACTTAGATTTTATGATCTGCGCTGGATAGTAATTATGTGTGGTATCAGAGTGTTGAAGTTCAATATTCAGAACCACCAAAACATCTTCGGTATACCGGGCAAATCTTGGGTACTCTACTCAAACACCCATCTTTAATTTAAAATACCTATAATAATAATAACAATATAATAATAATAATTGCTACAACCCATAACCTGGAAACCAGGCCCCGGAAGCTATAAGCTTGTGCGGGAGGGAGGGGGCGATTATTATTATTATTACGTAGGCTCTACGTGCGGCTGCAGCCGACTTACAGACGGAACAGCGCAAATCCCACATTTGTGTCATGAACATAAATAGTGGTGTACGCTTCAAAATGCTAAATAATATGATTTTATCCATACATATTCTTTTTATAAGTAGAATCCATACCCCTCGTTTTTAAACAAAATAATTTTAATTAAATCTTTTTTTTTAATTTTGACGATACTACAATTGAATGTCCCCCCCTCGAAAAATCAATCGACGTGTTTTTGTCAAAATTGGTATTTTGTATAGTTTAAGAGATATTTGAGGTAGGAAGTTCTCAAATAAGCACACTGTATTTCCTGAAAGATCTGAAACATCTGACTTTTAATGTTTCATAAATATTCATTTGTACTTTTTTTTAATTTTATTTATTGGGTTTGGTAGACCCAATTAGAATTCATTTGTATTGTTTGCTCGTATTGTATGTCGTTCATAGATTGATTAGAACTATTAGCAGACAGATGTTTTTGTGATTATCAACATTGAGATGTTAATTATATATAATATATATAATTATTATTATAATTTATAAACACACATATTATGTGTGTTGTTAGAAATTTTAAACTTAATTATTCTTCTTAGTCTAAGATTTCTCATCCTGTACTGGTTACGAATCCTTTATTTTTAATACTTTTGGTACATTTACTTAATCTATTTTTATTTGCTTTGCGCATTCAATGTTTACTATTTTTAGATTTTTATTTATTTGTTAAGCTGTGGCCATAGATGGGTGATGTAAGATCCTTGTGTCAACAATAACCAAGACTATTTGTCTCTGTAACCTATCACGCTTAACTGTAACTTGACTTTTTCAAATAGCTATTGATATTCCTCTTGTCCGTAAGAACTAAAGGCCTAAACACCAACAGTTCTAATTGATTACGTCTTTTGAGTTTTTTTTCGCTTTGTAGTTTAGATATCTGGTTTTCAGGATTTATTTACTATTAACTGCCCTTTGGTTTGAAATTTTGTCTTGTTCTTTCCTTTTACTTTTATTTTTTATCTATATTAATTTTATTTTCTATTTGCATACTCTTCTTAATTTTTGTTTATCTTCCTAAAAATATTTTTCATTTTTCAATGTTTCAAAATTAACTGAATACATTGTAAAAAGGCATTTTCAAAAATTCCTGTTCCACGGAATTCCCCTTTTATAGAATCATCAGACTTACTTAAAAAATGACTTGCTCAGATACATCTTCTCTGAAAAGTCAACAAAACACAGCGTATAATATTTTAATACAAAATGCAGTGGGCGAAACCAGGAAACCTACATAACGTAGGATTTTATGGTATAGTTTCCTATTCGTAACTGTTTATGTTTATCATTAGTATTTGAATCATTTGTTTATACGTTGAATCCGATTATTGTATTAATTAATTGAATCAAATTTATTTATATCCAATTTAAATTATGTAATAATAAACTCCTGTCTATTATTTCTTTCTAATTCTTATATCTTGTTTTTTTTTACTTTGAAAATGAAATTAAAGTGATGCTGTAAATAAACAAAGATGGCTGTAAGGTAATAATGGCTTGTTTGCAATCAATTGCGTTTTATTCACAATTAGAATTTAGAAGCCATTGAGAGAAACCATTAAGTAATGTGAATATTACATCAAAATGAGATTGACTGGTAGACGTAATGCCATAAAAAACAGCAGATAGACGTTGTACGAATTACTACATTTCATTATTCACGCTTCTGTGCAATATGTACTAATTAGTAAGAAATAAAAATATTTTGATATTGTTATTATTACACAGGCCATTCTTATAATGATGAGAAAAAAATATACACATCTTGTGTATTACTATTTATTTAGTATTTATAAGTAGGCTTTCGTTGACAGTTAAATGTTTATTTTTCACACGCAACAACTAGGTTTATTTCTGGATGAATTCATCACCCAGAGATACTAATTTAATGTATCTACGAGAATTTTGAAAGAATATTGCATACTACTCTTAAACTACAATACAAAATACAAAGTTTTGTAAATATGTGAGAAAGTATACATATACTATAGTATTTCAAAAACATCCATATAGTACTATTATAAGCATGATTCCTTTGCAATAACCATTGCTAAAAATGTAAAACAAATTATAATAATTGATTGCAGTGCAAATAACACAAATTACTTATAAATTATGCTAAATAGTATTTAGCGTCTCGTACTGCACTACTACCTCCGGCGAATTGACTTGGCTGATGCTGATACAATTAGTCATTGTTTGTTGATGTACGGAAATACAGAATAACTCTTTAAAAAACTTGTTAGGCAATCCAAAAGATAAACCTGGTAAAAAATTGAAATCGGGAATATACTGAATGCAATGATTGTAATAAGAGTTACGTTGGGAAGTTAAAGAGATCAATTTTGACTAGATTCAAAGAACATATATCGGATTTTAAATACAATCGCATAGAAAAATTAAGTGTCGCTAAACATATATGACATAACGCACGCGATTAAAATTGATAAATTGAAAAGTGTTCAGTAAGCCAAACAACTTGATGTCTACGAAAGTATATTTATCAAAAAGAACAAAAATTTATTAAACAAAGAGCCAGGAAATATAGACAGTTCGGTGTTATTAACGCCGGTGCACGGAATAAAGTGAAAACCTGGGGACAGTGGACAAAAACGGTTTAAAACATAATAAATTTTGCTGGTTAGGAATTATTCTATCATTGTTTTCAAATTAGTCAAGCTTTTCTTTCCGTTTCCTTTATGGTTAAAAATATATCTATATCCTTAGAAGCATGTTTGTGTTAGAAAATTTTTAGCATGGTTGTGATTGGTTCTTTAAATTCACAGAAGTAAGTTATTAACAACTTTTAGAATTAGAATTAGACGGTTTCCTGCCGAGAAAAAGGTAACATTGTTACCGAAATACGTATTAGCAATTAGTCAAATACCATGTGTGGTTAGGAGACACCGTTAAATCATAGAATCGTATTGATATATGGTAATTAACAATGTTTTGGCGATATTATGTCCTTTTTCTAATAAAAAAAAAGAGATACATCACCCTTATTACATGATTATGCTTAAATTGAAAATTTAACCTCGGACGAAAATGTGTGTCTTGTGACAACAAATAATGAACATCTAGGAAATTACTTTCGCTGCAATTATGTAAATGATCCTATTGTCCAAATGAGTTCATTACATGAAACAAAACATCAACGAAAGTTCACTGGAAGTAATCAGTGTAATAGTTTAATTTGTGATGTTGCTCATTAGACAACATCACGTGTAGCAGATATGGGCGCTCACTCAAACTGCGGGTGTCTTGTATATATATGTCTACAGGCACGTGTATTGAAAATGAAACTTCTTATAATAACATACATATAGTATGTACATAAATAAGTTTGTATTATCTTGAACTCGAAACGTGCCTACTTAATATATTCTTATTATTTATAAATGAATGGGAGAGCAATTATAATTCGGTTGAATAGCAATGGGAATCAGAAATAGATTTTCTTATAAACGCATATATATTAAAATTGTTGACTTGATTTGGCACGTTTTCAATTTTTCTTCCATTATTTACTGCTATTATTTCTTGTGTATGTATGTATACAAGAGCTTAATTAGAATTGCTGCATGATTATTCTCAATAACATTTCGTAAATCTGTTTATTATTAGATATTTTTAATGCTCTTGACTTTCTTTTAATTAATTTCTAAAAATTGACGTCATTGAGATTTAACCTCATTTTGATAGTTTTCCTTAAAAAACTCGATAAAGAAATTCAAACAAATTAATGTATGACATAGGAACTTTTCAGTGTTCCACATGGAGATTTTCTATGACAAGATTTGATAAATGATACTATGATGACATGGTTTCTGAAATTCCCAAGACTTCTTATTCGATTCATTAGCATACTGTTTATTCATCAGACGCACTGATTCTTATTAGCAGTTATTCCCTGAGATTTTATTTGGTATTTAAGTGTTTCATAATTTAACACCAATAATTTTAGTGGAACAGTGCAAATTTCCCATTACATGCTTATTCCATATGGAGTTATTCAGCTTTAAACCTACAAATTTCAACAACCTAAATGTAACGGAATTTCCGATTTTATTTTATTTTTTATTGAAATGTCCAGTTGTGGTGTGTTTAGCAATGGTACAATTTTAATTGTAGTTTTAACCATTGAATTGCATTTTTTCCTGGTTTTTAAGAAAACCGATGCAAAAATATTTGGTAACCCACATACGTATATCGTTTATTCAGCGCGTAATATGCCTATTCACACCTGCCAAGTGATTTAAGGGTTGGTCACACAAATAACAGGCTTAATCAAATTCTTTGAAAAAATCTCCAAGCAAGTAACATACATTGTAACATGATACAAATGAAGAAGAAGAGCAAGAGTTTTCACTAACTAGTCGTTTGTTCGTTCTCTTGCTAGCACCAAGTCATTACCAACAACCGAAAGCATGGAGATCGATTACTTTTTGTACCAATGTCAGATGGGATAATGCAGAATTTGCTTATTATCCGAAATCTGTTGTCTATTTCAATATACAAGGCGCCTAGATATACATCTGGCCAAGGAGATTTTGTTTTTATGAAGACTGATGGCCTCTGAATCAGTTCTTTGGCAACCTAGTAAGATCTATTGACCTAAGATCGGGATATCTGTTCTTTCTATTTTTCCGAGTCCGCCAAACATGCGAGACAGACAAGTTCAACCTTTTTTTTAAAGAATAAATTTTCAAATTATGAATGTACATGTATTTAAAAAACAATTAGCGAACTATAAACTTTTTCCAAGTCCTTTGGTCAAAACCGCCAAAAGTTTCGTTAACCAGTCATTACATTTTTACTTGAAAAACAAATGTAAAAATGTAGAATTTAATAGTGTTAGGGCATAGTTAGTGTTGTTATAATGATGAAGACTGTTAGCTGATAGCACGAATTGTCTCCTAGATATGTCAGGAAAATCCACGTTGGCGTGGCGATCTCTGATGATCGTTATAAGTTTGTTCACATTCACCAATCGTTTCTGATTAAATGTATCAATGTTTGTATCTAAGACAACAAAAAAAATGTATACTATATGTTAAATTCTTGTCTTTTTATAGAATTTCCCAACTATTTACTTCTTTGATGCTCAAGCAGATAAACCTTAAAAAAGATATTTAATTTCAAGACTGGGGCTTTATTTACTAAATCAGTGAATCCAACACTTCTTAGAAGTCTACTGTTGCAGGGAACTAGAAGAATTTCCCGCATATTGTTTATTTGGAGGATAGAGTTATCGAAGAGGGATCTTCTCTTCGATAAGATGTCGAGTTTCGGTTCCGATGACGCTGACATTGCAAGCAAATGGTTAAGATGTCGTAACACCAGGAGGCATGCTTTCAATATTGACTCCAATTATTGATAATACCGTTAAGATTTATACAAACCTCGTCAATATCTCATGAGATTCTTCTTTAAAGATTGAATCTCCCATCACACTTTCAATTTATATTTTACAGAATATAGAGTCTATCTATATTCTAAGTTCAAGATAAAGAACAAATTGATATACATCTAAAATTGCAAAAAAAGGAATTCCATGCCGATACAGCATTTAAGTAACAGTAACTGAGGTCGGAACTTTGATTGAAAAGTTGTTAGTAACTATATAACCAAATTTATGACTTTATAGGTTTAATTACTTCAGTTTGGAATATTTTAGTAATTATGTAGTTTTTTTACTATTTATTGGAACTATGTAGTTCCATTACTTCTAAGTAACTTGAAAAGTATGTGAAACGGTATTGCCACTTAGTATTTTACCTCCAGTTCAAATCATTCCAATGACCGCTGGAAAATCAAATGTCCAATTTCAACAGAAATAATCAAATGTGGTGTCATTCAGTAAGTGAATGACACCTTACTTAATTATTTACTTCGAAATTGGACTTTGACTTCTGTAGGTCACATTACCTATTTTTCTCAGGTTATGATAATAGAATTCTGTTTTGGTAAAAGAAACTCGTGTGCAAATTCTCATTAAAATCTATCTAACTAGTCTTTTTTCTTTATTCTTATTTGGGATTTCCTGCTTTATTTCAAAGACAACACAAGACGATATGGATTGACGTCGTCACTAATTTGAACAGGATTCTTCATGCTCGATTAAATATGAATTGGTAATTCAATTTAATTTTGACTTGCAGAATGACAACATTATTTAATTATTTTTTTATGATGTTAGTTTTGTCTTCCTGTACCATATTATCAATTATTTTCCATATAGTTTAACAAGGTATTCTTTATATAACCAGTTTTCGACGTTTTTATAACTGTGCAATACAGATAGTGCACCGTCGTGTTGATAACATTTCATAGATGGCTTTCTATTCTATACCTTTTTCCCAAGTTACATGATTCTGTTAGCCCGACAATTTATTAAGTAGTAATTATAATTTTAATTATAACTTAATATCAATCAAGAGATATCTATTAAAGACTGGCGCCCGATAATTTATCAATGGTGTCAATCGATGGTATGGGTGCCTTTAATTCAACGCCGATTTTCATGAAATGATTACAAACCAATTACTCAACTAAATATTTTCCAATTCATAATAACATTTCATAATATTGCACTGATATCGATTTCGTCGCTGTCAATAACACCTCTATTTGATCCTTGCATTTATCTGGTTGTTTTTAATCCTTTTCCAAAACTCATTATTTTTCAACGATAACAATCTCACTTCCTATTACATGGGTATCTCAAAATTTCCACCGCTTTATGGTTTCAAAATCCTAATGCAATAAAACCAGACCGATAAAAATAACATTATAATCTCATTTGGTACAGACCCTTTTTTCCATAATTCCATGGCACGAGAATTCAATTTTTAAGTTTACAAAAACAATTTGGTTATTACTTTCGAATGACTTTAACCCCGTTACAATAAAGATTTTCTAATTTTCAAAACGACTAATAGTAAATATATGATTTATGTTAGAAGTAATAAGTATGTGTATAGTAATACTTTAGATACCTGCATGCAATTATTTTGTAATTTACCTGCAGTAGGTAAGAAACTTTAGTAGCTCAGGGATTTAATTTTTGTTAAGGTTACAATTAAGACCACGCAGTTAATAATAATGAGACAGTAGGAAAAGAAATCGTAATAAGTAATGTTTTAAATATGACCGGAAAAGCAAATTATTTATCAATTTAATCTGTTGATAAAGGTCGAACCAAAGAGGAAATTCACCTGGAAGTTTTTAACTTGTTTTAAAAGAAACTAAGCCGACGTAATTTCCTCATTTTTTTTCCATTGTTGTTTGAAAGTTCCACTTTAGGTAATTTCCATTTGATTGAAAATGGTTTTATTTGTATACATTAGATAATGAAAATTAATGAAAAAAATCTAAAGTAAACATTACGGTTATCAATACAATAATTACTAAATATCATGTGAAAAATTTATTATTTGATTATAGTTATTTATTATTTCAGTTTTATCGAAGTTTATAGAAATCTTTTTGATATTTTTCCGCTGTGGTTATAGAAAAACCTTAAATCGCAATATTGCCACTATAACCTACTAAAAAAACTAATAAATAAGTATAATAAATGATATATAAACACACAAACTACCTTTATTTATATTATTTTCAATATCAAGTGGAAATAGCAACAAGAAGGAAAATATACGTATTTAGAGAACAGAAAAGTAAATAAACAAAACGAGGAAAGCTTTTGTAGAGCAGTGACGGATTAAGCTCTAACCGTGCCCAAGACAAAAGTGTTCTCCGGGCCCCTCAGAGATCGGAAGGTAGCGGGTGAAGAATTATTTTTTAATCCTCCCTTCGATTAATTATAATTATATTAATTTCTAGAATATTTTATAAGAAATTGTTCATATTCATTGATTTTCTGTTTCAATGCTTCTATTCTTTTTTTCTTTGACGTCTTCTGTGACGTAAAGTTACTATAATCAAAATTTTCTAATTTACTATTGCTGCTCAATTTATTGATGGGAATGAAAACAATGTAGTGAATATTATGTCTCGAATTTATGTTACTAGTGGGATAAAGGTATCATTATACAGTGTAAAATCTCATAAGCGTTTATCCCACGTGCATCATACAAACCTTTATCTACGACTGCGTCATTATGTCATTCATTTGAGTTAAGTAATGAATTAGTTATACAACTCAATTATGAGTGTGAAATCGCACGAGTGCTATTATGCCTTTATCCACGTGTATCATACAAAACTTTATCTACGACTGTCTCATTATGTCATTCATTTGAGTTAGGTAATTAATTCATTAAATAACTCAGTTATATAATGAGTTCATTATCTCACTTGTGTTATAACGAACTTCTTTACCTAACTCAAATGAATGACATGTGTTCTTATCCAAGCAGTCGTAGATAAATAAAACTATAGATATTATTTCGTTGTGCTTGCTATTGACGTCTCAATTTTCTTGAATTATTTATGATCATCTTATTAATTTTATTAGCTTTTATGTGCATGCGTTTTATATCATTTTACAACATTACAACTTTAGAATATTTCCGTTTTCTGTTTTAAAATTTTACGATATACGTTTTGCCGGGCCTTTGAATGTTACAGTCTCAAGACAATTGTCTTTTTAGTCTATACGTAAGTATGGAATTTCACAAAATGTTTGTTATCGTTATGGGTAACTAAATCCTTAGATTATTCGAAATATTAAGCTATCAACAGAGAAGTCGCACTACGTCGCTTACCACTGCTCAACTTTAATGGAGTTGGAGAAAAGATTGGAGCAAATGTGCCGTATGTTCCTACGACAGGTTATTCCGGAAAATCTAAAAAGTGGATTAGTCTCGAGAGTCACATTACTTGTTCAAAATGTGCTTTAGGACCACTGATAGTATAGAAGCTAATCTAAGCCGACAGTCCCGTTATTCAAATTCGGTGACGGATGTAACCTTAGGAGCCCCCCCTCCTCTCCTGCCAAGACTGAATCTAAGCTCTTCATTATTTTGGTTCATAACTTATTGTCATTTTGTTAATTTGGAGAAATCAAAACATAATAAGTACAATGACTTTGGTACTTTAGAAAAATTAATAACAAACAAAAACTGCAAAAAAAAGAACAAAATATAATAACACATCAAATAATCTTTGTTTATGGAAGCATGATTTAAACCAGACATGAGAGGAAATAAACTAATAAAACCTACCCTGGATTGCAGGAGATAATAAAACTTAAAAAATATATCAGTTAGATAAATTTGCGGTATCGCCACTACTCGGTATCGTGATATTATGCAGTTGCAAAATTTTATCGCGAAAGCGTTGACTACTGGCCACTTATCATACGTGGATTATATCCAATGCTTTTTCGCAATTGCAGTGATTTTGTCTCTATTTTTTAATTTATTTACAAGGAAAATCGGGCAATTTAGAATTACAGTCTCAGAGCGATGTTATTCGCAAGTATAGTGTCGGAGCGTTGCAACACCGAATGGATTCGCGACTCTCAATATCCAATTACCCATCACTACAATACATGTTGAATCACTGAATAAATTGGATGTATATATGTTAGTTATTTAAACTACTAATCTAGATATCTATATGACAAAGAAATATTAGGTCATCGAGGGTGCTATGTCCGCCACAGTGCCAATTGTGGCTGCCTTTATCTATTATTTTAGTACAAATACACATAGGGTCAATATGCCAGTAATTGACCACTTACGAGATTTTTCAGAAATATAAATATATAACTTTGTAATGCATTTTTTTAAACAAAATAAAAAATGGTATAAAGTGCAGTTATAGTCTAAGACTCTAAATATCAATAATACACAAATTAAAAAACATTTTGTTTCATAGAAAAAAAATATAAGAGTAAAAAAGTTTGAATTTTCCAGTAGTTAACCACAAACTACCCAGTGTTTGACCAAATTTTTCCCAGTAATTGACCAGTGTTATAATATAACGAATAAAACATCAGTTTTTTATTATTTTATTATATATTGTTATAGAGCCACATAGTATGTATTGCATAAAGAAAAACGAACATTCTTAGAAAATATCAAAATATATGTATATTATTTTTGATGACATTATGATAAAAACAAAAATTGAGAGAAAAATTACCAGTAGTTGACCACTTTACGAAGCCAGTGGTTGAACAGTAGTTTTGTGCGAACAAATAGTGGAAACAGCTATTTATTTGAAATTTTAGTAAGAAAAACAGGAAAAAGAGTAACTTACTAATCTTGTAGGGGTGACAAAAAAACATTTTTGCGTAAAACTAGTGGTTGGTCAACTACTGGAAAACTGATAAGATTTGGAATTCTGTAATTGACCACCACATTTTTTGCAAAAAACATGCCAATTAAAAAATATATACATATAACAAAAATTTATTAGTTCGACCTTTCTATTACTTGCACAATAAGTATAATATAACGATTTTCATTAAAATCCCGGATGATTGCAGATTTCAATAGAGTTGTTTACTTGCCATGCTTACTGTAAAAGCACAAATTTAGCCGTCAAATAAACGAATACAAATTCCACATGTATTTAGACAACCGTTTGACCAAGAAAATGCAGCAATGTGGCACCATATAGTAATTAGAGGTGCAATAATCGCTTGAGAAACATAAAATATTCATAAAGATGTACAGGTATCTTATTCTTTTTCTTTTAAAATAAAATTTGGTCAACTACTGGGTGATGGTCAATTACTGGCTTACTGACCCTAAGCAACTATTGCGTAGTATATAATAAAAACATTGAATCTTTGAATAAGGATTTTTATAGGTATGTGTTCGGGGGATACATGTAATTATAGCAAAAATAGTCGCCACTTCCCTCACCTTGCGTACGAAAAAAATGTGAGTGGAGACTACAACAAAGGTACATTCACCACGCCAAAACTATGTAATGTGAGTACAATGGGCGTACTTAAAATTTAAAATGCGATTTTCTCGAAAAACTATCAGGAAGCAACCACATGTTGATCAGAGAAATATGTTCTAAATCATTACAACTACTCCTCCCCATTACGAGGTTTCTAGTTATACCAGTTACATCCTGAATAAATTAGCGATAATATTAACTTTTTGAATTTTTTTGTATGGTACTAGCAAGTTTAAAATAAAATACATAATTATAAATACAAAATGACTACGTTTTGTTAAATGACGGGTTTGCACCGTTATTATATCAACCCTTATAATAGGAATGCATTAGAAAAACAAAGAGGTATATAAAATATAAAACCAATACTTTTGCTATATATTATACTGCTCTACAAAAAGAATCATCGGTCTGGTGCCTAAGGTATAAACATGGATTTTGACTAATTTTAATGTGCACAATAGGATGGTTATGACACCCGTTATGGATGGTTTAAAATACCCGTTTTGCTCAATCAGGTATAGATTCTAAGATACAGTAGAACTGAGATATAAGATCATGCTCTATAACGCGTTGTAAAATTCTTATGCTGTGAATTTTATGTTATTAATTGTAAAAATTATGAAATAATATATTTATTATATAATACTTGCATGTTACATAATGTTATATTATGTACATTATATAACAAAACAAAATATTTATTTAAATAAATTGGTTTTATGTAAAAGTCTACACGAAATATATCTTCAGAAAACATTCTTTGAATAGGTTTTTAATTTTTGTTTGTTTGAATTGTGTTCTTTTACAAAATGAAAACAAGTATACCCTAATTCCAGTTGGTCATTCTAGAAAAATAAAAGAGGAGTACAAGACAATAGCTGAAGTCTTGAAGAAAATAAAGTTTCAAGAACATTAGTGGTTAATTTGCGTAGATCTGAAAATGGCGAATTTTCTTATTGGACAGCAAAGTGGCCACACAAAATTTCCCTGCTCTTTGTTGAATATTGAAACATGACTATTGGATAAAAAAGATTGACCTTAGGAAAGAAATTATAATAGGGAAGCATAATATTATAAGTAAACCTCTGGTCGAGTTACTTTTCCTGGATTGAGCAAACAAAAGCTAAAATCGGAGATTTTAATAATAAGACAGCTCACGAAAGATCCTCATTTCATAGATTCGATGGATGAATTTGAATTAAATGCTTGGGCATCATTTGTTTTATTTGTGAAAAAGTTTCTTGGAAATCATAATGCAGATAACTATGCTGAATTAGTAAAAGATATGTAGTCCTATTTTCAGAAACTTGGCTGCAATATGAGCGTAAAAATTCACTACTGCACAGTCCTTTGGACCACTTTTCGGAAAACAAGAGTGATTTCAGCGAAGAGCTCGAAGAAAGATTCCACCAGGATATAAAAATTATAGGGGAAAGATACCAGGGGCAACATATTATTTCATAATTTTTATAATTAATAACACAAAATTCACAGCATAAGAATTTTACGACGCGTTTTAGAGTAAGATCTTAATATTTCAGATGGCTACCTACTGTATCTTAAAATCTAGATCTGATTGGACAAAACGGGTATTACCAACGTATTCTGTACATCAAAATTAGACAAAATGCATGTTTATACCTCAGAAACCAGACCAATGATTTTTTGTGTAGAGCAGTGTTATAGATGGATAAGATCACTAGTAAAAACTTGGAACACATATCGAGCATGCTAGTCAAATGATTTAAATGGAACGTAGAGAATATAGGTCTCCAAAATATTCCAGTTAGTGATCTGGATAGAGTTTTGTTCTGCTTCCATATGTCATCATTGGATGTGTATTCTGTAGTTGACAAACGTTTGAGTAAAATAATTTTAAAGGGGGGGGGGGGTAATAAAAATGTAGAAAGCCTAGCAATAGGTTTGTATGGCTTTTGTTTTGAATGCGTGTATTATTTTGGACTCACTGAGAAATTAAGATAACTATCTCAGCCGGAACTCATTTGCAAAGACCTACTAACTCAAATTGATTCAATTTCAGAAACCAACTTATTCACAGCAAATGATAAATATTTCAATTTTGAAAGAGTCAATATTCCATGTTGATGTGGATTGTATGGGTTTTAATCAAGCAATATCAAGTTCAAGTATCAAGTTAATCGCGTCCTTACAGATGTTACTTTCTTTGACCTAAGTTTCAATGAGTAAAAAATAGAGCTTGCAAGTAAGTTTCTTCCTTTGGAAAAAAACGAAAATTCCGTTATTCTAAGACATATCTTGTTGGAAAACAAAGGAAATCTAATTATGGAGCATCTTATATAAAAACCAAAGAGGAGTTTGTGGTAAGCATGCAAACATAACTTTCTTTTAGTCCAGACAGGTTAACTTAGAAATATTTAGGTCAAATTGTATCTATTAAGATCTACTTTTAAAAATAAAGTACATATAATTGAAAAGAATGTGTAAAAGGAAGGAAATATCAATATGATTTCTAAAGTCAGGGTTGTTCTTTTATTGTATGGAATAATAACATTGATTATGAACAAAAAAAAGTTTTGGTATTCAACAGAAACAAAGTTTATGAATTTCATTAAAGATTATAATATTTCTGTCATGAACACTGATAAAAATAACTGAATTGTTCAAGGCAAAGATGCAGATTGATTTCAGTATTCGTTTATACTCATAGGCAGATATTATTTTGGCACAGCCATATACTTGAAATTATATTTTTGAATATCTTGAGAGGAATGATAATATTAAATTTTAGTTAATCCAAATGCAAACAGAATTTGAAGCATGAAGTTCCAATTAAGAAATAAACTCGTACAAGACAACCTTGATATCATTTTTTAATGAAATCTATGAATAATGAGAAGTCAAAACAATTATTCTGTCTAAAGTTATTAAAACAACGATATAGAACAATTCAAGGTATTTCAAAAATTAAATTAGGAAATCCGAAAGCCGTGGAGTCACTTTTTCTAAAATTCTAATTTTATATATAGATTAATAATTGTTTAAAGTTAATGGTATTCAAAGTATTTCATCAACCTTCAAAATCGCAAAATTACATCAGGAGTTTTATTGGTATCCTTTATGAAAAATATTTTTGATTGTTTCGTTTTAGATTCAGAGAAGAAATCAAGAAATGCTTTCCTGATTTCACCATTACACTTTCACATGTTACGTTTCAACTTTTGAATTAGTTATTCCATCAACCATAATGTTTTGACCTATTAATTTTGATTATCCTCAAGTGTATAATTTAATTTTTAATTTAAATAATATGGTTGTTGTTCTTATGAGTCACTTCTTAAGATATTCCTTCGAATAACTGTTCTCGGGTTCATCAGTTTGAACTTTCGCATCCTTTTCAGGATCGGAATGCTTTTCTTTGTCTACTTATCGGATACCATTATTATTAATATTGCTATTATCATTTTCGGTATCGAAATTTGAAGCAAACATTTTAAACAAGGAAATGAAAATGATAAATTCTATTATTGTTATTATGTATTGTTATCTAATTTAACAAAGGTACAATTATCTGTTACAATTATAATTATAAATTAGTACTTACGCTGGGTTTCCACTGTTCCACAAAAACCGCAAACGTTCATTAAAGCAACATTTGAGAAAATATTTAGGTATGTAGAACAAAACACATCCCGTACATATTTTTCATCCCCATTCGTCACAACGTAAACTTTCTGGAAAATTCACTATTGAATCACATTTTTCCTTATGTCCTTAAAAACTTTTAATTCAATAATTCGAAATTTTCACGCGAATTTCACGTTTTCAATAAAGAATTTCACGAACATACGTTCGCTAGTCTGTTGCAATGCTAAGCTTGCTTAGCACTTTCAACACTACTAAGCAAACTGAACGCGTGGAATTCAACGAGCGGTTTATATTGGTCGCCCTCATGATTTTCTGTTAGCTACCTCGCTCTCCGTGTGTGTGCTGTATATTTTACAGCTGGTCAATTCTCTATTCATTGGCAGTATTTGTATAGCTAGGTGTAGCTGCAGTGTTCGATATATCTGAAGAGAAAATATTTCTGGAGCGTCCTTTATTACTTTTGTTGTATTGTTAGATTTTATTGCTCTATTTTATCTGGAAATTCTAAATTTAAGTTTTTTGCACCTATAAATATTTTAGAACAGTCATCTTTGTAATGATTTTTGCAGTTTTAACTGAACTACTGAACTGCAATAAAACATAATGTGCAAAAACAACATATTTTGAAGATGTTAAAAGAGCTATTACACAGAAAGGTTATTTATTGCATGCACGTATTTTATACATGTTTACTGAAAGAACAAGGGAAATTCTTTTCGACAATTATTAATACTAGTAATATAAACCTCATAGTAGAGCTTTATTAGGCTGAAATTGTTCATTCCGTTGGGCATACCTTGTAAAAAGTATCACCCTAGCTCATATTGTAGTCTATCCCTAAGTTAAGCAGAATTTACTTGTCGTCAAAAAAAATAACTGTGCGGGGGTGCGGGAGAGGTGGTTTTATTAAAAAAAGAGTGAAATTGAATTTTTATGTTATTTGTTGCGGAACATCATTCGCTATGTTGTGAGAAAACTGTAAATGGTTACATCGATATTTAAGTTGTCAAAAAAAACATTTCAGATATTTATTTACATTGTTTCTTACGGGAACTCTTACTTTTAAAGCCGATTTTCTCGAAACAGCACTTTTAAGGTTTAACAAAATTACATTTAACACTTAATATCTTCAAATCTAGTACACATTAAGAAAAAACGACTGGAATAAACGTTTTGCGTTGATTTTCTGTAAACACAATGGTGCTTTTATTTTTGTCATAGGTATAATAAAAACGAAGATATCTGCAAAACAACGTAAAGAGTACCGCGTCTCGTTTTTGCTGTTGGTTAACGAAAAAGTATTTTAGCACGGTAATAATGCATAGTTGAAGTTATGTCTTACCCACGATAAACAAAATATATGTTCTTATGCGTTTTACACATTGCATATCGTACACAGTGGCGTAGTTATTTATTATTTCTTTCTTAAATTCATACAAGCAAAGATATTCATCAATAACTAAAAGCCGTCCTAGAATATCATCTGTGGTTTTACATACTTACAATTAGTAAGCTACAACTATATTACACCAGTACTTCGTATGTAACCACAGAAAATTTGTGTGTAATAAGTTAAATATGTTGACTACGACAAGGCAAAATAAAAAAATCACGTCTTAGATTTATATTTCTTAATAAAATGATAGAAATATTTAGGTACTTAATAAAATTACAAAGACAACTCGTATTGTGTAATTATTTGGAATACTTGGAATTCCGAATATGCTTCGGTATCTGCTTTTACATTACATACATAATCTTTAACCCCGTATACCTTTCGGTTACGAGGTGCCACAAGCACCGAGCCGCATCCATTATGCCGCATGTTTATGCATCCTCCATGACATTTGCACGTTGGTATGCAACAAAATTTATTTTTGACACCTGACCGGTATATTCCCATGTAATTCTCAGCGCTGAATCCGAATCCGGGGTCAGAATTGCCGATTTACCTCAGGGTTTGTACATAACCTCAAATAATGGCCAAGAAATGGGCAAAATGAGATTTTAACGTAAAAATTTGAAATGTCCCCTTGTTCTCATGTATTTTGATGCGCTGAAACCGGATATGATGATGAAGAATTCCTTCAACTAGCCAATTCAACGCTTTTACCCAACTTCACCCCCATTTCCCCCCATTTTGGGATAGAAAATTCATTTATCGTAAAAACTTCAAATATCCCCTTGTTCTCATGTATTTTGATGTGCTGGAACCGAATATAATGATGAAGAATTCCTTCAACTAGCCAATTCAACGCTTTTACCCAACTTCACCCTCATTTCCCCCCATTTTGGGATAGAAACTTCATTTATCGTAAAAATTTCAAATATCCTCCTATTCTCATGTATTTTGATGTGCTGGAACCGAATATGATGATGAAGAATTCCTTCAACTAGCCAATTCAACGCTTTTAACCAACTTCACCCCCATTTCCCCCCATTTTGGGATAGAAAATTCATTTGTCGTAAAAACTTCAAATATCTCCTTATTCTCATGTATTTTGATGTGCTGGAACCGAATATAATGATGAAGAATTCCTTCAACTAGCCAATTCAACGCTTTTACCCAACTTCACCCTCATTTCCCCCCATTTTGGGATAGAAAATTCATTTATCGTAAAAACTTCAAATATCCCCTTATTCTCATGTATTTTGATGTGCTGGAACCGAATATAATGATGAAGAATTCCTTCAACTAGCCAATTCAACGCTTTCACCCAACTTCACCCCCCATTTCGGGATAGAAAATTCATTTATCGTAAAAATTTCAAATATCCCCCTATTCTCATGTATTTTGATGGGCTGGAACCGAATATAATGATGAAGAATTCCTTCAACTAACCAATTCAACGCTTTCACCCAACTTCACCCCCCATTTCGGGATAGAAAATTCATTTATCGTAAAAATTTCAAATATCCCCCTATTCTCATGTATTTTGATGGGCTGGAACCGAATATAATGATGAAGAATTCCTTCAACTAGCCAATTCAACGCTATCACCCCATTTCTTCACCATTACACCTCCATTTGGGGATTGTAAATTGGATATTCTTCACCATTCTTATGTGTTTTGAGGCGCTGGAAGTGAATACAATCATACAAAATTCCATCAACCAGCCTAATTAATATTATAACCTCAGCCTACACAATATTATCTTGCATGGTAAACAGTTCCCATCTTCATTTGCTATACTAGGAAGGTTCGCCAATCTTTTCTTCATTCCACTGTAAAGTTAAATATTCACTTCCACTTCCTACTGTTTTTTTCTTGGCTTCTTGAGCAAAGTCTCATAAGCGATTTCAGTCGAGTAATCAATATTTGTTAACACGTTCGCTGCTGCATGAACACCCCGGGGCCCATGACGATGCTTTTCTTCAATTTTGAAATATTTTAACCTTCAGAAAACAATGTCAAAGTTCTTCTGCTAAAGAAAACTATCTAAAATTCAGTTAAATTGTTGCTACCACAAATTGTAGAACTATGAAAAGGCATTCATCCATTCGGTTCCAGAAACTCGTAAGCGCCTCAAAACACATAAGAATGGTGAAGAATATCCAATTTACAATCCCCAAATGGAGGTGTAATGGTCATTATCATATTCGGTGCCAGCACATCAAAATACATGAGAATAGGGGGATATTTGAAAGTTTTACGATAAATGAATTTTCTACCCCGAAATGGGGGATGAAGTTGGGTGAAAGCGTTGAATTGGCTAGTTGAAGGAATTCTTCATCATCATATTCGGTTCCAGCACATCAAAATACATGAGGATAGGGGGATATTTGAAATTTTTACGATAAATGGATTTTCTACCCCGAAATGGGGGGAAATGGTGGGGGAAGTTGGGTGAAAGCGTTGAATTGGCTAGTTGAAGGAATTCTTCATCATCATATTCGGTTCCAGCACATCAAAATACGTGAGAATAGGGGAATATTTGAAATTTTTACGATAAATGAAGTTTCTACCGCGAAATGGGGTGAAAGCATTGATTTGGCTAGTTAGAGGAATTTCTCATCATCATATACGGTTTCAGTGCATCAAAATACATGAGAATAGGGGTACATTTCAAATTTTTACGTTAAATCTTATTTTGCTCATTTTTGCCATTTTTTGAGGTTATGTACAAAACCTGAGGTAAATCAGTGATTCTGACCCCGGATTCGGATTCAGCGCTGAAAATTACATGGGTCAGGTGCTTTGGCCCGGACACTTTTTTATCTTGTGTGGCTGTGTTATCGTCGAGCAATCGCAAAAAAATTAAATTACAACCAATTACTACAGAATGCAAGTATTCAGAGATATAACATTTTTAGGTACTGATTCCTGGGTTGCGAGAACTTGAACTATTCCAGTTTCCACTTTTTGACATCCGCAATTTAAAAAGCTTTCTAAATTGGGTTTGGCTAATAAAGTATTCAACCACTTTTTAGTTTGGTAATGTACTCGTAAGCAATGCTGTATTGCTATCTTCTATTTATTTTCCTATACTAGTAAATTGACTGGTAGTTCAAGTAGAAATTTAGTTTTCATGCAGGAACAAATTTTCGTCGAGCAATTGCAAAAAATTAAATTGTAACGAATTACATAACACCATGAAATCATTTGAGTACCATTTGATCAAAAATCTCTTTGTTAAAATCTACAATTCGATCAGAGAACTTGAAAAACTTTCTATGTATATGTTAAAGTAGATGTACGAGACAAGAACGGAAAAGTTATATCGCAATTTATGAAATATGTTTGGAGATCTGGTTTAAAAAAATACTTAGTTTCCATTCTATGACGGGTTGCGATACTACCAGTCAATTTACTGGTATAGAAAAATACACAGAAGATAGCAATTCAGAATTGCTTACGAGTACATTACCAAACTCAAGAGTGGTTGAGTAGTTTATTACCCAAACCCAATTTAGAAAGCTTTTTAAATTACAAATGTCAAAAAGTAGAAACTGGAATACTTCCAGTTTTCGCCACCCAGGAATCAGTACCTAAAAATTTATATCTCTGAATACCTGCCATTGTGTAGTAATTAGTTGTAATTTAATTTGTTGCTGCATGAAAATAAATTTTATTGCATACCAACGTGCAAATGTCCTGGAGGATGAAAAACATGAAAAATGGTTTACCAAAAGCAGATACCAAAGCAGATTCGGAATTCCAAGTATTCAGAATGAATGCGTTTACTCAGTTTTTCTTTCTTAATTTCTTTCTTTCAAATACGAGTAGTTAATAAATAATTGCACAATATGTATTTTTAATTTGAGTTTGAGTTGTCTTTGTAATTTTATAAAAACTCCATGAAAAGAGGTGTAAGTACCTAAATATTTCCATGATTTTATTAAGAAATAATTTTAAATCCAAGATGTGGTTTTTCTTATTTTGCCTTGTCTTAGTCAACATATTTAACTTATTACACACAAATCTTCTATGGTTACATACAAAGTACTGGTGTAATATAGTTGTAGCTTACTAATTGTAAGTATGTAAAACTACAGATGATATCCTATGACGGCTTTTAGTTATTGATGAATATCTTTGCTTGTATGAATTTAAGAAAGAAATAATAAATAAATACGCCACTGTGTATGATATGCAATGTGTAAAACGCATAAGAACATACATTTTGTTTATCGTGGGTAAGACATAACTTTAACTATGCATTATTACCATGCTAAAATCTTTTTTCGTTAACCAACAGCAAAAACTAGACGCGGTACTCTTTACGTTGTTTTGCAGATATCTTCGCTTTTATTATACCTATGACAAAAATAAAAGCACCATTGTGTTCACAGAAAATCAACGCAAAACGTTTATTGCAGTCGGTTTTTCTTAATATGCACTAGATTTGAAAATATTAAGTGTTAAATGTAATTTTGTTAAACCTTAAAAGTGCTGTTTCGAGAAAATCGGCTTTAAAAGTAAGAGTTCCCGTAAGAAACAATGTAAATAAATATCTGAAATGTTTTTTTGACAACTTAAATATCGATGTAACCATTTACAGTTTTGTCACAACATAGCGAATGATGTTCCGCAACAAATAACATAAAAATTCAATTTCACCCTTTTTTTAATAAAACCACCTCTCCCGCACCCCCGCACAGTTATTTTTTTGACGACAAGTAAATTCTGCTTAACTTAGGGATAGACTACAATATGAGCTAGGGTGGTACTTTTTACAGCAGGGTATGCCCAACGAAAATAAAAACTAAAGCACTTTCTGGCTAAATAAGACTATCATATTTTATTTGTCCCAGGATATTCAAACTAAAACCAATCTTTTTAGCAAGGAGCAAGCTAAAATTTTAGTGTAGTACATCCTTTACCTAAAATTAAACTTAAAGTTTAAACTTGGCCTCATGCTAGGACATCGACGTAACTAAGTCTAGATTTTTTTTGGAAGGGGGGGGGGTAAAGAAAAATTGTGCGTCTACACACCGTATGTTTCATTAGGAAATCGAATATAGGGAATAACCCAAGCTTTTAAGAAACCATCTGCAAAATCACTCCAAGTACTTAAAACTACTATTTCTTTTTTATCATCATCGTTATCGAGTTTAAAGAGTACTAATATCCTGAAAATTGCGAAAAAATTAAATTTAGACCATTTTTTAAAAAACTATTAGAATGAATACAACTTTACAACTTTTACAATCTTTAACAACTTTTAAAATAAATGTGGCACGCGCGCTAATGTTTCTTCGTAGTTCAGTTAGTTGAAGCGGGGCTATAACAAGCCAAAGTCGCTACTGCTCCAGGTTTGATTCCAGCTGCCAGGTAACTTTATTAATTTTTTTTTCAAAATACAAATTTAAAACAAATTTTTCTTTCCGAAAATATTTTCCAAATAATCTCAAAATTGCAATTCTATCCGCAATATTTCACACGATTAAAAATCAGAATGCCATTTGAAAATTAAGCAAAAGGTAAAGTAAAAATGACGATCTTGTTGCATTCACGAACTGATTAGGTTGTTAAGTGGGTCATTCTACCTTTAAAGGCCACTTTACATATCATGCTTGTCCTGAGTTTCAATAATTAATTAAAAGGTTTATATTTACACCATCCTGTAGCTACTACCTTTTACAGTATTAATCAAATGTATGACAATTTAGGGTAAAGTAGCTTTGGTGCCGTAAAGTTGTTTTATGCACAAATGCATTATAATTAGACTATTATTGCTAGATTCATCTAAACATAACCGTCTCTTTATGGTTCAAGGGCCTCTTTATGGTGCGACGGGTAATGAAGAAACTTCAATTAAATGCCAGAGTGCTTTCTGTAGAACTTGATTGGTTATTAATATAATTTGTAAACTTATCACCAATAAAAATAAGCTAAAATTAAATATTTTGGAATAGTAACTATAGTAACGTACTTTGTACAAGCACATAAGTATATGCATAGCGGCTTGATGTACCTACGTACTCATTTAATTATATTTGTCTATTTCGCGTATACAAAGATTACTTTGTGCCACTGTTTTTGCGAAAAACAGTTACACAAAGTGCTACTTTGTGCAACTGAAAGTAGTGATTTTTTTATTTGTAAGGCTGGCAGTAGTAAGTAAATTTTGCTGCCAGCCTACTCTGTCATGTCATTCTGTCAACGAAGTCCAGTGTCAGACGTATATGCGTAATAAGCAATAACACAGCTATATTCTGATTTCAAGATCAAAATTAGATTAAAAAGCCAAAACGTATATCGCTTGTCGATATTGAGGTAAGTTTAATTGAGTTGAATGATGTACACCTCCATTTCATCAAATATTTTTTTCAGTTTTTACCTACTAATGGGAACATAACCAAGGTGTTAGGAAGAATATAAAAAGGAAAGGAATAATGCTCGACAACCAACCCGCGTAAGTATTTTGGGGGCACATTATCCAAAAGAAAAGCACTTTCCCGTGATAGGTACTAATAAGTATTCATTAACTGGCGCCGTTTTGAAAATTTGAATGTTATGATGCTCAGAAATAACAGCGAGAATAATGAAACATATTTCATTTTAAGAAGCTTTGAATTAAAACAAAGCGCGGTTAATAGCGGATTTCCTACGAAAATGCGCTGAAAAGCTTGTTGGTTTTCCGGATCAAGTTGATGGTCGTGAATCCCGTGTCCGTCCCTACTCAAATTTCATTTTCATTGTTTAGATTTAGAGGTTAGGTTAGTTATTTTCTATTGTTGTATGTTAAGCAGTTTTGATGTATTAAAATGTTTATTGTAATAGAAACAGTAAAAGCTTGATTGAGTACATGATTGTCTTATCAAAATAATTATTTATAATAAAAATACATTTTTATCTTATATCAGAAGAAACAACTAAGCTGCACCTTTTTTTAAACTTGAATTTTTCCCTGCCTACGTGATTTTTTCAAAATGACAGTGGATGTCATTGTATGCGTTATCAGTTATTACCAACATTACCACATCAAAAATACCCGCGTGTACATTTTCCCATTTCTTTAAAGTAAAGTGTAAATTAAGGCGAAATAGACAAAGTAGTATGTAAAACACGTGTTACAATTCCTTTTTGTAATACTCGTATATAGCTTAACTCGCCGCTTCGCGGCTCGTTAAGCAAACTTATACTCGTATTACAAACATCGTCATTGTATCACTAGTTGTACAATATACTATTTTTACACAATAGTAAATTTGAGATGAAAACTTAATCTGTGCATAAAATAGTCTATGTATAGCGGGCATAACTTGCTTTTATAGTCCTACAGCCTTTTCCTAGCCCTCAACTGACGCCTCGGGCTAGAAATAATGCTTCTGGCCATAAAAGCTTCTTTATGCCCTTAATACATAAACAACTATTTTGTCATTTAATTTAAGATCAAACTTCCGTACCACGCGAAACTTTGAAGTCCCCAGGGTCTCGTGTTATAAAAAAAACTCAAATAATTTCACAAATATGTATAGCACATGGTTTTTCTATAATTCTAATAATAATTAACAAACTAAAAATTACATCATTTTACATAAAAAGTGTACAATGTTAATCTAAAAATTTTAATTTGTGACTCCAGTTTGTCCCAGAGTTTTGTCTGCTTGGTCACATAATTTATGCTAAGTCTAATAGTTTTGCTAAGTATTAAACAAGTTTTAAGGGTAAACCTTTCAAATGGGCTGACCAACCACTCTTTGCGCGGGAGGGGGTACGAAGCGACATAAAATATGAACAGAGGGTTGTTTTGTAACATTTTATGTGTCGAGAAAGGTACGTGTCTTTAGTGTGAGTCCGCTAAGTCACGGCTTTATTTTGGTAAGTATTTGTTAAAAACGAATCATTATTTTACGTGTTATTGTTTTAGTTATTTTGTCTGAGTTTATGTGATTTTTGTGTAGATATCTAAAATTAAATAGATATTATCATAATTATGATATAAATTATCTGCTTAGTCACGTGTCCGCTTGGTCACATTTTGATCTGACCAAGGGGACAATAAGGTGTCCAAGTGGACTTTTTTAGGTTTTTAATTTTCTATTGTTTTTAGGCAATATCAAATTGTTAAGAACACTTATACATATTCATTATTTTCTTTTATATTTTAGAATTAGTGTCAAATTGTATGATACAAAACATTAAGTTCAGCTGAACGATAACGCCGATGCCGAGAAAAAAGAAAAGTGAATTTTAAGAAAAGCATTACTAATTAACTAAAGACTTATTTGTGTTATTCAATAAAAATAAAAACCAAAATTACATATTTTTTGTGACCAAGGATACGATTTATTTCTTTACGACAATTTTTTTTATAAATACCAAGAAATTTATAAACAAAGGTGCACTGCTGTTAGATATTTTAAAAAATATGTGAGTTTACCGAAATAATTATTATATTATTAACAATATTCATGAAGTTTGTTTATTTTTCAAGTATGTGGCCTTTAAAAGTAGAATGACCCAAGTACTTATTTACAAATTAGTCAAAATTTAATTACATAATTACAGTCCGTCCGCAAACCATGCGAACTAATAAATTAAACTGACAGTCAATTAAGCGGATTACTACAACGGTTTTCTATTGTCATTTGCTACTTAAAATCGTAAATTCTGCTGTTATTATAAGCAGCCGCAACATGCTAGTAAAATGACTACTAGAAAACCCTTGTAGTAATCCGCTTACCTGGCTGTCAGTTTAATTTATTACTTCGCATGGTTTGCGAACGGACTATAGTGAATATATGTAATTACATTTGGAAAATATGGCTTTCAGGAAAATGGTTGAAAAATTACTTTTAACCGTTATAAAATAACTAATAGATATTTGTAATTTTAAAATACATACAGTAGATTGCTCAAAAAGAAAGTGTCTTCTCAAAATTTTAAGAAAAATTAAAAGAAAATTTTAGAAAATTAAAAAGTTACCTGCCATCTGGAATCGAAGCTGAGACGACAGCGACTTTGTCATATATAATTTAACAAGTGGTCTAATTTTTTCCGACAAAATTTGTCATTTCAGATATGAGTAGCTTTCGCAACGAAAACTACACGAGTCGACGCAGGAGACGAGTGTAATTTTCCAAAAGCAAAAGCTACGAATGTCTTAAACTCTGCATTTCTGGCTCGAATCTATTTTGGGGGGGGGCTAATTTCTTGCCCCCACCTTGTTACGTCTATGTACTAGGAGATTAAAATGTATTAAAAGTCAATTTTCAAAAAAACAAAGACTTTTTACAGGAAGGCAAAAAGATAAGCTGCTGGCAGTTTTTTCTTTTTAAGAGCTTTATAAAAGTAAACATTGGCCAAGTTTGAGACTTGAGAGTTAAATCCTTCTCCTAGTAAAATTGCTTGTATATGTCAATTTTTACATTTTCTTGCATATTCGAAGCCATTTATATGTAAATATGTATGAATTAAATCGAAGTATTTGCTAATACTTCAAGTATTAGTATTTTCTCCGTAGTAGTTATTTCAACACTGAAGCATACGCTAATTTCCGATAGCACCTGCTTCATTTCCTACGGAAGATTTTTCAAAGGGGCATAGTAGAACTACGAACTACATAAAGACCAATTCAAACAGTAAATGCCCGATTTCATGATATCGTGTGTTCTGTCTTTAGAATTAAATAAAAATGAAAAAGTGTTAGTGTTGGTTTTAAAGGCTATTTTATAGTTGTTGGTTTTTCTTAGTATATGTGCAACTTTTCTATTTTGTCAAAATATGGTATTTCAACTAAAGTGTCAGTCATGTTCGGATTATAATTTGGTTTATATTTGCTAGTTGTTTAATGGTTGAAATCTCTTTGCTATAATCTGGCTGTGTGAGTGGAATAGTTAAAGCTCTGTGTTCTAAGGATCTGTAAGCTGCTAGTTTAAGTGCTTTGTGTTGACAGGATTCATTTGATGTAGTTATGTCCGTATGTGTTGGTTTTCTACGGTCTATGAGTTGATATATAGAAAATTCAAGTAGATTGTGTGCGTTAATCTTGATAGTTAAGTGTTAAATGTTAATAGCCCTGTTTTGTTTTGTTTCTAATGTTAAATTGATGTTTTGTTGGAGACTATTAATAAGAATTAAAAATTCATTGATAACCTCAAAGGAACTGTCAAAACAAGCTAAAATGTCACAAATTCAAGTTGTATGAATTAATCTAAAAACACACTAGTCAATTACTATCGCGATGCATATTTACAATTTTATCAACTAACTAAAATACAAGAATGGCCATTCCATGCGAAATCGATCACTAAAATGGGCCGATCTTACGAATTTCAATGAAAATCAATTATGATGTAGCAATCAACTAAAGAACATAACTTTTATTCATCAATTTGTTAGATTAAGCAGAAGTTGGGAGATATTCAGACTGAAAAAGTTATCAAAACTGCTTGCACGTCTTTAAACAACTATAAATATCTCGAAAAATATTTATCCTACAACAAACGATTTTATTATATATTGCTCACAAGAAAGCATGCTTTTTGGACGGCCTAATAATTTTTTGTTATCAAGCGTATTTTTATTTTTTTGTAAATGACATATTTTAAAATTGCAGAAAAATCAATGTGGTCACATTTAAAAAATCTGAAAAATGTACAGATTCTTTGAACATTTCTGTATTAGTGAGGACGTTTTAATAGTTTTTAGCAGGAGAAATCTTTAAAGAGCACGTTGCAGGCAGTGAGCGCAGCATAGGCCGGCCTACGCAACCCGCATTAGCTACCTTCTAGTTAGTAATAATACAAAATTTATTTTTAAATTTTTACAGTTGAGATAATATAATGATTGAGGTACTATTGGCTTTATAATGATCTAGGGCAACAAGGCTAATACGATGCTATTTTTTATTATTTTATCCTATGCATTTACACTGAGAAAAATAGAATAAAATAGCATCATATTAGCCTTGCTGTCTTAGATTATTATGAAATCAATAGTACAAAACCTTAAAAATGTTGTAAATTGTAAGTGACGTCAGTTTTGGTATAAATTTGTACTCATGAATTTATCTTGAACATTTTCGTTCTATAATATTTATTCGAATGCTTCTTCAACAATTTTGTACAAAAAAAATATTATTGCACACATATTTGCTACAGGTAACATACGTCAAATCACGTTTGTGACGTTTGTACGCTGATTCTAGTGCACGCATAGCTGACTATATTTATCTCCGTCAGTGTCTATCAACCGACTAAGAGTGTGGTGCTTAGAACGGTATGCAGATCCATATCTCAATAAATGTTTTCAATTGCTTGTGAATTATTCTAGAGTGAAATACACATTTTCAGTTGTCGTTTATTGATACACATGCAATCTTAAAATTTATAGACAATACAAGTGTTTATGTTCATTACCTCTTTAAAATGAAAAATATAGAAGTTATAGGACACTTTTCATATTTTTCATCTATTCCAATTTTACACTAAATTATTACAATTAAGCTTTTTAAACAGTATTATACGTCTCCTTGAGATTCTTCAAACAAATCCTATTAAACATTTGATAAAAGTAAGATCGTTGTCAAAGACATTTTATAGTGTAATATCGGCCTAAGGCACAACTTTTTTATACTCATAAGTAAGTTTGAGGTAAAATATAAGACTGAAATAGAATTATATGAATCCTGACAGCTAATATCTATTTTTTGAGATTTGAGAACAACATGCTGATAATAAAGTAACTGATTTTCTCTTGGGATATTAACGCCCATGACTGTTATAAGGCATTCTTAAACTCAAGGCGAGTACAGCCCGTACGATATTTGTTGAGCCAGAATTCCTAAAAGAACGCTACGTCACTTTCCCGCAATTAACCGCATTCGATATCCGAGTTGGAAAGACATTGGCGAGTTTGGAAAAACATTTACTCTAAAAAGTACAATGAACTTAACTATCTAATAAAATAAACAATTTAGGTTATTGCGCCAAAATGGCAAACGTCAATTATATTTAAAAATACTTTTTTTCATAGCGGAGAAAAATTAAAAACATGCCTTCTTCTCGGATGGGAAGTAAAACTGTACGTCCCGTGTCAATGCGATGTTTGGCACGTTAAAAATCCCTACTGGGGGTTGAATTGCCCCAGATTCGGCTAAATTCTAGTAGGGTCGGCCAAATGATCATAGCAATCGATGCCATGAGGTACGAAGGATGCTCCGCCATCCTGATTCCTCTCCCAAAAACAAACAAACAGCAAACTTAGCTATAGCACCAATGTGACCAATCTTACAAAAAATGTACTATATTTTAAGACTTGGTAAGTATGACATATCTGGAATATCTTTCTCAGATGCATTGCTAATTGCTATTTTTCGTTTACTCGCACATAAAAATCCTACAAGTTCTTCCAATACTGTATATTTTGCTATATTTAGCTGTCGTCCACAATGGTGAACCTGATCTTATTCAGAGATTCTTGGCACTCTCTGCTCTTGTCCTTACCTGACCGCTACTTTGACCGAAGAGACTTTAGCCACCGGAGACCGGAGAGCCGTTGTTGATTTGTATATTTTATGTTACGGGGTTTTCGCCGTTTCACCTGCCACGCTGGCCTTTGCGTATAAGTATAAGGTGAAGGATTAGGTGAACTCGGAGCCTGCGTCCTCCCAGGTATAGGGAATGTGATAAGAAACAGTAGCTAACATATGGTCAGGGTTCGCTAAACCCTGTAGTAATCTGGCATCTGTCGAGATCGCAGAGGAGTGTTACCCGTTAATGGCGTACAAATCGTGTTGTGTGTGGCATATAGCTATAACAAGAAAATATTTATAATTTTCATCTGTTTTTGTGAATTTTTTTCCAAGAAAAACCCTTGGCGCTCATATTTCAAAATCTTTGAAAATGTTTAATTGTGTAAAAGTGTAAAAATTCGATGTTGTTTTGAGGTGTCATTGTGCGGTTCTGTTCCAAAAGGTGTTTTGCGTAAATAGGTTTATGCACAGATACATTATAATTAGACTATTATTGCTAGACTCATCTAAACATAACCGTCTCTTTATGGCCCAAGGGCATCTTTATGGTCCGATGGGCAATAACGAAACGTCAATTAAATGTCAGAGCTGTTTTTTGTAGAACTTGATTGTTTCTTAACTTTTTAAACTTATCACCAATGAAGAATAGCTTAAATTAAATATTTTGAAATAGTAGCTATAGTAACGTACTTTGTATAAGTACATAAGTATACGCACAGCGACTTGATGTACCTACGTACTCATTTAATTATATTTTTTACACAATAATAAATTTGAGATAAAAACTTAATCTGTGCATAAAATAGTGTATGTATAGCGGGCATAATTTGCTTTTATGCACAGATACATTATAATTAGACTATTATTCTTAGACTCATCTAAACACAACCGTCTCTTTATGGCCCAAGGGCCTCTTTATGGTCAGACGAGTAATAACGAAACGTCAATTAAATGTCAGAGTGTTTTTTGTAGAACTTGATTGGTTCTTAATATAATTTGTAAACTTATTACCAATGAAAATAAGCTGAAATTAAATATTTTGGAATAGTAACTATAGTAACGTACTTCGTATAAACACATAAGTATACGCACAGCGGCTTGATGTACCTACGTACTCATTTAATTATATTTTTTACACAATAATAGGTTTGAGATAAAAACTTAATCTGTGCATAAAATAGTGTATGTATAGCGGGCATAACTTGCTTTTATGGCTCGGGTTAGAAATAACGCTTTTGGCCATAAAAGCTTCTTTATGCCCTTAATATATAAATAACTATTTTAGGGGTGCTTTTTCTGTAACAGCGTACGTGTTCTTTGTATCTTTATGTCAAAATCCCGAAGTATTTGTCCAATATAAACCGAGTTACAAAGGAACAATTCAAACGGTAAATATCGGATTTCATGATATCGTGTATTCTGAATAAAAATGAAAAATATTAGTGTTGGTTTTATAGGTTTTTTTGTAAATGTTGGTTTTGCGTAGTATTGGATTTTGACGATAGGCGTAGACATTTTACAATGATTACATTAACCCTTAGGCGTAGATATATACATCATAGTAACGAGACTACTATTTTTGGAATTTGAAGTTTCTTTAGAATGCATTAAAACGTTAAATCTACATTAAAATTCAGTTTATAGCTAATACAATATAATCTTAATTATATATCGGAGAAGGTAAAATTCTAGTGAATGCAAACTCTAATCTCAACTTTCTAGAATCTGAATGCAAACATTTAAATGCAATTATCACTGTACCTGAATTTTACTTCCGAATAATTAGTCATAGATGATTTTATCATTGGACTTTTCTCATAGAACACGAAAATGCTCCACTATTTAAGGTTTCTGAGAAAATCTAGGTTAAAGGCCCAAAACCCCGTTTTTGCACATCTTTGGAAGTGTTAAAAAATGAGATGTCCTAGAAACTCGCGGCTTGGCTCAATTGAAGCGTGGACTTTATATTATAACTCGAAAGCTATCAGACAAATACAGAATCGTATTGTACGAGAAATGTACCGCGTATAGCATGATGTATTATTATATAGGCATAGCTCTACAGCAACATTGAAGCTGTACTTATTCGATAAATATTTCATTTGAAAATGGTCACCTTGCGTCTAATAGGCTTTTGGGCATTTAAAATGTTCACACTTGGCAACAAAGTATTGCAGAAACAAGCAAAGACAATTATTATAATGATGATGAATATCTTAATTTTTGTGTAGTTTTATGACAGTATTATTATGTATTCTTGCGTAGTATTATGTGCAGTTATATGATTATTCGCATGTAATCAACAGCTTATTCAAGGTTATTTAGTTTAAAATTGTTGATTAATGTTAACGTTTGATTAATTAAGACATTGATTGCGCTAATTAATTTATTAAATCACTTCTTATTGTATTGGAGCTTTCAAAAATTCAATTAAATTTTACTAAGAATTATAAATGTACCATTGCTTGTGTCCAATCTTATTTCGTGATCTCCATAATCATGAAATAAAATAAAACAATAAATTAGTATTATACAGTTTCGCAATTAAATATTTATTTATTACCTAACAACATTTTATTTTATTTATTTTACAAATAGCAGTACGTACCACAAGTTATATTTAGAAATAGTATATTACTAGCAATAATTCAGGAAATATCTATCTAAAGACCTGTTTGGTACGCGATTGCTATTTAATTAAATATTTTTGTAGCATGTGAGAAAAGCATTTAATAACGAACATTAGGAAGGTGGTAAGGTAGAAAAGTCGGCAGATGGTTGTGCCGGTTCATCGTGAATTAGATACCTTCTAAATAAATGTCAAATAAAGAAAATGTTTAATAAATCTGCCATGGCTGGCATTGAATTCGAGAATAAGAATTCTCTGATACAAATAATGCATCCATGCATGTATGCATGCATGCATACATGCCATTATTACAAATGGAAATGAGGTTAGAATGGAGATATTTTTGGAAGCTATCGGATTCAATGTGAAATAAATAATTCGAATAACAGCACTAATCCTCAATGGATTACAGAAACGTTAATTGCATTACCTTAATCCCCCGAATCTAGAAGGATATATTACACTATGCCGACCGGACACAACGGCGACTGCAGACAGTTCGCCAAACGTGGACACTACGCCGACCGCAAGCGGTGGACACTTTGCCGACCGTGAACTAAAAGTCACTTAACTTCAGTTGATATTGTAAATATGATCACAAATATTATATTAATTTGTGAAAACCATATCAAAATCGATCAACAGGTTAATTAGTTTTAGTTTCGGAAATTTACGTTTTAACTTCCCCATAAAAATTGTAACTATAAACGGCTATTAGGGGCTTTTCCGATTGCTTGCAAAGCGGTTCTTTCTACATATACACGAGTTTACCTCTAATATAAATTCAAGGGATAGTTATTATAGAAAACAGTTTTTTCCAAACTATTGTTATTTATAAAATCGTGCAACATTGAGTTTCGTTAGTTATTGTAAATAATATTATCAAAATAATTTAAAAACCGATGTTCGTCGTAAAATATTTTTGAAAATCTGAGTTAGCAGATTTTTCAGACAACTTATCCTGTAGCGTCATTGTAAATATACCTACTAAGCACTGTGCAAAATATGAGGATAATCATAACGCCATTATCTTGTTAGAAGCAAAATCGCAAAAATTAATTAATCATTAAGTGGTAGCGCCCTCGTCATAGAAACTCATTTCCCCTCTTTGTCAACGCGCAAAATTTCAGATTTCAAAACATGTTTACATGCGTAAATTAATTAATAGTATTTGTTGATTAATTAACACTAATCAATTTAAGTGAATACACTGTATTAAATAATTGTAAAAATCATCAAAACGTGATTAATAATAAAAGAGGAACAAACAAAAAGGTATGATAAATGACATTCATTAAAGAAGCAAACAACGCCATCACATAACATGGCTCCGTGGATAAATGGCTGGATTTGAGACTAAAAAACCACGGTTCAAATTCCATGCAGTTCGTACAATTTTTTTTAATAAATAATTTAATATATTTTATAAATAAACCTTTTTTAATAATTATAATATTTATAAAACAGAATAACTACCAATTAAATACTAATATAGTAATATATAATCAACTAGTTTTATTTTTAATCGACATAATATTATACATAAAAGCATCCCTTACTTTTATAGTCTATAAAATTAAGGGGTAATATTATAGTTTAAACTACATAATATATGTATAATATTTATGTTAATTAAAAATAATTAATGGGATTCGGTCAATTAAAAAACAAAATTAGTTTTCTTTAACGTTTCGGTATATATATTTTTTGTAGTACCATCTTCAGAATACATTAATAATTACAAGTTTACATCACAGTGTGCTTGGATGCAGTCAAATAATTTATGAATTATATATAAGTATAATTACAAGATTTAATACAATAATTAATTATACATTACCATATTAGTATTTAATTGTAAGTTATTTTGTTTTATAAATAACAAATTAAAAAAATAAATAAAAAAGATTTATTTATGAAATATATTAAATATTTTATTAAAAAAGATTATACGAACTGCATGGGATTTGAACCGTAGTTTTTGGTCTGAAATTCACCCATTTATTCCTGGATGAATAGGTGAGCCCATGTTATCTGTTGACGTTGTTTGCTTTTTTAATGAATGTCATTTATCATTCTTTTTTGTTTGCTTTTTTATTAATTTATTTATTATTACTTTTTGATGATATTTACAATTACTAATTACTATACATTCACTTATTAACTGGTTAATATTAATTAATCAACAATTAATATTAATTCATCCACGCACGCTGTTTCTGGTATCAAAAATCTCAATGTTTCTCTAAATATATCCCTCTCCAAAAATAATTTGTAATGGAGGCCTAGTTCGTGAGATTCCCATCTCGTTGTCCCCTTACCGCTGCCCCCCCAGCAGATGGTTCAGGACTGTTTAAATATAGCCTTAAGGGTAGTGTCCATGGTAGGCAGTGTCCACCACTTGCGGTCAGCGTACTGTCTACGGTTGGCAAAGTGTCCAGAAGCAAAATTTATTTTAGTGTCCACGATCGACAAAGTGTCCAAAACTGCCAGGCGGTGTAGTGTCTGCGATCTGCGTTTTGTTCGGTCGACGAAGTGTCCAGCCATCATCCAGAAGAGAGCCAAAATCGTATTAAATAAGCCTACTTAACTAGAATAATGGGCAACACATAATTTGTAAAGTTCGTTATTGACTGTTCTGCATCGATCATTAGGTTAAGGAAGATTCAGTGATTGAATGCTGTCCTGCTGAGCGGAACATTCTCTGTTCAAATTGTAAGCATAAAGACATATCGTGAGTGAAAATAAACAAGTAATATTTACGATATTCCAATAAATAACAATAATAAAAATACATTTATTGTTTCCAGCCTTATTTTGTGGAACTCCATAATCATGAAATAAATAAAGATTATTAAAAGTTTCACAGTTTTATTAAAATATAACCTGACAATATTGTTTCGACAGCTATGCTGTCATTATCAAAGGTAATATAATTATAAACAAACACGTCGCTAAGGTAGATACATAATGCTAAAGACAGAACACATGATATCATGAAATCGGGCATTTACCGTTTAAATTGTTCTTTTTGTAGTTCGGTATATATTGGACAAACACTTCGAAATTTTGACATAAGATATAAAGAACACGTACGTCATTACAAAAATAAACATCCTGAAAAATCGAATTACGCCAAACACCTTTTAGAACAAAATTACACAATGACTCCTCAAAATAATATTAAATTTCTACATTTTTGTAATAACAAACGCAAATTAGACATTTTAGAAGCCTTTGAGATATACAAACACAAACTCAGGGTACCTTTAATGAATGAACAACTTGAGCTCAGTAATTCTCCGTTACTAGAAGTATTAGATATTTAATTCTGATTATTATTATTATTTTATCTAGTTACCTATTTTTGTATCTACCTTAGCGACGTGTTTGTTTATAATTATATTACCTTTGATAATGACAGCATAGCTGTCGAAACAATATTGTCAGGTTATATTTTAATAAAACTGTGAAACTTTTAATCATCTTTATTTATTTCATAAAAATACCTATTAGAAAAAATATAGCCAGTTTCGGCGGATTAGTGGTTTGTATGTTTGGTTCATAATTCATAATATGGGTCGCAGATTCGATCCCTGGCTGATCTGGTAATTATTCATAACGGAGAAAAATTAAAACATGCCTTCTTTTCGCATAGAAAGTAAATCTGTAGGCCCCTGGTCAATGCAATGTTTGGAACGATAAAGATCCCTATTGGGGTAGGAATTCCTCCAGATTCGGCAAAGTTCTAGTAGAATTGGCCATATGATTAAAGTAATTGGTGTCATAAGGTACGAGGGATGCTACGTCACCCCGATTCCTTGCCCAAAAATAAATAAGTAAATATTGTAAATAGTTTAGTGTTACTTATTCGTTATAATTGCGCATTATTGTTATTTTCATTTCAATTTAATTTATAGATATTTAAAGGTTCTTATAAAATTCTTCATATTTCTGACTGTTGTAGGACAACTGTGTGTGTGATATGCGCGTGAGTACATGGGTGCGTGTTTGTGCGTTGCGTATGTGTATGCGTGTATGTGTGTTCAAGCCTTACAAAAAACTATAAAACGTTCAGCTTTAAAACTTAGCTACACGTTGTCTATAACAGCTTTCCGCAACCTTTTTTATATAGCGAGTCAAAAACATAATTATAAAATTATAAGGCAACCCATACGAGAGGGAGAAAGGGGCGGTACTTAAAATTACAGGACCTGATTTCTTATAGCATATATTTTTAACATGAACCTAAATGATAAAAATAAATAATTATGCGACCTATTTTTAAGCTTTCGCTACCCAAGATTGGGTCGGGGCCCAATGGTTGCGGTCCGCTAGTCTATAAGACGCGACACAAAATTTTTGGTTAAAATTGCGAGGTTGTTGATGCAATTTTTTGATTTTTGGAATTTTCTCAAAAACGATTCTAGCGATTTTAATTAAACTTACTGTATGATCTATATTTTGGGGCGCTTTAAGGGGTGCTAAATTCAAAGCAGATTTTCTGTATCTTCGAAATAAGCGAATCGTTATTTTACCTACAACTTTCGATTACGGCATGCGCGTGCTGGGTCGATTTTAGGGCCCGGGAAAATATTCTCAGAGAACCCCACCACCCCAATTCGGTCAATTTTTTAAGGATAATTTATTTATTTAGATTAATTATTAGACGTTTTAAACTAACCAAGGGTTTTAATGAAGCTTGTCAGGTACTAAATATTAGGTGTCGCAAAAGTCATCACCCTAGCGGAAGATGCTCTCATTTTTGTAAATAACGTCTTATGTCATTGTGACTTTAACATTTGTAAAGTAAACAGAAGCAAAATACACGTAGACAAACCATGAATCGCTATACTCCTCAAAATCGAGGAATAATTGTGTTTTGACAAATAATCGGTCGGTGGTTTTGGCTCAACGTGAATTTCGTCGTCGATTCCCTGATCAGGTGGCACCAACTGGGCAAACACTGCGGAGTTTAGTCGCTCGCCTCGAGGAGACTGGCTCAACACGGAACTGTAGCAGAGGTGGCCGGCCTCGAAGCAGCCGTTCGGCCGAGGATATCGCTACTGTGGCTATAGATGTCCAAGAGACCCTAAAACATCAACCAGACGACGGACCACGCAATTGGGTATTAGTAGACGGTCTTTACAGCGAATCTTGGTGAAAGACTTGAAGATGTTCCCGTGCAAAGTGCAAACAGTGCATTGCCTGCAGACCGCCAATTGTGTGTAAATTGCTGTCAAGCTTAGGAGGGCTTGACAGCAATTTACACAACAAGCCACATAAAAGAGCGGCCCTAAAAGAGAACAGTCTACAAGAAGTGGAGAATTTATCGCCAGAAGTTTTGAGAGAAGTCGTGGAAAATGTTGTGAAACGAGTCCGAATGTGCATCACCTCTGGCAACGGCCACTTGACATATATTATCTTCACGACTTAATGTAAAAAATGTAAACGTCTAAAACTCTTAGGAAAGCGAGTCAGGACTTTTGCGCTACCTAGTATATAGTATATGGTCAATATTATTTGATTATTCAACTAAACATTTGAACAAACGTGAAATATAAATAAATATTTAACAAATATACAAATATAAAAATATTGTTTTTATTTTATAAATATAATTTAATATAATTGTAGATAATTTAAATTCATCCGTTTCGTAGGGCCCTTCGAAGCAACTTTATAAAGGCCCACCGGGAAACTCCCGGTATCCCTGTGGGCCAGCACGCGCCTGGATTACGGACCTAGAAATATACGTTTTATATTTAATTATTAATATTTTTTGTATCTTGAATGGTTTTTGAGAAAATCTAATTTGAAGGTTCACTTGCGGTGGAAGAAAACTTCTCTAACATTTGCATGTGCACGAACTGTGTAAAAAAACTTGACGTTAGAGTTGAATGTCTTTTATAGTGCAAACGCTTTGCTTATTATTTTTCACCATCCTACAAGCTGTCTATTTGTTTATATATACTGTATATAATTATTTACTCATTAGACAAACATTCTAATAATAATTAGTTAATCATTTCCTGCTTATTATGCATTTGCGGGAGAAAAAGGCACTTTTGTACACTTGCATGTGCCGAACTGTGTAAAGAAAACTTTACGTTAGAGTTGAATATCTTTTATAGTGTTAACGCTTTGCTTATGATTTTTCACCATCCTACAAGCTATCTTTTAATTATTTGCATATACCTATGTACTTTGTATAATTATTTACTCATTATTAGACAAATGCTCTAATAATAATTAGTTAATCGTTTCCTGCTTATTATCTTCAAAGTATGTACCTATCAAATAATAACTGAACCTGAAACAGCACGAAATGAAAACATGGATGGCTTTCAAGGGAAATCAGCAGTCTGTTGGTACATGTTTTCCTTATAATAAAGAACGGAATTATTTAATTCAGTGCATTAAATAAAAGAAGTTTAAAAGAAGCAAGAAAACCGAAAAAACAGTATAAATTTAGTCGTTTCTACAAAGGATTACTCGACAAATTTTTCTGATTATAATAAATAAAATCAATTAATATACGAGGGTGGTTCAAATATAAACCGGAATTTTTGAATAAACGCGCGAAGAAGTTAGTGTCGTTAAAGTGGCTGTACTGGATGTTAGATTGGTCTGTTACAAAGCGTAGAGAACAGCTGGGACCGCGTAATTTCGCTTGTCAGTGTAGTTGTAGCCATGAGTGAGAAGGACGTACCAGTGTCTGTTGCGCAACGCATTATTATTCGTTTCTTGGTCAAAGATAATGTAAAAACCGCGGAAATTTATCGGAAATTGCTCGAGCAGTTCGGGAATGAGTGCCTCTCCAAGACTCAAGTGTATGATTGGTGTTCCGCTTTTCGAAATGGCCGAGAAGTGTTGGCAAACTTGCCAGATGCGCGGCGCCCCAAAACAAGCGTTACCGATGAGAACGTCCGCGCTGTAGAAAAACTCATTTTGGGAGACCGACGCATTACTGTACGCGATATGGCTGCACAAGTGGGCATCAGCATAGGCAGTATTGAGCAAATAATTCATGAACGGCTCGGTTACCGCAAAATATCAGCCAGATGGGTGCCAAGACTTTTGAATTTTGACCAGAAATTCACACGCTGGGAAGTTTGCACGCGTCTCCTGCAGCGATATGCAGACGAAGGAGACAATTTATTGCAGCGCATATTTACCACAGACGAGACTTGGGTGCACTACTATACTCCGGAGAGTAAACGCGCGTCTATGGAGTGGAGGAAGCAAGAGGAAGGCGCGCCAGTTAAAGCGAAGGTTACACTGTCAGCGGGAAAGGTGTTGTGTACCGTGTTTTGGGACATGAGAGGAGTAATTGCAGTCGATTTTCTCACTGAACAACGAACTGTGAACGCGCAGTATTATAGTAACCTTCTAAAACACACGGTGAAACCTGCCTACAGATCGAAACGACGCGAGATTCCAATCCGAACTGCGATATTGCTGCAAGACAACGCCAGACCGCATACAGCTCGGCTTACGATGGAAACATTGCACGAATTGGGTTGGAAAACACTGGAACACCGTCCTTATAGTCCCGATTTGTCGCCATGCGACTATTATTTATTCGGTCCATTGAAAGAGGCACTTGGCGGACAGCGAATCAAAAGCAATGCGGAGGTAGAATCTTTCGTGCGCGAATGGTTACGTGACAAGCCGAAAGATTTTTACGAAAAAGGCATCCTAAAGCTTCCGGAGAGATGGCAAAAGTGTGTAGAGTGTGACGGAGACTATCTAGAAAAACTGTAAAACATTTCAGCTCTGTAACTTAATAATAAAATTTTTTACAGCAAAATTCCGGTTTATATTTGAACCACCCTCGTAATCAATATAATAATATTATATTAAAGTTTGCGTACTGTAGAAAAGGAAGGACTCCCAAATGAAACAGGTAAGATAAAGAAACAAACGATATCTTTATCCCCAGTTATCACTACGGTTGGTTAATTTAAAACTAAAATGGAAATATCAGTTATTTACAGCATTATTATTAATGGTGGAATTATACATTACCCGTTTATAGAAGTCTTGGATTGTATAAACATTTATTAATAATGGATTGTAAGGACTGTGGTTTATCACAATACTATATTTAACGGTGTCTCCTAACCACACATTGTGTTTGACTAATTGCCAATACGTATTTTGGTAACGATGTTACCTTTATCTCTGCATAAAACCGTCCGTAAGTTAAATATAGTGTTATAAACGTTTATATTGAATTAATCAGGTCAACGACATTGTATTTAACTGGTTTGCTCCAAAAATAGTTATCAAAGAAAAGTTTCATGCGAAACATATCTTAATTGATTAATTGTGCCACTCAATGACTGAATAATAGTATATTATTTTATAAGAAGCTAAAGTGTGAAGCTTTGAGGTTAGTGAGGCAGGTAAAACGGCTGAAGCTCAAAAAGCCACTTTAGCTCCGTAAAAAATAGTTATTTGTAAACCAAGGCACTAAAGTATCACGAATATGGAAATTGTTATAGAGAACAACCATAATGATTGATAAAAAATCAACTTTAGTGCTCAGGTATACATAATGTTTTTTCTGAAATTGTGAAATTAAGAATTTAAAAGTACAAAATGTGTTTTTAATAACAGCAGAGTAGGCAACTAAGTCAACGTGGCTGTGTGCAACATATGTCGAATACATGTAAAACAATGCAAATAAAAGTGACAGATGAGTCCGTAAAAGTGTTACTTTACAGACTCAATGAGTCCGTAATGTGTTCACTTTACGGACTATTTCAGAAAAAAAAACTATTATATTAACTAATATACTATTGTTCCACTTTCTATGTAAATGACACGTTACAGGCATTTATGATAACTAAGAAAATGAGTAGTTACAGCTACCGCTCTGTAAAGTTTTATGGGCTTTTGAGAGACTTGTAAAGTTTCTACAACGATCATCAACAAAAAGCTAATTTTTATTTATATATTTATTCTTCGGCGAGGAATCGGGATGGCGGCGAATCCTTCGTACCTAATGACACCGATTGCTATGATCATTTGGCCGACCCTACTAGAATTTAGCCAAATCTGGGGGAATTCCACCCCCAGTAGGGATTTCTAACGTACCAAACATCGCATTGACACGGAACCTACTGTTTTACTTCCTATCCGAGAAGAAGGCATGTTTTTTAATTTTTCTCCGCTATGAAAAATTACCAGCTCGGCCGGGGATGGAACCTGCGACCCTTGGATTATGAAGCAAACATGCAAACCATTAATCCACCGAGGCTGGCAACAAAAAAAAAGCTAATGGAAACTAATTTGTTCCTTAATCACAACACCATAACACGTCTAACTATACACTGGCATAACCCAAAAACGCTGGTAAAGGTGGAAATAAAACTATGTATGCCGCATGCGTTGCAACTAATCTTTACTGGGCTCACTGGATTATGAAACTCGCTCCTTCATCGCTCGTCCTACAAACTTTCCAGCTCACCCGTAAAGATTAATTTACAAAGCTTACCACGAAATAACTATTATATGCCGCTGTTGAGAAACGTCTAAAAAGACAGACTTTTACCTTGTCAACCGAGTCTTAAAATGTCATATTTTGCAGACGTTTGAAGATAAAGATTATTACTTCCTTTGTATCTTACATATCGCTTTTAACGGTCTTTCCTTTTTTACAATACGCCGCTCTTAATATTTTTATTACTTCTTATTGGTAAATCTTGTTTGTGGATCATAGAAGTGGTTCTGCATTGGCAAAAAGTTTTGGAGATTTTTGTACTAAATATCTGCCATGGCTGTTTTAATAGATAATCTGTTTTGAGGAAGAAATGTCAAACATATGATTTTCCCTAACCGCACGAATATGACATTATAATATCAAATTGTTTTGTATAAGAAGGAGGTCATAAAGGTACTGATACTGCTGGTCGCAATAGAGCAAATATACAAAAAGTAATCATTTTTTGTAGTGCAAAAATAATGTGGTGTTACGCCCCACGTTATTTATCGAGGTACTCTAAAACTCCTTTTATATCAATAATACGAAATAAATCGAAATGTTCAGTTAAATATTAATCAATTATCTTTTCTTTGATATTATTAAAATATTAAATTAATTTATTCTAATTTAAAAATCTAATTTGATGTTCTATTAAAATCTTAGTTGCAGCTCGTAAATCTACCTCTTTTTATTTAACGCGTAAACACTTATGAAACTAGCGAGTTAAAAGCGGTTAGAGACAAAATAATATGTTTAATTCCCACCAAATTAACAAATTGAAAATTAAATAACAAACAATGCGTAAAAAAACAAAATAAGTATGCAATAAATGGAATTTTGGAGCTTTTAACTTTTTAAGTTTTTGTTTAGGCTATTTAAAATGAAGTAAACCAAATATCTGAGAACTGTCAAAATAATTTTGTAGTAGTATGATTTAATTTCTTTTAATCTTTTTGACTAACACTACATCAATTTTGCCTCTTACATTCGTAATACGTAACTTAGAGAGTCATACATATAATTGTGCTAAAGTTCTAAGATCTAACTATTCAATGAAATGTACAGAAAGCCATCGAGTTTGCGACTAGTATAATAAGACTTTGAAATCCGGAGAACTCTAGGGCTTAACATAAAATAAGTATAAATACATGTTCTTCAATCAATGGAATTTCTGGCAGGTACAAGGTGCCCATATACCTGTATGTAAATGATTCGCAGATACTTTTAGTCAGAAATATCACAACAAAACTATTGTCGTTCCATCACTACATTGGCACCGATCTGGTGCAAATTCTATAATATTTTGTTTAATTATATGGTATACTACTTGCTCGAAAAGAATAAAGAATATGCTTATATTATGTAACAGAGTTCGTAGTAGAAAAGACCCAAAAATTCGTTGTTAACATTATTACTAGGTATAGGATTTGTTTGCACTTAAAAATGCTGAAATATGCATGCACTTATGCACTATAAAAACGTGAAATATGCACTTAAAAATCATGAAATATGCGTTTATTAGAAATTTTTAATAAATATATGCACTTTCATTATTAAAAAAACACCTGTTTATCGTTATTTACATTTTATTTATAGAAATTATTTTAATTAGACATCCTATGCAATAATTTAATTAATTATATTTTCTAAACATAGAGCGTTATAGTTCACAATGACGTACATTTTTAAATTTTCAAAAGTAAACATATGCCTATTATCCCTAAATATTGTTTTATATTTTGAGAAACTCCGATCCACATCGCAAGACGTAATTGGGGCATACTTAAAATTGTTTAATTCTACAAGCGAATAATGTTTTAGCTCGCCTAAAATGTCTTGGCCAGATAATGCATCGTTTATGCTTTTAATTAAGTCCGGCCACAAAATAGCCATCGAATCATTAAACAATTTTGCCACAGAACAATGATTGGTGCTCTTGAAAACGTCCATTGCTAATAGATAGGATTTGGGATTGTTCTCCGAATTTAAAACGCCAATTATAACGTTAGCCACGTATCTGAAAACAAAAATTTACTTTTTTATTTTATCGAACTACATAATTAGTCGGTTATACAAACAATTAACGCAAAACAGTTATTTTAAAAACATTATATTTTAATCAAGCAAAAGTATTGTTGTGATTAAATATGTAACTAACAAAATAGAAAATAAAACATCCGTAAATTGCTCTGCTGTCTTTAATTAGTTAAATTTTACTAACAAAACGAAGGAAATGAAGTTTCTACGCACCTTCCAGTAGTGTCAGTAGATTCGTCAATGGAAACCCATATGTAGTTATTCGCTACATGTTTTCTAATTGATTTTATGGTCTCTTTGTATAAACGAGGTAAATAATTTTTCCTGAGTGTAGACTCGTCGGGTATTGGCATTTTTGAAATTTCTTCCAGAAAATTACGAAATGCTGAGTGATTAATTTTACTTAACGGGATATCTGCAGCCACTAATGCACTATACAGTTTTTTATTAAATTCGATCGATTTGCCGGACTCACCGCATGAATTATTAAGGTACTCCGGTAACAATGTTTGTTTTTTTATTTCAGGGCAACACACTTTTGATATTGAACCGTGTTCAGATGTTGTGTAACTTGAAAGCGTTTCGTTGCAGTCACTTTATCGTCGCACACTGTACAATACAACACCTTATCGTCAGTTGTAAGAACACTGAATTCCTTAACATAACTTCGAAGTGTAATAGACACAGACCGTTTTTCTTTACCCATCTTTACACTCTAAAATTTCAAACTGAAATGCAGTTTGCAATTTCTGAACACTCTGTCTTAATTGAAAGATTACAAGATTAGTAAACAAAAGTACAGGCAAATTTTTCTATGAACAGGAAGTTGTCAAAGGGTCTTTGGAATTTCCTAATACCTATTTATCATAATACCGCAGGATGTAAGTATTTAAATTTTAGTTGAAACTTTTTCTTTCTTAGAAAATATTAACAAGTACACAGATGGTTAAGGCAGTAAAATATTTTAAAGCCTAGTATTTAACAATAAGCTTAAATTATGGGTTTCCCCTAGACTCAACTAAGCCACCCTTGGTTGGTTGTCTAAAATGCTAAAATTATTTAAAAAATATTAGAAATTTCATAATTAAAGCATGTAAAACGCTCAAAAAGTGGTAAAATATGTACACTCGTTCAAAAATGCTAAAATATGCAGGCATTTATAAAAAAACACCTAAATATGCATTTATATGCACTTTCAGATTGACATATTTGATTCATATGTGGCTTAAACATGTAGAAATATAACTCTGAATATGTTTGCTATAAGCAGAAAAAACATTCAAATGCATAGAAATCCTATACCTAGTTATTACTATTAAAATTCTTGCTGCTGAATAATGCTATTCCTTCCTTCTCGGTCAGTAGATTTGCCCACAATTAAGGAAAACTTGTTTTTGGAATGTAATTTAATTTAAAAAATTTAGAATTGTAGTTGCCAAATTGACATTCTAGTACATATTGTTATGATATTTGACATGCAATAGAAAGTATGCACCCTCAGGCAAAACTTTCCCAACAAGATGTTAGATGGGTTGCATAACCTCAAGGAGAAAAATATTTGACTTACACACACTTCATTTGACTGAACACTCTAGGCAGTAAAAGGATAAATCTTAAAGTTGATTTTTCTTAGAATCTTGGCAGTTTTTCATTATTCAGCTAACGATGTGAAATCGTTACATAAATAAGTAAAATAAAGTTGAGGCCATTTGAAGACAAGTTCTGACCTAAAACAAACGAGGTGGTAGTGATGATGTATGCAAGTATTTGCTACCTTACCTGATTTATTTGTATAAAGGAATTATGTGCCAAGTCAACGAGATAGTGATGTCGTTAAATCTTCTTCTTTAGATAGATTATACAGTAATACAGTTCGTGGGTAATATGTTTTATTGCTGTTTTGTCAAGCAGATTCGTAAGCACAATTTTGAAACTGAAATTTTAATGTTGGGGTTGTTTTTTGTAGAAGATATCATTGAAATAAACTGAACGTTTGTATGTTTTGCCATAGCAGTCTGAAATTAGGTAATGTAGTTACTATTCTGATGTCATTGATATCTAAAAGCAAGTAAATAATGGTTGTTAGGATGTAAGGTTGGATTTTGTCAAGATAGGAAAATGTTATTAGGTAATTTTAGGTAATTAAGTTAATTCTAGTTACCTGATAGTTGTGAAGGAACCGTGTTTTGGTTGACTTTTTCTAGTGACCTTATTTTTTGTGCCATATATCAATGATATATGACAAATTCAATAAATAGATAGCTAAAAAATCCCTTTTCAATGGAAAAGTGATTTTTAGCTATCTATTTATTGAATTTTTTTAAAGAGTAGTTAATAGTTATAAACACTTATGTGGTTATGTTGTATTTAGTTTTAAAAATTCTTTTGTTTTCACTAAAAATATCACTAAGCCTTCTTTTGTTTCAGAAAAGGTATAAAAAAAGCCAGCAATTTAGTAACAAACTCTTTGTTATTTTAGATATTTCAAACAGTGTACACATGTTGAAAGCAAAATTTTAATATTTTAAGGTTATGTAGTCAGTTTGATATTTTGTAAACAAATCAAACGTCAAAATAATGTTAGGTTATATTTTGTTAAAATGTCAAAGTGTTCAATAATCATCGAAGATCTTTGACTTTTATTTTCAATAATAATTACATTTAATTAATATAATAATCAGTGTTGTGAATTTATTTGTGGACTAATATTCAATTACCAGAAGAATATTTTATATGGATAATGGAATTTTGAACCTTTTAAGGGGATTTTAAAACTTTAATCATTAAATAGACTTACCATATTTCAAACAAGCAGCTTATTTGTTTGGATATTATTTAAAAGAGAAAGAGAGGTAGATGGTTGTTATTCCACCATTTTAGTATTTAAACCATATGAAAAATAGAGGTTTAGTGTTTCGTAACTATGATAGTTGGCAAACTATTGGCGCCAAATATTGGGTTGATTTAAAAATTTAAGGTATTTATTTAATTTTAAATAAAATTTAGTAATTAAGATTATGATGATGCCAGAAATATAACTCCTCGGATAAAAGACATTACACTTTCTTGGGATTGGGTTTTCATTTGTTTGTGGTATCCAAATTTCAGTTTCTTTTATATTTTATTTTTTTTTAATTTGTTGTTTGCGTTCAATATTAAATAAATTATTGTCATTTTAAATTTAAAGAGAATTTAGTATATACATATTTCTTTTGTGTACTATAATTATGTTTTATAGATCTATATTTATTTCGTGCCATATTCAAGTGACCCGCCTTAAAGTTTCAGTTTGGTGGAGATTTTGATGCTTCATCACGTTTGTAATTAGTCGGAGAACATTTTTTTATGGTAAAGGTAGGTGGTTTATATTTTGTATATATCATCACTGTGCTTCTACCGAAGTCTGTTGCTGTATAATTTGTTTGTACTCTCATATAAATCAATTTATTGTTATCGTATCAATCATTTATAACTGGCTGCCAGAACCCGTTACCGGTTATAGCAATATATATTTTAATAATAGCTGTTTTTTCATCTCACAAGCAAGCAAGACTCTAGCTTGGGTATAGCTTTAATTAAATAACCCATAATCCACAATTACATTTAATCGTATTAATGATAAAAAACTCGACTGAAGAAGAAAAATGATATTTTTAATAGAAACATTAAGTATTTGCGTTAATCTAATTTTCCATTCGAATTTGTGTGAAAATTCCGGCCATCCCAAAACCTTCAACGTTGATTACTCCTGAAAAACATGGACTCTTACGTAAGCACTGTCCATATTTATTCTTTTTTAATATTGTTGTATTTACACTTTCGTCAGCACTTATGGAATTACTTATTTTTTTTTAATTTATTAGATAGAATGACGCCAGAATTTGTTTATTTGGGGAAATTCCTAATCGTACACTTACTTACGTGTAGTAATTTTTTCATAAGTACTTTTCACAAGAGCGCACCGTTAAGTTAATTTATTGTCGGTATTTGGGTAAATAATGTGTATCATAAGCAGCGGCACACATTTCAGAACTATGTAACAAAGAGGTAGTTGAAGAAAATCAAACTTTTATTGAAAAGAAAATGCTAAGAGTCACTGAAAGTCCACCACTTGCTCTACCCGTTTTTTGTTTTTCCTGGATTTCTCCCATAGTATTTTGTATCTTCGTCAAATTAGTATTTTTGGTATATTAAAAAAAATCCTATTTTAATTCTCAATTAATATTTAAATTTTTTATAGGGAAGAGTGAGCCATAAGGGGTCAAGTTTTAGTTGATTTTCATTCATGTGATTTTTCCGAACTGTTGAAACTCCGATGCCATACCAGAGACACTTTCAAAACAATATTATAAATTTCCCGTTTTTTATAAAACTGTAACTATAAAACACAACTATAAAAATGTAAAAAATGTGTTCACAAAATGCTGAAATATTTCCTTGTTAGGTCATAAATCATCAAACTTTTGAAACTTTAAATATTCGAAGTTTTACCGAAGTAATAGCGCTACTTCAAACTTCGGATTATTAATGGCCATTCCAAAATCCCGTCAAGGAAACCTTAACCAATTCAAGCCACAATTGCATGAAAACTAAAGTGTTACTAGGGTATTTTGCTTCCAATATCTTGACCATCTACTCATTTCAGGATAGGAAAAAAGTATGGAAGCAAGTACCAGTTATTTTATCTAAAATACTGCAAAGAATTGAATGAGAGGATAGGAAAGCAGTTAGTGAGGTTGTATCCTTTCTGAAAGAATGTAAGTAGAAAAAGCATGAGGATTATTAGATTATGTTTATGCTGATCAGGAGGTTAGAAGCTTTACAGTGAAATACTTAGTCAGCATCAGGTATTTATTATTTAAAAAATATATTAACAAAACATTTTCAATTAACTCTAAATAATTTTAAAAATTATTATTGTATTAATCAAACTATTATTAAATAATAATATATTACGATTACTTTATTAGTTTAAGTAGCAATTTATAATGTTAGAACATGACCTACTGTGACCTATAAAATCTGACCCGTAGTAGACCACCAACAAACTAATTGGACATAGCCTAAATTGTATTGTGCTACTCAGTTAATAAGTGATTTTATAGCTTACATGTGTAAGTATTCAACAATACAATTGAAATGAAAATAAAATATACTGAAGCAATACCAAAAATAAAACTACCGCATCATAAAATTTTACTTAGTAGGTGCCAAAACACGTTTTTCTCTATTTTTTTGGCAACTGCCAAACAACTCAATAAAACCTTCTTTAAAATATCTTAGTACTTCTAACATCAAAATATAATCAAAATCAAAAGATTAGTTAAAAGTTTCACAAGTTTCATGGAATTCTTAACCTGACAACTGTTTCAACATTAAATGTCATTATCAAATATTTCAATTATATCTTTCAAAACACATTATTTTTGTGTTTCGTTTTGTGGATGACATTTTAGCCTGTTTTGACAGTTCCTTTGAAGTTACCAATGAGTTTTTAATTCTTATTAATAGTCTTCACACAAACATCACGTTTACACTAGAAACAGAACAAAATAGAGCTATTAATATTTTAGATTTAACTATTAAAATTAATACAAACAATGAATTTGAATTTTCCATATACAGAAAACCTACAAACACAGACATCACTATTCCTAATGATTCATGTCATCATAAAATGCACAAACTAGCAGCAAGCACCAAGCTTTAACTACTCCAATGAAACGATTACTTTTTGATAAAGAAATCTCAATCATCAAACAATTAGCACATGCAAACCATTATAACCATAACATGATTGACACTTTTAAACAAAAAGTTAGCTATCAAAAGAATATTTCCAATTGACACTCAAATACAATACACAAACTACATATCAATACTATATTTTGGTAAGATATCAGAACACATTGCAATACGAAAAACCAACAATTACAAGATAATCTTTTGATCTTTTGATTTTGGTTATATTTTATAATTATGGAGTTCCATAAAGTAAGGCTGGAGACAGTAAACATCTAAAAATGACCACTAAAGGCCACAGCTTTAGTACATATGAGTGTGATGATATGATAACCCATTGTAGAACATGACCCATTGCAGCTCACGCTCCCATGGTATTTTTTATATTCTTCAATTATACTTATCATACAAATAGTAATACCGGCTGCTAGTACCAGAGCGGTTAAAAAAATGTGAAGTATGCTTCATTTAACCGTTTTGACAAACTTACTGCCTTTAAAAATGTATTGTTGCCATAATCTTCCCTGGTCGGGTATTTCACCAACTTTTGATCACTCTACTTTGGTATTGGTTTGACGTTTTACTTATGTCTATTGAAATTAATCTTCTTTATATTGTGCCAAAAGCTACCTTAAGATCACAGGTTTTTTTAGCAAGATTGTTTACGTTTGTTTCAGTCTCGTTTTCTGTGGCATTCCTCAATCCTCCTTTATTTTTAATAAAAATTAATTTCCGACCACGTTTTCTGTTATTTCCTAGAACAATACTAAAGAGTCTTGAAATACGTTGTCACAGAGAAATTTCAATCAGAACAGCATCTATGAAGTTAGTTATGCCCCTAACTCAAAAATTGCCTTTCATCGTCCATATTTCAAAAGTCTATAATAAATAAGTAGTAACTTAACCGTGGTGGTAAAGAATTGAACTGAAATTATGTATTGGCTGTAAATAGTGCATTTGTTAATAATAACACCGTGCAACAAATAAAATAAAAGATAAATATACAAGACCCCCTGTTTTGATAGTGAAGAATAGAGGCTTTTCACACTTGCAGAATTTTCCCATCACTTCGAGTTTTTTCCCAGTGTGTTTCATCGGTGAACTTTAGAAATGGTACATCTTCAGAACATGTACCTCACCCAGTTTTGGTGATTTGCGCTATTCTAATGACCAAAACTTAGCCATTTCTTGTCATATTTTGGAAATCTATCAATCATCATCATTGGAAATAATACTTTTTCTACTGGGAAGATGAAAAGTGTAGCTTTACAAAAGTTCAAAAATAATGAAAATCGGTAAAGAAATGACTGAGTTATAGCCTGAAACGTCACGAAAAAAAATGTTTTATTGGGAATTTTCAAGTTTCAGCTGTTCAAAATAATATTTATACAACAAATAAATTTTTTTCTCTTTATTTGTTGAAGATATGTTTTGTTTCATTTCTAGGAAATCTTTATTTTTTTAAATTGGTTAACAAATGACGGAGTTATGGCGGATAATATGCAAAACAACAATTTCTTTTCATTATTTTAATCTGTCATTATAGTCCAGTGTCCAGTCAATCTGTACATTTTACCTTGCAAAAAGTGAAATAGTTTTGGTTTTTTAATAAGTTTTGTATGTTGAGGCCCTTATTAGAAATATAAGCTTTTTTCCATCCACTTAAATGTGCCTGTTCAGTGTTCGTACCTTGCACTGCTCTAACGACTAGAACTTAGCTATTTCTTTCATCACATTTTGGAAATCTTCTTTCTACTGGGAAGAGAAGAAGTGTTGCTTTACAAAAGTTCAATAAGTAATGAAGACCGGTGAAGAAATTACCGAGTTATAGCCTCAAACAGACACGATAAAACTGTATGGCCTATATGTAAAGCTCTACATCACTCCCTCAAAGGAGGGAGTAAAGTAGCTATTTTACTCCCTAGGGAGTAAAGTAAAATAATCGCGTTATATCCAAGGAAACCTAACCTACTATGCTAAAATTATGTTATTTTGGTGTTAAAAATTTCAATTGCAAATTGATATTCAAGAGTATTTCCGAAAATTTCTTCCGAAAGTCTTTTAGGTAGTGCAAAAATTAAACGTATACACCACAGAATAAAATAGCCTTTTAATCTCGCGTGTTTTTATTGCCCTTGCTTAAGCTCGGGAAAATAAACTTCACATTCAGGATTAAAAGATGCACTTTAGTCCATTGGCATATAATATAATATTTTCAGAAAGAGTTTTAGATAGGTTTTGTATGTTGGGGTCCTTAAAAATACAAGTTTGCGAACTTGGTACACCACCGCGATATTGAAAAAAAAATGGAAATTTCGACATTTCTTCGGTTTTCGAAGAATATCTTGTAAACGATGTGTTTTACAATGAAAGTGGTTATTTTTAATTTTAAAGTAGATTAGATTTGCTACACTTTGAGTGTTGCCGTGATACAGCTAGGAGCGAATAGGAAACTGGGCTCTTCATCTTGTTTCAGTTCAAAAAATGCTGCCATTCTTTTATGCACTTTTTTTATGCCGAGTGTGACACAATTGCACATCTCTATTTGCAAGACATGTTGACATAATCGTAAAAAGGAATGGATGCTGCTGAATACAATAAATTAACAACTGAAGGATATTTCACCATCAGTGCCCAAAAAAGTTTTGGTCCGGTATATGGTCAGGTATGACCATAGAACAAACACTGATGAAGAAGTTGAAAAGCTCCGGACGACTGATCCGTGGTCGTGAAATCACATACAGTGTGTTTCCTCGGTGAACTATAGAAATGGTACATCTTCAGAACATCTTTGATGAAGTTAAGAAATACTGTGATAGTAACATCTGAGCAACATGTGGATATCAAGCCTTCTCACATAACCCGAGATAATGAGAACATGGATAAGCCCAGAGACTGGTTTTATCAATACCCTTCATTTCCCAAAACTGGCTTGATCATTAAAGATGATCAGAACCATCAAAACTTTGAAGAGCTGTATCTTGTTAACTACTGGGTTTTGCAAAGTCATTCTGCACTCACATGTTTGTCGTAAAACACATTGCTTAGGATATATTCTGCGAAAACCAAAGAGAAATCAAAATTTTTCTCGATTCTTCATTATATCAGCCCGCGTGGCGAACGCCATGATCGAAAGCTTGTATTTCTAATAAGGGTCCCAGCATACAAAACTCATACAAAATCCAAAACTACTTGAGTTTTTGCAAGGTAAAATGTACAAATTGACTGGACACTGGAGTATAATGTCATATTAAAATAATTAAAAGAAATTGTTGTTTTGTATATTACCGCCCATAACTCGGTCATTTGTTAACCAATTTAAAAAACAAAAGTTTCCTAGAAATGAAACAAAATATATCTTCAATAAATGAAGAGAGAACAAATTTTAGTATTGCCATGAATGTAGAAAATGATTTACAAGATGTAAATAAGAAAGAGCATTTATATTTAGTTGGTAAGTTGCCTGTAGCAGATCAAATAATGGGCAATTGTGATGAGATACTATGTATGAATCTATGAAAATGTGGACCGTCAGATATCACTGAAAATGTTATAAACAGTACAAAGGTCAAAAAAAGGATAGCAACCTCAACCAGAGAGTTATTCCAAACATTTAAATTGCACACAATAATTTATAGAGAATAATACCGAAGTGACGTGAATTTTTGAGAAAGAATAAGATATCCGAAATACTCAATAGCAATAGAGAGAAGAGAGAACTCTTAAAAGTTGCGCTTTATGGCTTCATCGTTTCAATAATAATAATTAAAGTATCGTGGATGATGAAAAATGTGTATTTATGCAGATAACATAGAAAATTGTCCAGATAACATAAAATTTAGTACAAATTATATTCCCAAGGTTTTAATCTCTTGTATCAGAAGCAGAAATCTCGGAGATGGCTATTTAAATATCATAATTTATTAAAATGCGTTATCTCAATGATAAAATAACATTTCGGTTTGATTTGATCTCGGGAATTCGGGATATTTCGCCAGATGAACGAAGAAATTGGCTGATTGCAAATAGTCTGTTCTTTGTACTAAAAACTGGCAATCCTCCAGATGCATTCATCTTATTGCTAGATAAGATAAGACATTTAAGTAGGGTAATGCTTCTTCACTCAACTTCTAATTGTCCGAAACGAGTGTCCCTGTCGTGTCATCTATCAAAAGTTTTTCGAATTTTCAATTAACCAAGGATCCAGATTACAGGTTTGTAAGAATGTTTTAAATTAATTATAATTATAAAATTATTTCTTTTTACCTGGAAACAAGAATTCCATAGCAAACCTCTTACTAATTTTGATATAGTTAAAAATGGTTGGTAGGAGTGTTAGCGTTAAATTATTATTTATTTATTATTAAAAAATGGAGTCAAATAAATCCCATTCTGATGTAACAATTCCAATCGCTTTTCAGCGGGGGACATGAAGTTTGATGCATCATACTCATACAGACGCATAGAAGGAATACCTAGGCTTCATTTTGGGCTATACCAAAGGATTTTATCTTGCCTTAGTGTAAAGATATAATAAAGCAAAAACTTAAAAACTGCACTTTTTGGTTTTTCTGGGCCCAATATCTCAAAAATGTAACGTGATAATGCAATTTAGTCAAATTATGGAGCATAAATTGAGCATAGAAAGTAACTTTGTTCGGAAAGACGGAAAACTTCGATCAAGGTGAACTTCGAGTTTTATTCATTACGAAATACCTTTCTTTTCTGTATTCATTTGATGTAGTTTGTTAATATTATATTCGCGCGTTTTAAAAACTTCTTTAGAATATTTAGAAGCAATTGAGGTTGACCTATTGAGTTTTCCCATCTTCAGTTTTTCTTTGACGAGGTTTTAAGTAACTGCAGATGAAATCACTACAACTTTTGTATTGAAAGTTTTCTTCTACCTCTTATAATAAACTCTGTAGGTAGGGTGCAAAATATAAATGAAAACCGTGTACCTGCAGACAGTTTTAATTAAAATATCCCACGATGAACGATAAATGGAAGTAAAGTAGCTGCTTTACTGCCTAGGGAGTAAAATATTTTCATGGCAGACCTACGATCTATTATATTAAAACTAGGGGATTTTAGCGTTTTACAGAAATAAATTTTCGGGAAGTTTTGTGATTAAGTTCAATAGTCGTGAAAATGGCATATATTCTTTGTATATTTATTTATTTGTAAACTAAACTTCACACTTGGGATTAAAACATGTAGTTCAGTCTCTTGGTGTATATAACATTATAACATTTATATAACACTATAACATTTTCCACACTTAAAAACGATTGTAATTCGGTAAACACCTCACTACATCAGATTTCACCTAAACATTGTTTTCTGTGTAGCACTTTCCTTATACTGTATGTACTTGGAAAAACCATTCTACCTAAATTTATGCTGGACAAAAAATGATCGAAAAGGAACGACAGAAGACAAAAAGAAACTGCCTTTTTGATTTTTCTCTTACTTCCCTGACTTTCCCTGACGATATAGTTTATAGCTATATAGTTCTCAAAAATAACAAGCTGTAAAATTCTCTGACTTTTCCCTGATTTTCAGGTTCTCCAGAAGAGTGGAAGTCCTGTTAGATTGTGAAGGGATTTAGGAAAAATTTTGTTTTGTTTGTTTCGTATCTTGTAAATGTAAGGTGAGTACAATGGACGTACTTAAAATTTAAAATCCGATTTTCTCGAAAACTAGCAGGAACTGACCACATGTTGATAAGGAAAATAAGTTCTAATGTTTTAAATTATTATAGCTACCCCCAATTACAAGATTTCTAGTTATATTAGTTACACCCTGTATGTAATCTAACGTGTACGAACAACAAAACTGCGATACAAAAATAGTGGGCTGACTTTACGGCTTCTACAACTGAAAATAAGGAAAAAAGTATATATAAACATATGGCCTAAAATGGTTCGTTACTGAGTTACAGCAGTTAATTTTAAAAAAATCCACTGGTTACACGCATTTAAGTTTTTCAGACCATTTTCAAGTAGGTAATCCCTGTTTCTTGTTTTCGGTCGTGACAGCTGATTAAAGTCATTTAAGTGATTAGTATAGTTTTTTAATTAATTGTACAAAAATGGCAGATTAGTCTTTCGAAGAGATGTTCGACATGTATTTAATGTACGGTTTGGCATATTGTAATAAGGCGGAAGCAAGAAGATTTTACACAGACCATTTCCCAAACCGACCTTTACCAAATCAGAAAACATTCGAAAGCTTCATATTAGATTAAGACAAACGGGATTTTTCAAACCGGTCGGTAGTCCGAGATTGTGGCAGACCACGAACTACAAGAACTTTGGACTTGGAAAAACGTGTGTTGGATCGTGTTGAGGAAAATGTAGGTTAGAGTAACCGAAGAATTGCATTGACGGAAAGTGTCGATCATACGACCATGTGGCGGATTTTAACAACCAATCAACTGTATCGACACCATGTGCAAGGAAAAAAGGGACTTAGTGAGAATTACTTCTCACCACGAGAAGTTTATTGTGTATGGTTGTTAGAAGCATGCGCCGCCGACCTCTCTTTTTACCATCTGTACTCTTTACTGATTAATGACTACAAAAGATGGTATCGTCAATTCCCACAATTTACATCAGTGGCAAGATGAAAACCCTCATGCCATTATTTAGTCCATGCATCCACTGCAGTTTTCATGAAATGTGTGGGTAGGAATTATCGACGACTTCTTGATTGGTCCTTTTGTGCTATCCGAACGACTTTCTGGCCAAAAATATCGGTATTTTCTAGAAAATGACTAACCAGGTTTTGCTGGCAGCTGCTCTGCTAGATATTAAAGAACGCTTGTGGTTCATCCTGACGGTGCACCGGCCCACTTCAGTCACACCGCACGCGAATTTTTAATTGCAGTATATCATGAAAGATGGATTGGTCGTGGTGGACCTGTAGCGTGGCCTGCACGGTATCCCGATCTAAATCCTCTCAATTTTTACGTATGGTGACATCTAAAATCTATGGTGTATTCTATTCCAGTTCAAGACATTAAGGATCTTCGACAGAGAGTGGAAGGCGATGCCAGCATGTTCGCAACACAACAGCAGTTTTTGAGCGCGTTAGGCAGTCCATGATCCGACGAGCTCAACAGTGTGTTGCTGCCCGTAGAGGTCATGTTGAACATTTATTATGATTTCAATTTACTCCGTTCTCTGTTATCTTTTTGAATAAAAAACTGAAAAACTTCAAGTTGCTGTAACTCAGTAACGAATCATTTTAGAACATATATTTATATAAACTTTATTTCTTATTTTTAGTCGTAGAAGCTGCCTGTGTATAGTCAGCCCATCATTTTTGCTACACCCTGTATAAAACCATATATTTATAAAATAATCGAATACTTACTTTGATGTTGTTAACAACGCACGCACACTCATGGTCAGAAAATTACAAGATGAGGTTAAAATGTCAGGATTTCGGGATGCAGCTCGTCTGCAGCGACATCCTGATATAATTCACACCTGATTTTAGATAAACTCACGACGATTTGTCCAAATTATTGGTTATTCCTATAGTATACAGGTGCCTAGCAAAAAGAAATTTTTCTCAAATAAATATTAACATAATTAGACCTCAAATAGTATTTATTGATTAAAATTTTTAAGCGGAAAGTCAATTAAAGTCATTTTCTTCGGTTTATTCATCCTCTACATTCCCCTCATTTTCATTCGATTCTGAATGTTCCAATGGATTGTAGAGTTTTCCAGCGAGCTTGAAAAACTCGACAGTCATTTTAGGTTTATGTAGGTTAGGTTTGGTTAGGTTAGGTTGAATTATCACAATTATTTTGTGTTTCCGATCACTTAAAATGACTTTAATAGGTTAAAATTAATTTCATAGGTACCTGTATACTAGGAAGATTCCCAAATTATCAAAGCTCGTCACCCTTTAAAGCGGTTTATTTTAAGTTAATTTGAAAAATAAAATAATATGTCACTATCTCCAATATTTCTACTTTCAATTGATATGAAGTTTGGCTCACTTGTGTGCAAAATGGGGATTATATTTAGGGTCGGGCGGTACAAAAATGGACACTTTTGGAATTTGTGTGTTTTTTAATGAAAAATTCATAAAGCAGATCTAGAAGAACTGCTAATATCTTTTATAGGACATTAGAATTTAGTATCCATATATTTTTTCATATAATCTATTAAAAACCCCTTATTGAAAAATAAAATGTGTCTACTTATTACCCACCAAAAGAGGCAAAAAGTAGACACAAATGGACACAAACAGCGTATGGCGACCTATACGGATGTACAAAATCTTAGATCATGTACAATAATAAGCAAAAAATAAAGCAATACTACAGCGGTTGCTGCTAAATATTCTTTGGCAGTTTTTGATATTGTTTTTTCGGGATAAGGTTTTGACTGGTGCGCCATGGTTATAATAACGTAACCTGTATTAATTTAGAAATGTGAAAAAGCTAGGTGGTGGTGTGGTGTAATACATATTGACGGTGATAAGGACGATAAGACGAGATTGAAATAAGGACGTAAGTGGTAATCGACGTGAAAAGGTTTTTATTTTACTATGCAGGAAAACGTGTTTAATCATTTTCTATCGCAGATAATTTAAAAACTAAAAACTTGTTAATGACGAGTTAAGTATCTAATCAATGGAGTGCAAAATTTTCTTTCGTTAAAAGTTGAAAATGTTCACTTAAAGTACAAGAAAAGTAAAAAATAAATAAACACTTCAAAATAAAAGTACAAAATGGACCATAAATGAACCCTTAACCATCTACTTTGATACTATTTTGTCTACTTTTTGCCCCATCTTTACCACAAGAAAAACAAATGCTTGTAAAATAGATAACAAAATAGTTTAATATTTACACCATCGGCTCATGTTACTGGATAGCATATCACCTAGCAGAGTTTTAAGAGAAATATCTATTGTAACGAACGGAGAAACCACGCGAGACTTCTCGCCGTATCGGCATATTTCTAGAGCATTCCAGAACTCGCGTGAGGAATCTATGACACATCGACGGCCGCTCTAGAATGTTCCACACTTCCGTATGCATATATAAAAGATATAATTTCTAAATAAATAGTCTGTAAATAATCTAGTTTAAGTTCGTTACACTTTATGATTATAGTATTTGTAATTAGTGTTAATGTAAATATTTTCCATTGTTAATAGACGATTAAAACAGCACTTTTAGTACTTTAGCACTGGTCAGGTGTGGGGTGTACTTTCTCAGATACAATATGGACAAGAAAAGGTCATCGGCTATTTTAGTAAGGTTTTGTCGAAAGCCGAAAGGAATTATTGTGTGACCAGGAAAGAATTATTGACTGTCGTTAAGTCCGTTGAGCACTTCTAGAAATGCTTGTACGGACGAAAGTTTTTGTTGAGGACAGACCATGTCACGATCCTTTTTACAGGAACCAGAAAATAAAACCTGTTCTGGGACAGAACAGACGTGGGGCTAGAAAAATACACAACAGGAAAAATACACAACCTTATTTATACCTAAAATAAAGTTTACAACCAGTATTTTAACACAACCGTATTTTTCCACAACCGTATATTTCCACAACTCGAAATATCACGTTCCGGGAAAATCCACAAAAATATTATTTAGATTCTTTTAACCCTATAAAGGGCAAAAATAATTAACTCAAAAATAAATGTTACAAGGAATAATTTTACACAACCGGAAATTTATACAACCGTACTTTTTCACAACCATCGATTTTATATTCAGTAAAAATCCACTAAAATAATTTCCTACAACTGGATTTTAACACAACCGAAAATTTATACAACCGTACTTTTTCACAGCCATCGATTTTATATTCAGTAAAAATCCACAAAAATAATTTCCTACAACCGTATTTTAACACAACCGGAAATTTATACAACCGTGCTTTTTCACAACCATCGATTTTATATTCAGTAAAAATCCACAAAAATAATTTCCTACAACTGGATTTTAACACAACCGAAAATTTATACAACCGTACTTTTTCACAACCATCGATTTTATATTCAGTAAAAATCCACAAAAATAATTTCCTACAACTGGATTGTTACACAACCGGAAATTTATACAACCGTACTTTTTCACAACCATCGATTTCATATTCATTAAATACCGACAGAAATGAAATGGTATAACCTAGATTTTCACACATCCGGGAATTTCCACAATTTTACATTGCTAGTATTACTACAACTTAAAACTTATTAAATCTCGCTTCAAAATCAATCGGTTAAAATGTGTTTATTTTTACAACTAGTTACAAAATAATAATACTTTGTATAACTTGGCTAACCTTCACAACTAGTGACAAAAAGAATCAGAAATCATTTTAACTCTTCGATCATATAATTATCATAATTAGTGGTATCGGGCATGGTATCGGAGTGTTACCTGTGATAATAAGGGTTCCGGAAATAAAGATGTTTGAATAGAGGCCGGGGTCATAAATGCCGTACTGTAGTGGTTAAAGAATTACAGTGAAACCTGTAAATCTGACCACCTGTTTAAACTGACCGTCTGGTAATATTGACCACTTTTTTTCAGTCCCTGCAGAAACCCCATTACTTTAATGTAATTTATACTGTATAAACTGACCACTTGTCTTTTGTGACCATTGACCACATTTACCTCAAATATTTGTTTAAAAATATTTGTGTAATGTGGCCATTAGCCAAGGGATTACTTTACTTACAGTTATCACTAATCTTCTAAAAGTTTAAATAGCCATGCATGTACATGTAAATTGCATTCAAAGAATTTCTAAGAATGCATCTAATCCCTTAATAGTGACCAGTTGGGTTCAGGTATTTCCAAGTTTTAAGACTTTATTTCTGCTTCTGAGAAATTCATTACCTGCAAACTTTCACATTAGTAACCCTTGGATAGTTTTAAAATTGTTTTATAAAATCATTTTGTCTTTCTTTTCTCGTCTTGTTTCATCTATTGATTGAAACCCTTGTGTTAATTAGTGCGATCAAGATGACTTCAAAAAAGTTTACAAAGAACTAAATTTGAAAGAAAAACAAAAGGTGTTAGTTTTTAGAAAACCACGGCGAAAGAAAAACAGCGGAACATTTTACTATTCGGAACTGCCCTGGAATCTTAACAGAACTGTACCGTGCTAAAAATAATGTTAATGAACTAATCTGTGCTAAACATATGATCTTGAGACAATCTACGTTACATGATTTTTAAATAAATATGTACCTATAAGTAGTATGTACATAACACATATCTATCGCATGTAATAAGTAGGGTAAGTGCTCTGTTGAATAAATATATATTGTAGTGTAAATATATAAGCACAAAAACTCAAAATATCTACCTATGTAATGAATATCGCATGAATATAAAAATTGTTGTGTATAAGAAATTCACACCTTTACAAAGTGACCACCTGCTTAAATTGACTATTATGGATCAGTCCTAAAGGTGGTCACTTTAGGCAGTTTCTACTGTATATAAAATATAAGTCTTTATAAATATTCTTATAAATATAAATGTAATTTTGCACCATTTGGAATCGCCACATGATTATCAAATTATTTACGAATAAGTGTATGTGTTGCAATACAAAAATAAGCTACGAATTTCAGTAAACTCGTTAAATTAATCCTTATCATTTCATCTTTCTTGGCTCCATGGCTGTACATTATACACTGCAGTATTATACAGTGGCTTGGCTAGCGCTGTATATGTAGGCTTTATATTCCACAATGGGCAGGCCCGGATTAACACTGAATTCTACGAAGTTCAGGTTTCAGGCGCCATGTTTTGGGGGCATCAGCGCCAGACACGGTTCGCAGAATTGCAAATTCTTAGAAAGGTCTGGGACTGGAACGACGTAAACTGAAAACCTGAAATTCCTGTTTTTATGATTTTCTATTACAAAATAAAACTTGTTTGAAATGTTTCTATTCAGTTTATTTGTGTTGCTAGCCTGCTCAAGTCTGGTCGCAAGATCTATCCGGAGACAGTAAACTTGTCAAATTGTAAGCTTGTGTAAATTTGTCGGAGAAAAGCAGATTTAGGTGGTGTAATGGCAGCTAGTGTGACGTCATATCCGACGCTTTTAAAGCCCATTGCGCCGGGTAGTTACACTTCTTCCTAAAGTTTTATATTGTAAGACTTATTTAAGCACAGAAATGCGGAGTACTATTAATACTCATGTTACGCGGTTGCATGTTTTTTTAACGGAAAGATTCAATTTAAATCACTCGTAGATGCAGAGATGCCAGTCTTTTTGATCTAATTTAATTGTGGTGTGAAACATTTTCATCGTCGTTTTGGATTTTGGTCGCTAGAACGTATTGTATTCAAAGTAGAAAAAGTGTTGCATTTAAAAAAGGTTCATGTTTTTTTTAAATATTTTTCATTATGCAGCGAGTCTCAGGAAAGAATTAACACACAACCGGGTTTTCTTAATAGATTACTTGTATAGTTTTGAATTTCCGGAACGCAGAATCTCTTTACACCTTTACTGAAACTAGAAAGCAAAACTATCCTAGTATAATCTCTATAGCTGTGTAGTTGACGCCTTTACAAGAAATTCTTTGTGTCAACTTAGAAGCAGCAATACATATTGTAACAAGAGAGAAAAAGAAAGAACCTCTTTTCGAGCAACAAATGGAGTGTTCTACCTCATTCGAGAGAATGACGCATCGCACAAGCATGTAAACCAGACGCGGTTTATTCTAGCGCTTTCTAGAATACATAGAAGGTTCCAGCGACTTCTGGTGCGATTATATGAGGGTATAAAAGCGGATTCGCGGATAAAAGAGAGGCAGTCAACAGCAAGTCATTAACTGTGTATTACAAAATAAATAGTGAATATAAATGTTGTATTAAAAATTCATAGTCTGTAAATAATAGTTTTTAATGGTTTATAATCATAGCGTTAATTTATAGTGTATTCATTAGTGTATAGAAATAAATATTTGTTTGTGAATAGACGATTTAAACAGCACTTGTGTTATTATTTGAAAAAGAACGTTACAGTGTTGTCAGGTGTTGGAGTTTTAAAATAAATAAAAACGCGTAATAATTAATTCAAGTGCTGTGAGAATAAAATTTTTGGTGTTAAAACATAATTTCAACAAACAATGAAAATGGTGATGAAACTGTTAAAAGATCTCAAAGTAATAGACTTGAAACATGAACTGGAAGAACGAGATTTGGAAACAACTGGCCTTAAAAACGTGTTAATAAATCGGCTAAAAGAATTGCTTTTAGAACAGCAAGAAGATCCTGAAAGTTTCCTCTTCGAAATACCTGGACCCGCAATTGATACTAGTTTGTTGTTAAGTAAAATGGAAGAAAGTTCTAGAAAAGCCGAAGAGAATTCTAGAATGTTAAAAGAGGAATTATTGGAAAAGTCTGAAGAAAATTCTAAAATGCTTAAACAAGAATTACTTGAAAATACTAAAGCGCTGGAAGAAAAAGTACTGGAAAAACACGAAGAGAATTCTAGAAGGTTTGCAGAATTACTAGAAAAGGCCGAAGAAAATGTTAGAATGCTAAAGGAAGAAATACTGGAGAATTCCAGGAAATCCGAAGACAGTTCTAGAAGGCTTAAAGGAGAATTGTTGGAAAATGTCAAAGCGTTGGAAGATAAAGTTTTCGAAGAATTTTTGGAGAATGCCAGCGCGTTAGGACTATTGGAAGGTGGATTGGCGGAACAAGATAGGGTAATAAAGATGGTAGAAGAGAAAATAGCCCAAATGCAATTACCATCAACAGCTAAGAAAGACGACATAACCGATATGTTGGAAGATAGAATGAGGCAACTACGGTTTCCCTCAACTTCTGAGTTTAATTTAGTAAAGAAGCAAATTAAAGAAGAAAAGGGTCCTGCCGTAGGGATAAAAGTAAAACCACCCACGTTCGATGGAAAGATACCTTGGTCTACCTACTACAAACAATTTGAGGCGGCCGCTGGGGCCAACGGCTGGACAGGCAAGGAAAAGGCCGTTTCTTTAACTGTGGCTTTGCGTGGAGACGCGTTAAACGTCCTGCAAACAATCCCCGCAGGACAGGAAAATGATTATCAATTGTTAGTGTCTAGATTGGAGATGAGATATGGAGACGCACATCTTCAACAAGTGTATCACGCGCAAGTGAAGAATCGTATCCAGAAGAATGGAGAAAGCCTGCAGGAGTTTGAAGCCGATGTTGCGCGGCTTGTCCGATTGGCGTACCCTACGGCACCCGATTCATTTCTGGGGCAGCTCGCTGTGCAGACCTTCATTGAAGGGTTAAGAGACGGGGAAACACAACAATCATTGAGGCTGGCACGACCAAGAACAACTGATGATGCGCTTGCTCACGCTTTAGAATTTGAAGCCGCAAAACAAGCGTCCCGAGGCCACGGGCGAGTTCGAACCGTTGCGGAAGAAGAGGAAGGTTCCAGTTCCAAAGATCGCCTAGAAGAATTATTAATGAGAGTTCTTCAGAAGGAAGATAGTCGTAAGAGGAATCCTCAAGAAGTTCGAGGACCCCGTTGCTGGAACTGCGGTGAACAAGGGCACATACGACGCCGCTGCCCTAAACCCAAACAAGTTCAGCCGTCGGAAAACTAAAGGGGGTCGACGAGAGGGGGCGAACGTCGACTTTGAGTGAAGATGCCCCGAAGATCACCATCCATGCCGTAACATCAAACAATAGTACCAGCAGTTTGTTCGTAGATGGGAAAATTACTAATCGTACTGTTCCACTACTCATTGATACGGGGGCGACAAAGTCCATCATACGCCCTAACGTTCTACGAACAAGTATGAAGCTGTTACCAACAACTACTCAACTCCGTACAGCAACAGGTGAAGTGATACCAACACGCGGAGTGGTGAAGATGAAGATTGGCATTGGAAGTGAAGAACGTGATCATGAGGTGCTGGTAGCCGATATCACTGATGACTTCATCTTGGGAATGGACCTCCTGAGAAAATTTGGTTTTACGTTGGATTTGAAAGAGGGTGTTTTGAAGGTCGGTAACGAAGAACTTCCGTTGCACCCACGAGAAGATCCGGTTGTAAGGGTTTTGCTGACTGAAGATGTGATATTGCCGGGTCAAAGCGAGATGGTTGTCGAGGCAGGTTTGGATGGAGATCTTCGGGTAGGATGTGTGCGAATGATGGAGCCTGTTTGTGATAAGAAGATCCATAGTGGCATACTGGTGGGAAAAGCGCTGATCAAGGTTGGAAAGACAGTACCGGTGAGGCTTATGAACGTTAATGTGGATCCGGTGACATTGAAGAAGAGTACCCTTGTGGGACAGTGTGTGCCAGTATTCCGAGTAGCCAGGTGTATGGCTGATGTTCCAAAACCAGCGCCCAAAGACCATGGTGGAAAATTAGTGGGCATGGTTACTAGTTCGTTCGAAGACCTTAACAGAACAGAAGTGAAAGAGGTACAGGGTTTGGTTCACCGATACCAAGATCCGATCTTCGCTCTTGACGATAGCCAGAAGGGACGAACAGATATAATAAAACATAAAATCAATACAGGCAACTCTATGCCTGTCCGTCAGCAGCCGAGGCGTCTACCTCTAGCAAGGCGAGCAGAAGCCGAGAAGATTATTATCGATATGGAAGAACAAGGGGTCATCGAGCCATCCAGCAGTCCCTGGGCATCACCGGTGGTCCTGGTCAGTAAGAAGGACGGGTCAACGAGATTTTGTGTGGACTATCGGCAGCTCAATAACGTGACCAAGAAAGACAGTTATCCCTTACCACGCATCGACGACACGTTAGATACCCTGTCTGGTTCACGATGGTTTTCGACTTTGGACTTGAAGAGTGGTTATTGGCAAGTTGAAATGGAACCTGAAGACCGGGAGAAGACCGCGTTCACTATTGGTTCCGGACTATGGCAGTTTACAGTTATGCCTTTCGGTCTATGTAACGCTCCGGCCACCTTTGAGCGTCTAATGGAGACCATCCTGAGAGGGCTGTCGTGGAAGACCTGCTTGGTATACCTAGATGATGTGATTGTAGTCGGAAAATCATTCAACGAACATTTGAAAAACCTAGAGGAAGTGTTCCGAAGACTACGTGGAGCCAATCTGAAACTGAGTCCGAAAAAGTGCCACATATTCAGAAAGGAAGTGAAATATCTCGGGCACGTCGTATCACAAAATGGAGTGGCAGCCGACCCCGATAAGATTCGTGCAGTTCAAGAGTGGCCAACACCGAAAGATAAACACCAAGTTCGTAGTTTTCTTGGGTTATGTACCTACTATAGGCGTTTCGTTCCTGGGTTTGCCAATATAGCGAAGCCTCTGACAAGGCTAACTGAAGATGGATGCGAGTATGTTTGGAGCGGAGAGTGTGAAACAGCTTTCCAACAGTTGAAGCGTGCCCTGACAACCGCACCAATATTGAGCTATCCACGGACAGGAGGGAAATTCATACTTGACACAGATGCAAGTAATCTGGCCATTGGGGGTGTACTTTCTCAGATACAGGATGGACAAGAAAAGGTCATCGGCTATTTTAGTAAGGTTTTGTCGAAAGCCGAAAGGAATTATTGTGTGACCAGAAAAGAACTATTGGCCGTCGTGAAGTCCGTTGAGCACTTCTACAAATACTTGTACGGACGGAAGTTTTTATTGAGGACGGACCATGCAGCGTTGAAATGGCTTCTACAATTCCGTAATCCTGAAGGCCAGGTCGCAAGGTGGATCGAACGATTACAAGGATACGACTTTGACACCGAACATCGAGCGGGCACTAGTCATCGAAATGCCGATGCTCTTTCAAGAAGACCCTGTCCAACGGATTGCCGTCATTGCTCTCGTTTGGAAGAGAGGGTTTGCCAAGTATTAAGGACTACCATCGTCAACGACAATTGGTTGCCGGAAGAATTGCAACGACAGCAGGAGGCTGATCCCGAACTAAAAATGGTACTGGAATGGAAGCGCGTGGGAGAAAGGCCTGCCTGGGAGGCCGTCAGCCCTTTTAACAGAACGCTCAAAGCATATTGGGCCCAATGGGAGTCCTTGAAGGTGGAAGACGATCTCCTGAAGAGAGTACTTGAGAGTGAAGATGGCACCACCATTAGGTCTCAGTTCGTGGTTCCAAGAAGCCGAGTGGCTACAGTATTGCGACATCTCCATGACGGTGCCTCCGGAGGACATTTCGGTGTGAAAAAGACTTTGGAGAAAGTTAGGGAGCGTTTTTATTGGGTCAACTGTAAAGAAGACGTGAAGGAGTGGTGCCGGAAATGTGAACTATGTGCCACTGGTAACGGACCCTTGGGGAAACGAAGAGCACCTATGAGGCAGTACAATGTGGGTAGTCCTCTGGAAAGAATAGCCATAGATATTGCCGGACCATTTCCCGAAACCGACGATGGGAATAAATACATATTAGTGGCAATGGACTATTTTACCAAATGGCCAGAAGCATATGCCCTACCAAACCAGGAAGCTGCGACTGTTGCTGACGTACTAGTCAAAGAGTTCTTCAGTCGCTTCGGAGTGCCCTTGGAGCTGCATTCGGATCAAGGCCGCAATTTCGAGTCTGTACTCTTTGGAGAAGTCTGTCGATTGTTGGGCATTCGTAAGACTCGGACCACACCGTTACATCCGCAGTCCGATGGAATGGTAGAACGCATGAATCGGACAATGGGCAAATATTTGGCCAAGGTCGTCTCCGATCATCAACGAGACTGGGACCAATACCTGCATCTGTTCCTGATGGCTTATCGTGCATCGGTCCACAAAACAACCGGTCAGTCACCAGCGTCTGTGATGTTTGGACGCGAGTTACGGTTACCGTGTGATCTGGAATTTGGGTCTCCACCTATAGAGCAGGAGGTAGCCGGGAATGATTATGTCATCAACTTAAAGAAGAAGTTGGAGGATATTCACGACCGAACCCGAAATAATAGTCGAATCGCGAGTGACCGGATGAAGGCTACGTACGATGTGAGAGCCCAAGAAGGAGGGTTTCAACCTGGAGAGCTTGTCTGGTTATACAACTCGCAAAGGCGTCGTGGCTATTCTCCAAAGTTACAGCGGAATTGGGAGGGCCCATACCAGGTGAAGAAACGAATAAATGACTTGATTTATCGCATCCAGAAATTGCCAAGGGGGAAACCAAAGGTGGTACACTCCAATCGTCTGGCGCACTATGAGGGAAATAATGACGCAGTCCCGGATCGGAAAGATGAGGCTGAGGTGGCTATCAATACCGTAAGGCCTGAAGATGATCAGCCAACCTTTAGAGAATTTATGGCTGCGTTCTCTGGAACTAGAAAAGCGCGATTCGGAGTCACGACTGAGATGCAACAAGATCTCTTCCGGGTCCCTGGTAATTATTCCATTGCCCACTGTGTCTCCGCGGATCTCCGTATATCCAGGGGGATCGCAGTAGTGTTTAGAAATAAATTTGGACGGCTGAATGAACTTCGAGAACAAAATCCCTCTGTTGGTAAATCCTTACGCTTGCCTGATCATGACCGATCCATTTACTACTTGGTAACCAAGCAGTTTTACTACCAGAAACCGAGTTACGCCGACTTGTGGAGGGCATTATGGAATTTGAGGATCGAGTTGCTTACCAGGGGAATTAACAAATTGGCAGTTCCCAAACTCGGCTGTGGGCGGGACCAGCTGGATTGGAGAATCGTTAGAAACATGCTGGAAGTTGTCTTTAGAGGTACGGACGTCAAGATCTTCGTCTGCAGTTTTGACCCACAACCCGCATTAAGGCCAACGAAGAGTGTAGACTGTTATTTCTACCGTAATGGAACGTGTAGTCGAGGTGAAGACTGTCGATATCGTCATGACCCGTTCTACAGGAACCAGAGCATAGAACCTGTTCTGGGACAGAACAGACTTGAAGAGGGGGGCAGTGTAACAAGAGAGAAAAAGAAAGAACCTCTTTTCGAGCAACAAATGGAGTGTTCTACCTCATTCGAGAGAATGACGCATCTCACAAGCATGTAAACCAGACGCGGTTTATTCTAGCGCTTTCTAGAATACATAGAAGGTTCCAGCGACTTCTGGTGCGATTATATGAGGGTATAAAAGCGGATTCGCGGATAAAAGAGAGGCAGTCAACAGCAAGTCATTAACTGTGTATTACAAAATAAATAGTGAATATAAATGTTGTATTAGAAATTCATAGTCTGTAAATAATAGTTTTTAATGGTTTATAATCATAGCGTTAATTTATAGTGTATTCATTAGTGTATAGAAATAAATATTTGTTTGTGAATAGACGATTTAAACAGCACTTGTGTTATTATTTGAAAAAGAACGTTACAATATGTATTGTTCATATTTTACTCTTCACTACCTGTTGACTCCCGTCAACATATATTTAATTCATCATAATAATGTAATAATTATTCATAATAAAATGTTATATTCATAATAAAATGTAATTAATAATTACACAAATAAATATGCTGCTTATGGAATTATTACTTCTCTAAGGAGTATGCCAGAAAGTTTTGCACGTAGTTTCTTCCTTGCATTATCATGATAGCAGTAGCTACAGAAATAGAAAACGACATTAATCCCAGAAAAGCCCCGGGATTCGATCTGATCACTGACGTTGTTTTAAAACAACTACCAAAAAAAGCTATATATTCGGGCCGGCGGTGGACGAGTGGTGTCAGTGCATCACTCGTGTTCCAAGGGTCGTGGGTTCGAATCCCACTTGGGGTGACGGGATTTTTCTAATTGAAAAATTCCGCCACCTCAACTATGGGTGTGTGTATTCGTGTTGCATGTTAGATGGGGGGACAGATGACTTTAGCTGTTGGTTCCCCCGTAGTGTAGGCGTGAAAAGAAGCTATTAAAGATAACACATCGGATGAATACTGTTTTACGGTTGAGGTATGTATCAGGACTATGGGAAGCAGCAGATGTGATAATAATTACAAAAGCTGACAAATCCCCAAGTGAAGTGACTTTCTATCGGCCAATTTCCTTACTCTGGATATTGTTCAAGCATTGTGAGAAGCTAGTACTCAAACACTTTTAAATCAATAATTGAAGAAAAATATTTAATGCGAACTCATCAATTTAGCTTCACAATAATCACGTAATCATAGATTAGATGCAAAAAATCACCTGTGTAATAAAAAAAAATTCGAAGAAAATTTGCTTTACAAAATTTTAGGATGTAGCACAAGCAATCGATAAGTTATAACATATTTAATGCATTTTTTATAGCAGTTGTTATAGACAAGCTTCTTTACATACATATATGATGCTGATATATCATTTCGCAAAATATGTAAAACTATACGGAGTGATATCATACAACTTGTTACAATCTTTGAAGCTTGCCTTTGGAGATCGAAGAATGATATATAAAATATTGTTGGTATACACATTTTCCATATTAACATCTTGCTAAAACAATAGAAAACGTCCAAAATAACGAAACGATACGGTGAGTTATATTGGTTATACTGAATGTACGGAATATAACGAGTAAACACGGCAACACATGTACGGCTACTTTTGTGTACAGTGTCAATGTATTATTTATAAATTCCTAAATTTCTAGAAAGAGGGTATAATATCCAGGGCCGGCGTAAGCTTTTGCGGGGCCGGGTTTAAAATGCACTTGGCCTAAATACATTATTTATTATAAACACATTATTATATATTACAATAGGATCATCGAGTATCATATAGTTATTTACGAAAATGAGAAGTCACGTATAAGCACATTTCTTAAGCAGAAGCGACGAAGGAACGACTAATTCATTTGCGCGTATTCATTGAAAATGACTTCACGCATCGAGTTTTGCACAAATATTTTGAAACGAACTTGAACAACAATGAAAAAACCTAAGTAAACATGAAACCAGGTAGGCAGTAGCATTCACTTGTTGCCAATAGATGGCGCACGCACATTTTTCAGTGTATAGCTCCTTTATTTTCAAATAGTAGCGACAACGATTGATCTCATCGCTGGAGCAAAAGTATGTTGGTGACGTTGAAAGTTACTAGATTTGACATTTTGTATTACACTAAATCTTAGGTTTAATAGTCATCATGCACAAAAATATTCACAATTTAGCATGAACTTGATAACGGACATTCATGTTATGTAAAAACGATCATATTAATGTAATGTACAACTACAAAATTGTAGTTTTTAAACAAATTTTTGTTAAAATGATGAAACAATATGCATGTGGTGCTTTTGTCTTTATTAAAGTTTGTGTCTGGTTTGCTCCACGATGTCGCTACTATTTGAAATAGAAGGGCTATATTTTAGTGGATCTAATACCCAAATAGTTTGTAAATTAAGTTTTAGATATAATTAAAGAATCCCCACCTTTTTTACCAAACTGGTCATCATAAAATCATTTACCGAAGATTTTATGAGAATTCTGAATATGTGAATCATTTTTGGGGCGAACGCATTAAATTTGGGGATCAAAAAGTAAAACATGCTTCATTTCCATAGAATTGAATAATAATTGAATAATATTATGTTTTTATGATTGCCAAATTAGATAGATTAGGCAAGGTTAGGTTAGGTATAGGTTAGATTTCGGTTAGGTTAGGGTAGGCTTAGGATCGTTTGCTCCAAAAAATGCTAATTCCAAATATGTAAATCATTTTTTGAGCGAGCACCCCAAATGCCCCAAACTTGGGAATCAAAAGTAAAAAATGTTTCATTTCCATGGAAATGAATAATAATTATATTAAGTTTCTATGATTGTTAAATTGTGTAATTTAGGTTTAGGTTAGATAGATTTAGTTTAGGTTAAGTTAGGTTTAGATTAGGTTAGGTTAGGCTTAGATTAGGTAAGGTTAGGTTAGGTGAAGTTGAAAAAACTCAAATTTGCTTTTGCATAGCGTTTTGGTAGGCAGTGGCGTTTTTATGAAAGTTAGGTTGGTAGCAACCAATTTTGGAGGCCTAGGGGAGTTTGCTCCAAAAAAATGCTAATTCCGAATATGTAAATCATTTTTGGAGCGAATGCCCTAAAAGCTCCAAATTTGGGAATCAAAAGTAAACAAATGCATAAGCTCCATGAAAATGAATAATTATGGTGGTAGCAACCAATTTTGGAGGCTTAGGGGCGTTTCCCCAAAAATGATTTACATATTCGTAATCAGCATAAAATTCCGTTAAAATGATACCAATTTGGTTTAAAAATATTTAGTGGAGGAATTTTCTAATCGTTTCTAATTTTGTTATGATTAAGTCAAATTATTTTTAAAGAGCCTAAAAGGGCCAGTAGTTTTTGCATCTTCCTAAGGCACGAGTGCGCAAACACTACGTTTGCGTTTAACTGTTACATTCGCAAAATATCATTTTCAAAGTGGTGAGTTTAAAAATTGTTTCTTTCGGCTTTTTCGTTGCAGTTTTTAATTACATCATCGAGATTTACGTAGGTTGAATGATAGAAATTTGTTTTGTGACACGGAAACATCGGTGTGACTACAGCAGCAGAGAAAGTGAGCGTATTTGTAAGTTAATGCGCGGGGCCGTTAAAAACGCGGGGCCGGGTTCCTGGGAACGCGTTGAACCCGCCTCGCGCCGGCCCTGATAATATCCGACTGTTCGGAATGCAAATATTACATTTGAAAACTTATCGACAAGAATAAAATACCTAAAAGGTACATCAGCGTTACAGCTACAATAAAATATCCAGATGTTTGCAAAATCGGCAAATCCTAAAATATTTCTTTGTTAGAAAATACTAAAAAATGGTAAACAAAATAAATTATCTACTTTCGGCAAAAATGTATTTAAGTGCTTCCTGTAAAGCTTACTTAAGTTATATGGACATCCCTACGATATATACAATCCCTACTATAGTAATCAATGAGAAGAGAATTCACGATTCCTCCTATTCTGAAAATATACCCCTTCACATTCTAAATTAATAATAATAACAACAAAAGATATTTTACATTTACATGCTAATATTTTCAGGTTTCTATTAAAAGTAGTCGCTATTAGCCAAGTACTTAACAAACTTACTTATATACACAGAAGGTAAAAGTATATGCCATTTTTATTTCGATTCTTCTATCACAATTTGGATTTAGAAAACAAGTGAACATTAAAATGGACCTGTATTCATGTCCACAATTATATTGCTAACTAACACATAATAGACAGTCATTATATTTGTTGATATTGATGTCAAAATAGACGCGTTCTATGAAAGATCGTTTTTAATGTAGTACTCAGCACTTATAGATAAAACGGTGAATAATTGTCTTAATTGTAACCTATTTGTACTAGATAAAAATAAATATATAAAGTAAATATGTCACGGATTCGAAATATGACAGTCCCCATTTGGACTTTCTTAGGCATTTAACCGACAGTCAACCGGAAGTCAAAATTTTCTAAAAATTACGAGTTACGTTTAGAGTTTTTTTAAGAAAGATGAATAATAATTATTATCAAAAAATATGTAATTTACAGAAGAAACATCATACTAACGAACAAAGAAAAAATCGATTTAAAAAACATTTCGTGAAAATAATTTAGTTAATTTAAGTGAACCCACATTTTTGCTTCATAAAATCCGTTCTCAAATAGTCAACTTTGATTGTTAGAAAGAGGGTGATAACGTAAATGTGAAGCAAACAAATTTACAGTTTTATAATCTATATACAGTTTTTTAAACGTCTACATTAAAATCTCATTGATTTTAAACATTTGATCGTTTAGTCAAATGTCCATGTTTTTTCCATTTCGATCCAGTGTGCGATTGGAAGGGAAACTAGGATGTTATTAAAAAGTTTACGACAATAGAGGTGTAGAAAAGGGATGGACATTAATTTTCTTTGATTTGCTTGTTTACCGACGGAGAAATAATTGATATTTGGCAGGTTGCAAATATTTTCCTATTTGCATGTGTATAGATCTAATATACAGGGTGTAATGTTGATAGGTAAAATTCCTCAGAGTGCGGTATACTATAACGCAAACAAAATTTAAAAACACCCATGCCATTTTCTTCTCCGATGGCTCTGAGGTACAAGCCTCAGTTAAAGTGTTGACCAACATTGTGTTAAAATTTTTAAATTTATCGACTTTTAGTAACGGATATTTGGATTTAACTTACATTATTAAACCGTACTACTGGACATAAACCTTTTAAGCAGTCTTTGAAGTATTAACTGCTTTAAATCACAAGAATTCAATGCGTAAGAATTCAAGCGATCATACTTTTTAAAATTATGGCAACAATATAATAATAATAATAATAATAGCATTTATTGCCAACACGTTTCCCCAATTAACTACAGGCAATAAGAGTAAGCAGTTGAATTATATTATTAAAAGCTAGTATCTGTACCTTGATTATTTGATTTTATGTTTTATCATGGATGGTCAGTTGCAAATTAGTATCTATTCAAATATTGCATTGCAAATGATGGAAGCGCTCGAGATGAAAGGTATCCTTTTTGTTAATAAGAAATAATTTCTTAAAATTTAATCCTTGGAAATCTTAAAAGTTGGTTTACGTAAATAATACGTAAGTTATTTGGTTAACTAAGCAATAATACGTAAGTTATTTGGTTAACTAAGCAAAAAGTACTACATGTGTAGAAATATTTGTAATTTTTCCATTAAGGCTGTTATGGCGAGAAGAATAATAAAAATCTCCAATGTATTTAAATGGAAAAAACTTGATTCCGTGGATCACATCCAACCCGGTCATTTCTGTACCAAATGAGATGATGCGATAGCTTTGGTGCTTAACAGAATAGTCCACCAGGTACTTATGTTTGGAGATATTATGATCCAGCAATTCCAACTAGTCCTAAAACTCACTTAAAGTTTTTGCTTTTGCGGCCTCATGACGCAGGTAGCTTCAATGATCAGGTATAAGAACCTAATACGCTATTATAGTATGCATGATAATTAATTGCAAAATTGGCACAGAATGGACTGAATTAGACGGGTTCCAATGAAAAATCCTACAGCGTCGCCACGTGTGATAGTTATATCATCAAAATGAAACTAGTATTTCATTAGCTGCTGGGTATAGTAAGGAAGTTTACATCATGATAAGGCTAATCCTGTTTCCTCTTATTTCTCTTTCTTTTGTTCTCCCATGCGTTGCAAATGTCGTTTGAAAGATATCTCAACTAATGATAGTAGTAAGGATCTCAGCTCTCGATGGAAGTACAAACATTGCAGTCAACAGTTATTGTTGTGGCATTGGTTGATAGTAATCCAGTTTATGTCCAGACTGTCATCCAAAGTCAGTACAGGAGCATAAATGACATCACTTTGTCTCTCTCCTAATATTACTCTGCAGTTGTTACTCCAACTTTGTGAAGTAGCAAATTGTTCAAGAATTTCGGTATTCTTCTTACTAATTTAGAGAAAATCATTGTACCTTATTAACTCACTACTATATTCTTCTTACTATTGTCGGGTAGATATGTTTACAATCTGAATTGTCTAGTTAATTTATTAGTTCCGTAAAATGTACTTCATCTTTTAGCAGCACTCTTATTAGCACCCGTGATCAACGCCGGCAGATGATCAAAGAAACTTCGCATTATCGTCATCTTCTTTGTAGCAGTTATCATTATTGTTGCTAGTAACTTTACCTTCTCCTGAACTTCCATATATCTCGTTCATCAAGCTGTTTACTGCATTGTATACAAAAATCCTACACCAAGAGTCGGAAGATAATGTAAAGTAATTCAGAGAAAGTAAAAGTTTTTACGTTAAAGTAAGAGAAAAGGGAAAATTTCCCATAACTCCATCACAGTTTTCAAGAAATTCCTAATTCTACTAGTAACACTGATAATTGTAAATAATAATCTTTTTACACGTCCTATATATAAGGCTCTACTTTAGTCCCCTAAAAGAGGGAGTAAAGTAGTAGAGTAAAATCCAAAGGGCGGCGCTGCGTATGCATTTCGGGCTTAATGTTTTAGAGCCCTTTAACGTCTTAGCGCTTTCGGCTTTAACTGACTCTGCGAGCTCTAACACACTAAATTAAGCCCTTAATACATAATATACTGTTAAAACTCTAACACAAATGGTATGAGAATATCACGCATATATTTATTAATAATATATTTATTAAGAGGTATAGTAAGCAAAATTGTTCTGAATATATCAACTATTTTTATACGACGGCATTCTTAGTTTACAATGAACGCCCAGCTGAGCTGCTTCGTAAAAACACGCGCGTATGACCATACATTTGAAGAGTATCTTATTGCTATGTGTAATACAGCTGTTATTATAAACGTTAAAGTTTCTTTACCAAAACTTTGTGAAAAATTTCAGCAAAAATTTGGTTAAGAATTTCGCATAAAAACTAGGATGCGTAAAACAGCTCTTAGTATTATTTAAAAAGTACGTTACACTATGTAAGCCATACATCAGTTCAATAAAGATTTTACATGCAACTTTTAAATTTTTAACAGATACAATTATAAAGACAAATTTTTTTTTCTTTAATACCAAAATCTACCATTTTTGTGTTGTTTGACTAGGCTTATTATCTTATATGGTATGTTTATAATTGTCTATTTTTTGCCCCCAGTTTGTGTTGTGTAGCGTTGTAGTGGTCAGACCTACAGTCAACCAAAATTATCAAAGTAGCTGTAGCAAGTCATTTAGTCACAAAACAATTTTCATAATAATCAATTTACCAAGTTCTGTTATTACATACAGGTTCAGGCAATATATGTAATTGATTTTAAAAATAACAACTATTTGGTTCAATATAAAATGTTGGGGATGTTTATTACAGTTTGTTTTGGGTTGGTAACTTGATTTTATGTTTAGGGATGTTTATTTCAGTTTTTATAAAGTTGGTAGTTTTGATTTTTTGTAGTTAGGGAACGATGCTTTTTTGGAAGTAAACAGGAAGTAGGTAGCCATTTTGGTCAGTTGCTTTTAAAGTAATTTTATTCATATAAGTCTATTTTTTTATCTGTTTAATTTATGTTGATTCTAGTTGTGTGATGTAATTTTTATATTATTTAACTTGTCCTTTTTATGGGGAAATATGACTTGAAAATAAATTTTTATAACGTTTGTAGTATCATTACCGCTAATTATTGCTGGATATATTATTCGTGTTTAAATACGACTACTGCTGTTATGTGTTTTACTGTCAGTACTTATTGATTTTTTAGGTTAATTTTTATAACCTACCAAAACGTTTTACTTTGTGACTAAAAAAACTGAAGGGATAATCTTTTGGTCCGGAATAAGAGGTTATTGTACCCTAAGGTTAGACTGATTTATTATTAAACAGTTTATTAATCTCCACGGTGGTCATAAAACCCATGATAGGCCGTGTGAGAAATTACTAAAACTTTTATTTATTTATTTGCATGTAAGTTGGCTCCACGGTGGCTTAAGTCCATTGATATGCCGTGTTGTAGAACCGTCAAACTATTAATTTTTTTACTATTGCATGTGATGAGGCTCCACGGTGGCTTAAGTCCATTTGATAGGCCGCGTTGTAGAACATTCAAACCATTATTTATGTACACGTGTTTGTTTATGTTATTTATATGTGCTATGTAATTCTTTTTCAGTGCTTATAACACACTCTCGCTTGTCTAGGTATCTAGATAAGAGCTTTCCCTGTTGTTGACAGTAAAACTATGTCTTGCAAAAGACTTGTTCTGATATTTCATACATATATATTTTTGTTCAGCAGTTCTTGTCTATTCATTTTAATCTGGCACGTTTATCTTTTCTAGTTTATCTGAAAATCTTTTTGATGGACTCTATTTCACTCATTTCTGATGTTTTATGTTGAGAGATTTGCGTTTTGACTATATATAAATACCTTATGTAAAGACACAACTATGTCAACTTGATAAATTGATTTAGTAATCTGTTTTGTTTATTATAATCGAACTAAATAATCATTTGATGAACTATTGAACTTGAATCGTGTGCGTATTTAAGCTGGGCTAGCATAAATTTCAAGGGGGTTTTTACAGAACTAGCCTTTTAATTTGTATCAGTTTAAATCCATCCCCCTCGCTCAAGACTAAGAATAAATTAATAAAATAATACAATCATATTTAATTGTTCTTTTATTTGTGTTTAGCTCTCTTTCTCCATCCGTATGAAGTAGAGCAATCGTTATCAACCTTAGTCACATGTTATAAAAAATAATCACAACGTAGGATACAGTTTGTTCTTTTTGTTATGTATTTATCATTATAAAGTTTGTCATTTGTAAGGTTGGCAATGCTGTGTTAACTTTTGTTTTATTAAATATTTGAATTTTACGTGGGTAGAGTAATTTGGGCCGTGATCGTCTAGTGGCTAGGGACTCCGGCTCATTACAGCTTTTATCCCGCTTTTGTAATTTTGGTGAAACCAATATATATATAGTTGTGAGTATCTGAGCATAGTATTTGTAAGTTTTAATTTAAAAACCTCAAAATAATAAGGCACCTAACGCCTTTTTGACTTTAAAAGATATCTTGAAAAATAAGAGCGTAACTTGCTACGATAGCTCACAAGAAAGGTGACACCACCTTTTTATTTCCAAATAAACATACCCTTTTAACTTTACATTAGTTTATGAAATTTAATACTCGATGGACTATGCTGTTAGAATGCTATGTAATAATGCTATTTTACGGACGTAGTGGCGGACGTACAGAAGGACGTAAAAGGTATTTTAACTTTGTTTTTTTTATTTGTTACGTACATTTGCTAGAATACACGTCTACTGTGCTTTAAATCTTTTCTGTATGGCCATAAGTTACAATCTAATTTATAAATTTAAATAATTTCCCAAAAGGAAAGGTTAGGTACACATCTTGAAATATTACGTAATCTATTAGGAGTATAAGAAAAACACTTTATGGCAGTGAAGTCTGAAAGTATATCGTGGAATAAAGAAAAATAAGGAAGATTTGAAGGTTATACACATACATTGAGAATGTCTAGGAAACTATGAAGGTTAATAGAAAAAAAAGGAAAATCATGTTTTGTTAGTACTGTTTGACGTCCTAATAGTAGATAGTATAAGAAACGGTTACAAGAATAAATGAAAATCCACGTCGGTCTGCATTTAAAAAGGGCATTTAAAATTTATGTCTTACATGTCCATTAAGTTTTATTTTCCTTTCATGTCCCTAGCAATATTAACTTTTACTCCAAACATATTGCCAATAAAATAAAATCGCATTAAATAACAACTTGCGTAAATTCACCGTAAAATAATCGTTCGCTTCAGAAACAATTATAACGAAGAGTGAAAAGATAAGTTCATTCATAAATACGCTTTTTAAGTGTCACTATAAATTTTAATTATCTTGAACACATGGTCGCTATCGCGATGATTTCTCTGTTAATTTCCTATTGCGATTTCGGTAAATTAATTATAATTTAAATGAGTTTCGCTGATATCCCCATTTTTGGATAAATGGATATGTTCATAATTTAATTTGTTTCCACCTACTTTACCAATATTAAATTTATAAAAATTAAAATTAATGTAATTTCATAAAAGGAAATTATATTATGTAGATAGATGAGACAATGTCAAGGATAACCAAACTAATTACATAAATCCTTATTTAATTATCTTTTATAACGTTCTTTTTACAGTGGAAAATAACTAAATTTTCAAAAACATGGGTAATAATTTAATAATATGTCTTTATTCATTTTAAATTATATAAATTGATTTATTTATTATGGCATAACAAGAACGTTGTCTGGAGTTCAAGTCAAAAGTTCAAACAAATATAGAATTTCAAAGAATTCGATCTTGCTTAATTAGGATATTAAGTAAGTTAATTACCAGCACAGAATTTTCCATATAAATGTTCGCAATAAATTAAATTTGCTAGAAGCCAATCAAATTCCAATACGCGCCATGATGTTAATTTTCACTAGATGGCAATGACATAATCCAAATCGTAGTAGGCTTAAAAATGTCAACCAGGTTGTTCTTTTTTTATTAATGCGTATCATTTATCTGATATATTGCGTGGGTATTCCCGTTTTACTAAAAGAGCGTATAATATACGCGTTTTAACGCACATATGTGCAGAATAGTAAGGTGAAAAATCCAATGCCAAATCAATAAAAAAATATTGCTATTGTTATTTAGTTACGGTGAACTCTATGTCAGTACAATATTCCGATAAAAATAGAATTATTTATAGAGGGGAATCGTGATTCACAGGAATAACAGTTCTGATTTATCTACCTTTTTCCTGAATTGTTGGGTTTATGTACAAATTGTTTGAGGATCTAGTAGTAGCTATTTCTACATATTTTTATGAGACAATAAGAATATGAAAGGTAAAAATAGTAAAAATCTATACACTTACAAGCTACCCTACGGGTACCTACATACAGTTTGTTTGATTTTTAAAGCGTCCCGTTTTACAGCAACTTTATTTTCGGTCAGAAATGGTATAAACATATATTATGAGGGTGGTTTGATAAGTCAGTGACTTTTTGAATAACATATATTTATTTCGGCAAATAAGCGTTTTATTTCTCAACATAGTCTTCTATTAGCTCGATACATTTAGCCCAGCGTTTTTCTAATTTCTTTTCCTTCCAAATAATAGGTTTTCTCAAGGCCCTCAAAATAGGCGTTTGTTTCAGTGATGACCACTTCATTCGACCCAAATCTCTTACCGCCTAGCCATTTCTTCAGGTTTGGAAACAGGAAATAGTCACAGGGGGCTAAATCTGGAGAATATGCTGGATGGGATAGCAGTTCGTAGCCCAATTTACGAATTTTTGCCATGGTGACTACACACGTGTGTACCCGTGCATTGTCTTGATGGAACAGCACTTTTTTCTTCGCCAAATGCGGTCGTTTCTGCTTCAAATCAATATCGAATCTGTCCAAAAGCGCTGAATAATATTCGCCGGTGATCGTTTTACCCTTTTCAAGGTAATCGATGTGAATGACACCACGTGCATCCCAAAAAACTGTGGCCATGACCTTGTTGGCCGACAAACCCACCTTGATCTTCTTTGGTGCACGTTCACCCAGAGAAACCCACTGTCTTCTGGACTCACTTGTGCTGGTACGACCACAACGGAACTCAGTAAACCACTTCTTAACCATTGAAATTGATGGTGCATAGTATTTACCAAGCCTTTCCTTGCTTTCGGTGATGGTTTCTTTTACGCAAAAAATAATACTTAATCAGCACACGAAATTCACTTTTTTTCCATTTTCGTTAAAATTCACGAGGTTGTTTGCTTTCAATGGCTGTCAAACACAAACTAAATGGCGCAGCCTTCTCAAAATTTTACAGTAGTCTATTCATAGATGGCAGTTGACGGGAGCAGTTTGTAGAGTCACTGCATCTAGTCGCCTAGGACCTGCTGGTCGATCAGAGTAACGCAAACCGTCGCCATATTAGGGCAGAGAAGGGTGATTTTTAATAATGGACAAATTAAAACCACGTTTTACGTGTTTGACATATTAGAGATTTGATCTTTCATAATAAGAAAAACCTTTTAATTAAAGTAAACGTGGATTTGGTTAAATACAATACAGAACAAATAATGAACAATTTCGTGCTTCGTTTGCCCCAATACGGCGGCGGTTTGTGGTACTCTGGTCGACCAGCTGGCCTAGGTAACTAGATGTAGTGACTCTAGCAGTTTGCATTTAAAGTTAATGCGGGGGAAATTCAAAAAGTCACTGACTTATCAAACCACCCTCGTATTAAATTCTCTATGTTCTGGTACAGAAAATCTTGTATTTACTAAATCGGAGTGAGAGTCATAACGCCATCGAATTTTTTTTTCAATTACATGATAAGATATTTTTTTACTGAAATCGATAGAATATTGTGTTCTCTTTTCAACCATAATAAATATTCATTCTCTTACATAAGAGAATTGTCTCACTCATTTCAACTAACATTTATTCGTTAATTAAGTTAGAAATTAACTACACATAAAGCCACAATTAAATATTTGAAGTGTTATGTAAATAAGATTGCAGTACATAATTCGCATCTTCGGACAACACTAGTACTAGTAGCAGAATTAGTCGAGTATAGTAGAGTAGAACTGTTTTGTTCTACATTTTTCCTAATTGACGATTAAAGACCATCAGATAACTCAAGTTTTGTTATTTTATCTAAACTTGCTAGATAATTATGTTTTACTAATTGAAATAATCGAATACAAAGCCTACTAGCCGCTAAGAGATGTACGCATACCTGTGGATGTGCTAAATAGGCATGTAAATAAATATGTAACTTGGAATGAAGAAAGGGGGTTAAGCAGCTGAAAAGTCGAATTTTGGGTTTTCATTGATTTTGGTGTAAAATAAGTATACGCTTTTGAATGAGACTACTCGCACATTACAAAATGATTTTGTTGACTAAAATATTGACACCTAAAGTTTACGAATGTTTATAACGGATATAACGGGGTTGTTTATTTTAAATGCATGAAATCTCGAGAATGTGTTTTCCAAGTCACATATGCAGTATTGATAAAACTTCGCTTTGTGTTTGAGCTTCCATGTGTGAAGAAAGGAAAAATAGCGAATAACAATACATCTGAAAAAGATAGATATTATATGGCATACTTGCTAAGTCTAATTAAAATATAAGAACCTTTTTGTATATTTGGTGCTAGGTAAAAAAAATTAAAAATAATTGAGAAATAGTTTGCCATTTTCACATAACTGAATTAGCTATAGATGTTGGTTTGAAATTCGAGCTCGTAGAGCGACGGCATCTAAGGAATTAATTCACAACATCTGTGGTTTGTTCAATAATTTATCGGATTTAGAAATTAACAACATAGGACACGACTACGCTTCAAACGAATTGATCTTAACGTAATTCTTATTCTATTTCTCAAAAAACTTCTGTAATAAAGAATCAATTTTTCTTTTTTTATCCTACCGTGCATTACTTAATCAAACAGAGAAGGACACTCGACTGCAACCGGCAGCCGAAAGCGTCCAAACTCATCCGAAGCCCGCACGCGGGTCACGAAATACATACGAAAAACGTAAATCAGTTGCCCAATTACTTTATTATGAGAAATGAGCGACGTTAGTATGTGTATCTTATATGGCCGAATTTAATTCTTTAGCACATGTCAAATGTACATTTAGAATTCGACACTATACGACAAAGATAGTGCATTAGCCTAATAACTAGGTATAGGATTTGTATGCACTTAAAAATGCTGAAATATGCATGCACTTATGCACTATAAAAACGTGAAATATGCACTTAAATATGCACTTAAAAATCATGAAATATGCGTTTATTAGAAATTTTTAATAAATATATGCACTTTCATTATTAAAAAAATACCTGTTTAGCGTTATTTACATTTTATTTACATAAATTATTTTAATTAGACATCCTATGCAATAATTTAATTAATTATATTTTCTAAACATAGAGCGTTACAGTTCACAATAACGTACATTTTTAAATCTTCAAAGGTAAACATATGCCTATTATCCCTAAATATTGTTTTATATTTTGAGAAACTCAGTTCCACATCGCAAGACGTAATTGGGGCATACTTAAAATTGTTTAATTCTACAAGCGAATAATGTTTTAGCTCGTCTAAAATGTCTTGGCCAGATAATACATCGTTTATGCTTTTAATTAAGTGAAAACCAGGATTTTTGTCTATAACGGATTTAAATTTTTGTTTTATAGTCAAACCGTTTGGCCCTTTTACTTTATTCAAAGAAACACCTAACAATTTTACATGCTCAAGAGATTCATCTAATAAATTTCCCTGACTTTCTAATTTCTGAATTACTTTAGCTAAACGCACAAAATTTGTCAAAACAAACAATAATTCTGCCCTCACGTCCTTAGTATTAAAAGCACCCTGTGCGCTTTGTATGCATAGTGCATCGTGTTTATTAAGTTTATTTACAAATGCTTTAATAATATCAAAATAAGTTGCATAATATTCTGCTGCAGAAAGCCAAGTACCCCACCTTGTTATTACAGGCTCAGGTGGGAGAGGCACTTCTTGAGCAGTTTTCCTAAATATTTGTATGCGATATGGAGCTTTACAAACAATTTTTTTACATCTGAAATTATAGAGTTTACGTTAGGATATATTTCCCGCACTTTTTCCGCAACTCTATGCATTGCATGGGAAAGACAAGTTAAGTGGATCATTTTTTCGTACAGAACTTGTAAGCCTGCTCCAGTCTTGATCATGTACGGGGCCGCGTCGGTGACGAACAGGAGTACTTTGTTGTACTGTATGCCGTCCGGCCACAAAATAGCCATCGAATCATTAAACAATTTTGCCACAGAACAATGATTGGTGCTCTTGAAAACGTCCATTGCTAATAGATAGGATTTGGGATTGTTCTCCGAATTTAAAACGCCAATTATAACGTTAGCCACGTATCTGAAAACAAAAATTTGATTTTTATTTTATCGAACTACATAATTAGTCGGTTACAAACAATTAGCGCAAAACAGTTATTTTAAAAAAATTATATTTTAATCAAGCAAAAATATTCTTGTGATTAAATATGTAACTAACAAAATAGAAAATAAAACATCCGTAAATTGCTCTGCTGTCTTTAATTAGTTAAATTTTACTAACAAAACGAAGGAAATGAAGTTTCTACGCACCTTCCAGTAGTGTCAGTAGATTCGTCAATGGAAACCCATATGTAGTTCGCTACATGTTTTCTAATTGATTTTATGGTCTCTTCGTATAAACGAGGTAAATAATTTTTCCTGAGTGTAGATTCGTCGGGTATTAGCATTTTTGAAATTTCTTCCAGAAAATTACGAAATGGTGAGTGATTAATTTTACTTAACGAGATATTTGCAGCCACTAATGCACTACATAGTTTTTGCGCGAATTATTAAGATACCCCGATAACAATGTTTGGCTTTTGATGTCAGGGCAACACACTTTTGATATCGAACCGTGTTCAGATGTTGTGTAATTTGAAAGCGTTTCGTTGCAGTCACTTTATCGTCGCACACTGTACAATACAACACCTTATCGTCAGTTGTAAGAACACTGAATTCCTTAACATAACTTCGAAGTGTAACAGACACAGACCGTTTTTCTTTACCCATCTTTACACTCTAAAATTTCAAACTGAAATGCAGTTTGCAATTTCTGAACTGTCTTAGTTGAAAGATTACAAGATTAGTAAACAAAAGTACAGGCAAATTCTTCTATGAACAGGAAGTTGTCAAAGGGTCTTTGGAATTTCCTAATACCTATTTATCACAATACCGCAGGATGTAAGTATTTAAATTTTAGTTGAAACTTTTTCTTTCTTAGAAAATATTAACAAGTACACAGATGGTTAAGGCAGTAAAATATTTTAAAGCCTAGTATTTAACAATAAGCTTAAATTATGGGTTTCCCCTAGACTCAACTAAGCCGCCCTCGGTTGGTTGTCTAAAATGCTAAAATTATTTAAAAAATATTAGAAATTTCATAATTAAAGCATGTAAAATGCTCAAAAAGTGGTAAAATATGCACACTCGTTCAAAAATGCTAAAATATGCATGCATTTATAAAAAACACCTAAATATGCATTTATATGCACTTTCAAATTGACATATGTGATTCATATGTGGCTTAAACATGTAGAAATATAACTCTGCATATGTTTGCTATAAGCAGAAAAAACATGCAAATGCATAAAAATCCTATACCTACTAATAACTGTGGGGGACTGAGATGGCAATGCAGCTTTTTACTTTAATCTCGTTGTTGTTATTTAATTAAACAAAATTTGCATAAAATTGAATTATGGGCAGTTACCTATATGTTTATAGATTAGAGGGAAGTACTTGATGCGGTTGAATTAAATGTAGTTAGTCTAGAAATTAAATGTTTTAATACATATAGTAACGAAGTTTTCTTTTTAATGCCATTTATTTACACAAATATTACCAATTTGTTCAGTTTAACATGTTTCTTCCATTCTGTAACTCTTTAACTATCCAATTGATTTAGTTTTTTGTTCTAATAAACATTTTCTTTTTACTACATTTGCAGTTTTATAAAAATATAAATAACTCAGTTTATTTCCTTCGAATGTTTCGTATGGACGTTAGTAGAAGTAGTCGACACCTTAATTATTTTTTGAAGTGATCATGTTTGTATGAGTTGATTTGACGCCATGGTTATTTTATTTTATTTGCATTTAGTTGGCTTGGTTTTGACATGCCGATATGGTAATATTACCGTATAGTATTACCGTACAAATACAATTATTAATTATTTACCAGCTTACTTTTTTATATACAGTGTCTGTCATAAAGTTGAATACATATGGGAAATTTTATGAATATTCTGCTTGTAAAAGCTTTGTGGGGTATCTCAGCTTTTAAAAATACTTGAAATACGCCATGTCAAAGTTGACAGGTGACATTAGGTATGTCAAATTTGATATTTAAAAAAATCGGCGAAAACTGACCCTATTTGTTTTTTATTAAGAAAAAATGTTTCTCAACATTGTAGGTTCACTTACTGAGATTACCGATAAGGTATTCTGACTGAAACACACGTTTTAGAAGAAGAAATGATTGGTGTAAATGATTTAAAAGATGAATGGAAGAAGGTGAGGAAATTATGGAAGCCATCATAAAAAATTAGGGTTTCCATTTAAAAATACTTTTGCTATAGCCATAACTCGGAAACAAAAGATGATCTGCAAATAACAATTACACTAAAATATGTCTCATTTAAGATAAAATGTTCGAGGATTTTTCTCAAAAATATTTACTAAAAGATTTATTTCGATAGTTCCATACTTTATGAGTTAACGCCAGTACTATTACAAAACTAATAATTTTGAGTATAATTAAAAGTCAAAGTTTTATTTCGAGTTTTTGAATTTTAGGTAAATAAAAAAGTACAACACAAGTTGTAGTTAATTGGTTTTTATTAAATAAAGAAACATTAAAACTAATAAATTATTGTATACTATCAAATTGTATACTATCAAACTACACTTATTTAATTGTACAGCTTTTATATAAATCAGTGATAAATTGAAAACAAATAATATGAGCACAAAAAGTACAACAGCAAAAAGTTCAGCATTAGCACAAATCACTCGAAATCACTTTCACTATCACTTTCCAAATTTATAAATATTGGCTCAATATCGTCCATCAATCCATCAATTTGCCACATGTTATCTTCTGTTTTAATTACATGGTTAACATAATTGTTCCATTTTTTCCGCTGTCACTTGAACGTACGCTTCACTAATTAAATTTCGAACATCTCCTTCTTTAAATGTGGTGTTGTTTTAGCGATATACTGTTTTACATCACCCCAAATCAATTCAATCCCAAGCAGCATTTTTAGTCACCGCTACGTACCAGCAACCACCGGTGGAACTATAAAGTTTTTGCCGTTAGTCACAAAAACGTAATTGCTACGGTATTGTTACGTGCCTGGAACCAAAATGGGGAACAATTCTAGGGTAGCAGATACGTTGCAGTAACCCTTCCGGAACTTGTCCAGCTACCTTTAGGCTACGTAGCTGGAACGTGGCGGCGTAGTAATTGCTACTTTCGTGGAACTTTTTTTCTCTTTGACACATCGTGTCGCGTCGTTGTTCTCTCTTACTCTTGCAACTTAACAAATATTCTTTCACTTTCTCTACTAATGCCGCGGTCGTGTCACAAAATGGATTACTATTTTATTTGTAATACGTACATAATACATAAAGAGATGAAATGTTTCGTTATTTTGTCAATCTAGCATACCAAAATCATAAACCATCGCAACTTTTCTGTTAAATGCGATGATGATAGATCGAAAAATAACAACGCGCCTTCGTTAAATATATTTTTTAATAAAAAATGTCTTGAATAAAATATGACAAAAATACTTATAAATTGATAAACATGATAGAAACCATTTTTATTTTATTCCCACGGCACAATTTGACATCGATTTGTTATCTTTATTGAGAGTTATAGTAAAAGATTTTTTAACAATTGCAACAAATTGCAAATTGATTAATAGCCTTCAACATTTTACAAGTAAATATGGAGTTGTTTTGAAAATGTCACCTTAAAGTAGTATTAGCTGTAAAATGTGTGTCTAAAGTTTGTGTCGCTTTATAAACAGTAACGGGAACTAAACAAATTCTACTTCTAGGTTGTTGTTACAACGAAGTATAAAATACGGTTTCCGTAGCCACTTTCTAGCTCCTAATGTCACTGCAAAATTCCCATTGGAACTTAACCTCAGATTTAAACGTCAATCGTAAACAAACAACCAAGATTTTTATACTGATTGCTACTTAATAACAATTATTATTTAATTATGGCTCATTTTAAAGTTGTAGCGACGACAGAACAAAGGGGAATATATTTCACCCTTGTTTACTACATGATGGTTTATCAGTGATCTCATCCCTATTTTTTTCTGTTTTGTATTGTAAACAGTTGATTTTGTTTCCACTGATTTCACCTAACTGCTGTTCTAATTTTCTATAAAAGATGGACGTATATCTAAAATTCTTTTTTTTCTTATTGCATTTGCCTTTGACATTTTTATTAAAAACTTGCAAAACTACTACCACTGCGAAAACACTATTAACCTCCAAATTCCAAACTAAAATTACTTTCAAGTGATTCTACTGGGTAGCATAAACGTAAGTTTTACTTTCAATGCTACTGTATAGTTCAGTTACTTTAAAGGTTAAGCAATGGTTTCAGACCAGTGGCAGGAACTTTCGGTGGTACTTTAAAGTTTTAAAAACTCAAAAGTAGCTTCTGGCAAGTTATTGCTACAATCATAATATCACTTGAAGTTGCAACAACATTAAGGTAATTATACTAAGTAGCAATACCGTTCCACATACTTTAAAAAGCTACTTAGAAGTAATGTAACTACATAGTTCTAATAAATAGTAGAAGTAACTACATAATTACTAAAATATTCCAAATTGAAGTAATTAAACCTATAAAGTCATAAATTTAGTTGTAGTTACGTAACAGCTACTCAATCAAAGTTCCGATCTCAGTTACCGCTACTTAGATGCTGCTTGGGATGGCATTTAACTCGCAATGGTACGGAGGTAATCTTACTATTGGAATGCCGTATTCTTTTGCACATTCTTCAAGAATGTATTTGTCGTAATTATATTTGAAAGCCTTCACCACGTCCAATAGATCTGCTTTCAAGTAGTCATCGTCAAAATATATATATATATATATATATATATATATATATATATATATATATATATATATATATATCTTTTGACCAAAGTCATGATCGTATTTCTTCTTTTTGCAAGACTGGTTTGGTATCTTTTCAATTTTCCGGCAATGGTATGGTGCATTATCCATTACTACAACTGATTTTGCAGGTAAATTGGGCAACAAAGAATTTCTAAACCAATAGTCTCAAAAGTAGCTGCATCCATTTCATCATGATAAGCCGCACTGTTCTTCTTTGCTAGAAAGGTCAACTCTGCCCCATTTATAAAACCTTGTTTGCTGCCAGCATGAAGTAAAATAAAACGAGGGCCAAGCTTTGTGGGAGCTTTCAAACCAGTGGTTAATCCTCGAATGAAGGCGTCCCGATATGATTTAATTGACATATTCACCCACTGAGTTTTGACGCTGTGACCAAGATTGACCTAAGATTCATCAATATAAACTATATTGTAATCCTCTTCTCTATATTTTTTAATTTGTCATAAAAGTAATTATTCGATATACGGACCCCTATCGTACATGCATACATACGGAAATACCAAGCGCTACGGGTTTTCGTTCGAAAAACGTCATAAAAACAGGTAAAAATTATAAAATATTCTTATCAGATGACACAAACACCATTTTTAAGCCATTTTCACGTAAATACAGCCAGCTTTTTTACTAACTGTAACCTAACATCATAACATTCTAACCTCAAAATAGCCATTTTAACATTGTTTTTCTTATTAATTACCGGCGACCGGCGCGATGTTTTTTCGGATTATTGTTCTCTAAGTTATTCTCTACAACTCAATATAATTGGTTCACCTGGGTTCAGAAAGGTCCGTATATCGAATAATTAATGTCTTAAATAACGATGACGCCATGCAATTATCTCTTCTCTTTTAATTAGATAAGATCGTCGTCCTCTCTTAACATACTGGAAATTCATATCACGTAATAATGTATTCAACGTACCTCTACTAAAGTTGGGCAAGTTTTCATAGTCATTTACAGCTGCTACAATATTGTTCATCGTTGGTGGTATATTTTGCGAAATAAACTCGTGCACCTTTCTTCTAATTTCACTCCTAATTCCATCACAGTAGGTTATATTGCGCGATTTTGAAGTATTTTTATACTTCGCTCTTTTTCTTGGAGATTTTATTCCATCAGGTGAAATACTTTTATTGATGTACTGAGAACAAAGTTTTTTCGCTAATACCTGTTTCTTTAGAAACTTATCGAATAATTACTGATAGTGACTGCTGGGTCTCAGTAAGACGATATTTTATCAAATTTGACAAAATCTGTTTTTCGCTAACCTTTAGTACACAACCCATTCTGTTTTTAACAATATCCGCCATACTTATGTATAATGTACTATGTGCGTTATACAATACGAATAGTTACAACAAACAACACGACAATGTTAACAATAATTACAAACGATAAAACCAAAACAACTAAGCGAAGATCTATAGACGCACAAGCTATCAACATTTGAAACCAAATAATTATTTCTGTATTAAGAAATTTGCTTATATGCGTTTGATGACAAATAATAGTGCCGATAAATTAACTCCTATATAAAATGTGTCATTTAATGATGACAGTTTTGTCATTTTGACAGCGATAAAAAAGGTGCATCCTTTTTTATCACCGATGAAAACGCCTGTTCCTCATAACCAGACTACATCTAGTACGCTTACGTCACATTAATGTCTGCCCTGTCGTTATAATTATTAAGTATTGTTGATACTTGATACTGAAACATACAACATGAGTCGTTTTGGTGAAGTTTCGACTCAACAAATAACAAAAATAATAGAAAAATCAATTCCGCAATCCACTAAAAACATTAAAGCGTCAATATGGAGACAATTTATGGAGTTTTGTCAAGTCCGAAATTACGAACTGTAGTTAATAACTCCGTTACAAGAAGTATCAGATATATTAAAGGATTGGGCCTATAGTATGAAAAAGAGGAATGGAGAAGATTATAAAAAATATGCAGTGAAATCAATTTGGAATTCAACTGCGAAGATGATTCAAGAAAAATATTTCAGTGAGTACAATATTAAATTTGATCCTTTTACCGACATAACTTTTAAAGAAGCTCGTGATGCGAGAAATAGTAAACGGAAAGAATTACAAGCTATTCCAGAGAAAAGGAAAGTATGTTCTGTAGCATTGAACAAGAAAGATATACTAAAAATGGCAAAATTGTGGAATATAGATGAACCAGAGGGATTACAAAAAAGATTCTTCCATATAGCTTCTTATGAATTAGCTTGGAGGGGAGGAGAAGCTGTAAACTGTAAAATTTACCATTTTAAAGAAGAAAAAAATCAAGATCGAACTCCAACAGGGAGATTTGAACACAATTCAATATTTTCAAAGACGGCACAAGGTGGGTCGAAAAAATTGGCAGACAGCAAATGGATAACAAAAAATGAAATGGATGAAGGTATTTGTCCCGTTGCATTGTTAAAATTACTGTTACAAAAAAGAAATGAAAACATAACATCTGAACGACTTTTTTTAACTCCAAATCCCTTTTGGAAAAATACAAATTCTAAAGGTTGGTACAAAAATGTTCCACTAGGTATTAATACGATTTCTACTTGGACCAAAACTTCTGCAACTAAAATTGGACTCGACATTACAAATAATAAAATTACCAATCATTCAAACCGTGCTAGTACAGTTTCCCAGTTAGCCAAAGCAGGAGGAAGTTGTTGTTAACTTATAAAGATAACGGGACACTCATCATCATCTTCTATTAAACCCTACCTCCAAATTGACCCTGAACATCACGGAAATATTATTAGATCCTTACGAGCCTCAAATAAGAAATATCAAAATGAATATTCCACATGTGTGAATACCAGAGAAGAAAATTTTGAAATCAGTACACCAAGCCAAACAATTTATAACAATTGTGTATTTAATAACTGTTCATTCAAATAATTTAATTGTATCAATAAAAATAATTACTGTTGCTGTTCATTCATTTATTCAGTCGTTAATTTATCTTGCCAAAAAACACTCGAGCTTTTCTTTTAAGGATAAATTTCTTTTTAACTCAAAATTTTCCCATCAGTAATTTTGCTCGAAAAACTGACATTTGACAAAATCGCTCGACCTTCGGTCTCATGATTTTGCCGCGATGTCAGTTTTTCTCGTAAAATTACTGATTTGCAAAATTATTTTGTTACAAAAAGAAATTTATCCGATAAAGGAAAAGCTCTTGTGTTTTTACTGTTGACAAAAAACGTTATACTATAATTTCAGTAAGTATAAACTGTATTATGTAGATCCGCGAAGTAAAAGTAGAAAAAGGGAAGGGTTTATTGTTTACTAAAATCCTTTGCATTTTCTGCTAATCCTAAATTTCCGTTTTTGCAAGTTTCTTTTGAAACAAGTTGAACAAATGAATGATTTTATCATGATGAAATCATTTTACCGTTAAAATTACGTTTGGGACTTTTACCTGTGATTTACCTGTGAATTAAAAGATTAAAAAGATCATTCCAGCAAACCAGCCGTTATTTTTAAGTTGAAACAATTTGAAGGCGACAGAATTAAACAAAAAAGTATAAGTAATAAAATATCGGATATTTAGATACATGACGATGTAAAAATCCCAAGTAATGTTTAATAAAATAATAGTGTATTACATTACAAGTCATGAAAGTGAAACTTTGCAGAAGAGGAGGCTTATTGAAGAGTACGAGGATGCGTAGCATCCGAGTATCTCTTTAAAGCCTCCGAGTCAAGCAGAGACACTTTCATGACCAGTGATGTATTATATTTTTTCTGAAATCGTTTTTCAAAACTAAAAATAGATTTAAACTGAAAAAATATATCAACATCAGAGTCGTATGAGAAGTTAATATCCATGACAATGAATCAACAACAAATCAAAAATATTTTGTTGTATTTGATTGTTAGTGTTTTTAATTATATTAAATAAACGTTTCATAAGATAAGTGACGATTTCTAATTCAATTGCAGTCTAAAAATGACAGATGAGTCTTGTAAAGTGACAGGAGTCTTGTAAAAATCATGAAAGTGACTAGTCTTTAAAGTGACACTTTCATGACCAACCTGAGTTCTGTCATGACAAGCTTTCTTGACGATTTCAGAAAAATACATGTTAATAAGACTTTTTCTGAAATCGTCAAGAAAGCTTGTCATGACAGAACTCAGGTTGGTCATGAAAGTGTCACTTTAAAGACTAGTCACTTTCATGATTTTTACAAGACTCCTGTCACTTTACAAGACTCATCTGTCATTTTTAGACTGCAATTGAATTAGAAATCGTCACTTATCTTATGAAACGTTTATTTAATATAATTAAAAACACTAACAATCAAATAGAACAAAATATTTTTGATTTGTTGTTGATTCATTGTCATGGATATTAACTTCTCATACGACTCTGATGTTGATATATTTTTTCAGTTTAAATCTATTTTTAGTTTTGAAAAACGATTTCAGAAAAAATATAATACATCACTGGTCATGAAAGTGTCTCTGCTTGACTCGGAGGCTTTAAAGAGATACTCGGATGCTACGCATCCTCGTACTCTTCAATAAGCCTCCTCTTCTGCAAAGTTTCACTTTCATGACTTGTGATGTAATACACTATTCTTTTAAATGCTTCTTTTGTATGGTTACGATTACACTTTTTCGGTTACTGTTTTCAAAGGTTTAGAACTTCTGGAATCTTAATCCACATTTCTATAGATTCATACGGTGAAATAGGTGGCAACAACGAAGCAGAAACTCCCATAAAGCTGAATTTATAAACTAATCCGCAACAGTACCAGTAACAGTAGCAGTTCCAGTACCTGCGACCGTAGCGGTAGCAAAAATGGGTTTAATTTATAAACTTTTCATCACTTTACCGTTGAACTGTTACTTTCGTGTTGACAGATTAGACAGTTTGTTAATATTAATTTGATTCCTGCATATTATTACACAATTATACAAAATGAATAGAAATAATATATTATTGGGAGTTTTCGGCGTGGTACTATGCTCCTATGCAATCAGAAAAATAAGTAAACGAAGGAGAAAATATAAAGTAAGACCTATTAACAGACAAAGAAAAACAGAGGGTGGTTACCACTATTTTCTTAAAATGAAAGCAGAAGATCCTGAGCAATTCTTTAAGTTTACTAGAATGACTGTACCAATCTTTGAACATTTATTAAGCTTAGTAGCCAGCAAAATTTCCCGGGGACCAAGATCTGATGGAGTATGTGCCGAGGAAAGATTAGCTATAACTTTGCAATATTTATCCCAAGGAGGGAGTATGCAAAGTCTAGCATGGGCTTTCCATGTCGGAATAACGACTATCCATCAAATAATTCATGAGACAAATGAAGTTATTTGGGAAGTTCTTTCACCAACCTACTTGAAGACGCCTTCAACTGAAAATGAATGGAAAACGATTGCTTCTGATTTCTTTACGACATGGAATTTTCCTAACTGTATTGGAGCGCTTGATGGCAAGCATATAAATATACAGGCTCCCCCTAACTCTGGTTCTCAGTTTTTTAATTACAAAAAAAACTTTAGTATTGTCCTTATGGCTGCCTGTAACGCTAGCTATATGTTTACCATGGTTGACATTGGAGCTTATGGGTCCCAAAGCGAAGGAGGAGTTTTTAAAAACAGTATCTTTGGTACGAGATTAGAAAACAACACGTTAAATGTCCCAGAGCCATCATACATTCCAAACACTCGCGTTATTGTTCCTTACATGTTGGTAGCCGATGAGGCATTTCCATTGAAACATTATATTATGAGACCTTATCCTGGTAAGAATCTTTCCGTCGAACAACGAACGTTTAATTACCGTCTTTCACGAGCTCGCCGTACCATTGAAAATAGTTTTGGAATACTAGTTGCCCGATGGCGAATATTAAAGCAAACAATATGTGCCAAAGTAGAAAATATAGATGGTGTGGTGAAGGCTGCAGTGGTTTTGCACAATTTTTGTTTAAAAATGTTTGGTAATGGTCAGGCAACTAATAATTATTGCCCCCCTGGATACGTTGACGTTAGTGATGAAGACAATGGATTATGGAGATCGGAAATAGAACCCTTACCATCTGTTGGTAGACTATCATGTAACAATGCCACTAGAACTACTTTATATCTGCAGCAGGTGAAATACCATGGCAAAGAGAAAAGGTTTTGAGAGGAACCATTGCTTGAAAACATGACAGAAAGAAAAATAGAATTAAGTAATTATTATAAGTATTTTAGGGTGAAAACTTATAAACATGTATTGGTTAAATAAAAAAAAATGTGAACATTATAATTTATGATTATAATTATTCATGTAAAATGGCAGAAATTCTTGTTCTATAATTTTTAGCCTCCTCAGGTGTGATTTCATTCAGGCAGTTAGCCACATAGGTACCAAATGATTCATTTATATTACTGGACGGCTTTGCAATTGTGCTCTCTATTTGTTTAGCTATTTTTACTATCTCATTTATTTCTTTCATTTAACTTTTTTTGTTTTTTTTTTATGCACCGGGTGGCTCAAATATTTGCCTCTTCTGAGTCTTCTGTACCTCGTCATTTCCATCAGCGTTTCGTGGAGTCGTAGGCGTGTTCCACACTTCCTCTAATTCTAGAGTAGAGCTAGGGTCTGGGCTATCTCTTCTAACTTGCTCTGCCTCAATTATTTCTAATTCTGCAGGTAAAATAGTTTCAAGTGAATTCCAAGGATTTTTAGTATTATCTGATATTGTCTCCTTTTCACTTGTATTACACTTTGCAGGTAATGTAGAGGAAATCGTTTTTCTTGGTGTGCAGTGCTTATCATAAAATAACATTTTTTTAAAATAGGGCCATTCAGATTCAGATAAACGCTTGCAATCGTCAGCAAAGGCATCCAAAACAATTCCAATTTCTTGCCACGTATTCTCTTTCATGGTGTTGTCTTTATAATTTTTATTTTTCAAGTCGTACAAATGCGGATGAGAACAAATTAATTCCAATAGCAGCTCCAAATCAACAGCTTTGAAGAATATTATATAATATTACTTTGACCTCACAAAGTATATCTTAACTTACCACAGTTATTGGGCATTTTTACATACAATAACGAAAAACTTACTAAAATATATAACAATTTGGCAATTCAATAATTACTTACGTCAGTTTTGGAAGTTTGAATTCAAAAAATTATTTACCGCGCAAAAGATATCTAGATATCCACATTCAGCTGACGAAATACTAGCATATGATTGGTCCACCGCTACTGAAATCCGTAGCGGTAGCTGCTAAAGATGAACTTCGTCATCTTTAACCGCTGCTGTTGCGGCTTACAACTGCAACCGCTGCTGCTGCGGAATTTTATAAACAACAACATTGATTTTGAAGGTTTTATCTTACAAAAGTTGCGTCGACGGCAACTGTTACTGTTGCGGATTAGTTTATAAATTGAGCTTAAGAAATACATTGGCTATCTTTTCTTTAAAGGTGATTTATAAACTTTTCCGTTGCCGTTCCCGCTTACCGTTCCCGTTCCCGTTCAAACATGAAATGGTTAAAATGCCTATGTGCGTTTATAAAGCACCGCTGCCGTTACCGTTTGCCGCTGCCGTCCGTTCAAGATAACCAACTTTTAACTTTTGCCGTTGCAGTGCGCACATCGGTCAATCAAAATCGACATTAATTTAAACTAAAGTTTCTAATAACAACATATTGTCTCTTTCCAAGTTGATCTTCACCAAACTAATAATAACACAAAATACAACTTGAAAAATAACAACAAACAATAAGGTTATGTTTATGATAATGACGTTTTTACATTAGCAAGGTCAAGTAAACCATTATATTTGCGCATGCGTCGCGGTTCCGCTCAAGAAAGTTTATAAATGGGTCCGTGGCAACGGCAGCGGGAACTGCAAACTTCAACGGGAGCGGGAACGTTAACGGAAAGTTTATAAATCGACCTTTTACTGTAGTCCCAACGTGAGACGGACAATAGTTCCTATTCAAAAACCCACGCGTAGACCCACTTGAGAGTGGATAAGCAATATTGCCATTTTAACTTTATGGCTTGTAAAGTAAAGATGGCTGTGACAGTATTCAATAAAATCTGCAACTTTGCTACGGTGACCTTTCCTGTAATATAAATTAGGGGATAAATAAATTTACATGCTATTCGCCTATGCGACAAAATCTAGAATAACCCTATATAATAGTTATTTGTGTATTTAGCGCGAGAAATGTTTTGGTAGTCAAGAATGAAAGTCTTTTAACCAGGCGTAGTCGAGGCAAAAATCACATTCTAGACCACCAAAATCATTTCGAGAACGAATTGCACACAATGTTTTTTCTACAGCGTTATTGAAATAACCGAAAAAGTAGAAAAAAAATCATAAAAAATTACACAAGGAAATTTTTTTTAGCGCAAAGTGGACAGTTTCGTTGTTGCTACGGAAACGACATTGCTCAAATATGCATATCACATAAATGCACGAAATATTTTTCGCTCTGTAGCAAAATCCATATAAACTGAGTTCCAATATTACATCTAATTAATCTGATTGCTGAGAGAGCGATTGTGGCTCGGTTAGTTATGTGCGGGACTACCGACCAAGGGATCCGGGTTTGAACCCAGGCCCATATATCACCGGGTTTTTAAAAATCGCATCTCCCTCGGAAAGCAATGGCAAACCACCGAAGTATACTTTGCCCAGGAAGTTTCCCTGAAATTAATAAAAAATCCAAGTACTATGTACTTGGGGGTGGTTCGGAGTCCACCTTAAGCTGTAGGTCCCCTATACTTGTGATCACTGAACACGCACAACACAAGTATAGCAGGGAAATGCCAACGTTCAGCAACAGAGCACGGCACGCGAAGAAGAAGAATCTGATTGCTCGAGTAACTATAGCAACCATTATTAAAGACGATCGTCTCTATAGCTATGTAATAGCAGAGCCCAGTTATTAGCTATTTACACTCGAATGCGGTAAGTCGAACTTTACAGGGCGACAACTTTGTTTAAGGCACGAGCCCATAGGGCGAGTGCCTTATTAGTTGGAGCCCTGTAAAATGACTTGACGCATGAGATTTGTATAAGATTTTTTGGCCGACAAGTTTTATAGAAAATAAAAAAAAATAATTCAAAACATGCACATAATAGTGTGCTCTTGGATGACATTTGTAGTTTCCAAACGTACAATAAATGGCGCTGCGGCGATTTAAATTAGTTAAATTTTAATTTTTTCTATTAAAGCCCGAAATATTTTTAATAATAACTTAGGTAACATGTATTTTATTACATAAACTTAATTATTACAAGAATAGTTGGTTTCTTAAATATCTCTAATTGCCCAGTGTTTTTTAGTATTTTTACCACATTCGCTTGTCATTTTACGACATCATGCGTAAATATGAAGCTACAGTTGACGTAAACAAAACTGAAACAAACGTTTTAAAATACAGGAGGCCAAAAAATACTGTACATCAGATCACCTTGTAATTGTGGTTGTTATAGAGACTGTAATTAATGTACTGAATAATTTAAAACTGAAGATTGAGAGTTTAGTTAAGGTTGGTATGGTAATGGTAGTGCTATCTGACAAGAAGAATAGAAGAGCAGCTTCACCTGAAACAGTCATTAATACAAAAATGAGCTTATTATGGGGTACTTACGAGGTATTGCATTATATATTTTCGAAGGTAGAACTCAGTTAACAAATGTAAAATGAGTGGTATCTAATGAACTGATTACAAAGGTTGGTGTGCTACAGGGATTTATCTTTGAATCCATCCTTTTCTTGCTATACATAAATAACCTCTTAACGTGTTCTAACAACCTGGATATGTGGTTAAATGCTGACGATACAACATTTATAGATAGTTAAAATAAAGTTTTAAGAGATGCTGTTTGTACTATGGAGAATAGTTTTCAGGAAATTTAATAAAACTTAATGAAGATTGTGATGTATATGTTCATAACATCAATGATTCGAAGAATCAGGTTACCATGTTCTGTAAACAAATGACAGGTTTCTAGTTTTAATAAAAAAGTACATGTCATGCATCTTTACTATTTAATAAAACTATTCTAGTATTTTACATATTTACAATAACCAAGTGAAACATACATATTATAAAAGCTAACAACAGAAAGACAAACATTGCTTGGTGGCAGCGGTTGAAAGTGCACTTGAGTTATGTTATTAGGAATTGTGTAAAAATACTGGTGACAGGTATCAAAAACATTCACAATAAGCTTTTTGTACTTTGCGTTCACAATGGGCTCATTGTGACACCGAAAACGATTTCATAATAGAGGCTATTATAACATCGTTTTTGGAGACTATTTGTTTTGTAAGATTGGTAACATTTGTTTTATATTACATATAATCACATTTAATTTTGACACATTCTAACCTCACAAAACGTGAAAAGTCATTTTATAGTGTTACCACATGTTAAACGCAAAAATCACTAGATTGTAATGCAATGTTTTTAATAGCTTGAATTTACAATTTCTATAAAATTAATGACGCAAAGTATAAAAAATAGTATATTATACTTGTTTTATAAGACGTATTGTAGCACTCGTTCCTTTGGAACACTCCTCGCTTCTCTCGTCGTGTCCCAAACAACTCGTGCTACAATAGACCGTCTTATACAACTCGTATAATAATATACTATTGTGTGCTTGCTAAAAAATCAGAAGATTAAACATTTTTAAAGCTTTTAGTGCTTAATAATAATGGCAGAAAACAGTAGGACTCCTGAAAATTTCTGCTTTCAAGGAAATAGTATCTCAAACAACTGGAAGTTGTGGAGACAAAAATCTGAGCTTTACTTACTTGCCAGTGGTAAATCTATACAGCCTGATAATATAAAAGTTGCAATTCTTTTAAATCTTCTAGGAGATGAAGGTATACAAATATATCATACTTTTGAATATGAGAAAAAGGAAGACTCACATGATTTAAACAAAATTATTGAAAAATTTGAGAAATATTGCAATCCAATGAGAAATTTAGTCTGAACATTTCAAATTTTCAACCGAGATCAACAACCAGATGAAAATGTGGATCAGTTTGTAACAGCTTTGCAGCAATTAGCTTCATCCTGTGATTTTAAAGAAAAAGATGTACTTATACGGGACAGAATTGCTTTGGGAATACGTGATCCAAGAATTCAAGAAAGATTACTTCAAAGTGCAGATTTAAAACTGAGTGAAGCCATTAACATTTGTCGATCGATGGAAAGTAGTGTGGTTACTCAAAAAGAAATCGCTGGATCATCAAATGTGAGTACCATTAGAACATTTAAACCTAAGAATAAAGAAGGTGCTGCTTATACAAACAATTCTAAATTGAATATGATGAAGTATTCATGTGGTAAATGTGGCCTACAGCATGAACGACGTAAGTGTCCTGCATTCAATAGACTCTGCTCAGGATGCCTCCAAAAGGGACATTACCGCAAATCTTGCCCCAATAAACCAGTACATGAGGTGATTACCGAGGATTTTGACAGAAATTGTGAAGTAAATTCCGAAAGTGACAACCATGTTGTTTGGTCTGTTATTAATAGTAAAACTATTGTGGACTCTATTGAGTGGTTTGAAAAAATAAATGTTAATGGGTGTAATCTTAATTTAAAAATTGATACTGGTAGTCAGGTTAACATTTTAAATTATGATGATTTTGTGAAGTTAAATGTAGATGCCAGTGAACTTTCAACTGCCAATACTATTTTATCTTCTTATTCTGGTCATAAAATAGATGGCCAACTATCTCTTAAATGTAATTTTAGAAATACAAGCAAGAATTTTTTGTTTTATGTATTAAGTTCTTCGGCCCCAAAATCTATTTTAGGACTTACTGCAGTAAAAGGTTTGAATATTATAGATGACAAATCTATTAATGTAATCAATAAAAACAGTTTAAGTGATAGTTTACAAACTATTCTAAACAAACATCAATCAGTATTCATAGGAATAGGAAAAATAAATAAACAATTTAGTATAACCATAATGGAAGGTGCTATACCAAGTATTAGTTCTACGCGTAAAATACCTTTAGCTTTAAAAGACAAAGTGAAGGAAAAATTAAATAAATTGGTAGCTGATAATATTTTAGTGCCAGTAACTGAACCTACTGATTGGGTTAATCCAATAGTCGTAGTACCTAAAGGTAATGGGGACATCAGAATCTGCATGGACCCTCGTAATTTAAACAAATACGTTAAACGTGAACGATTTCATATACCTACCCATGACCATTTATTCTCACATTTAGCAGGTGCCAAATTTTTTACACTGCTAGATGCTTCATCTGCATTTCTTCAGATTCCTTTAACTTATGAAAGCCACTACTTTGTACAATTGCTACTATTTTTGGTAGGTATCGTTATTTACGTTTACCATATGGTCTAACTTGTTCTCCAGAAATATTTCAACGTTTCATGTATGAAATGTTGAATGAAATGAATGGTGTGATAGCCTACTTTGATGATATTCTTGTGTATGGTCGTACTGTAGAAGAACATAATCATAATTTAAACCTAGTCTTAGCTAAAATAAAAGAAAGTGGTTTGACATCAAATAAAGAGAAGCCGCGATTCTGTGTTGACAGAATTAAATTTCTAGGTCATGAAATAAGTGATAAGGGTATTTCATCTGACAAAAATAAAACAGATGATATCACAAATATGAAAGCACCCCAAAACAAAAAAGAATTACAGAGATTCTTGGGAATGGTTGTGTATCTTGCAAAATTTAGACCTAACCTTTCCCAAGAAAGCAGCATGCTCAGAAGACTATTAAGTGATAAAATTCAATGGACATGGGCTCAAAATAAAGAAAACTGTTTAAATAGAATTAAGAAACTTGTGTCTTCAGCTACTACGCTTTCTTATTTGGATCCCCGAAAACTGATTACTTTGGCGGTAGATGCTAGTCCATATGGACTTGGAGCAATGATAAGTCAGAATCAGAAACCCATTGAGTTTGCATCAGTGTCGTTAACACAAACCCAAAAAGATATAATCACATAGAAAAAGAATTGTTAGCATTAGTGTTTGGATGTGAAAGATTTAATTTTTATTTATATGGACAAAAGTTTGATATTGAAAGTAATCACCGTCCTTTAATTGGTTTATTAAAGAAACCATTAGATGAAATGTCACCTAGAATACAAAGATTAGCTATTAGATTGTTGAGATATCAATTTACTCTTCATTATGTACCTGGAAAAAACCTAAAGGTTGCTGATGCTTTAAGCAGAGATCCTTCATCAGAAACTATTAATACAGATTATGTCGAGTCTAATCTAAGAGTTTTTTCTATAATAACTACTACGAAATCAAATGAACAACGCTTACAAAGGGCTATTGATGAAGATCCTACTTTGCAGAAAATTAAACATTATGTACTTCATGGTTGGCCTAACCATAAAAGTAATGTAACTTGTGAGGTTAAAAAATATTGGCCTTTAAGAAATAATATATTTTTGCACCAGAATGTTTTGTTTTATCAAAAAAGGTTAATTATATCAGAAGTGCTAAGAAAAGAATTTCTAAATGTTATCCATCAGTCTCATCAAGGAGTAATATCGTGTAAAAAGAGAGCACAAGAAGCAATTTATTATCCTGGTTTGTCACCTGACATACAAAAATTAGTATTAAGCTGTCTCACAAGTCAAATGTACTCCAAACGTAATCAGAGAGAACCACTTACTCCTCATGAAGTTCCTTTGCTGCCTTGGCAGAAAATTGGCATTGACTTTATGATGATTGGTTCTCTAAACTTTATAGTAATAGTAGATTATTTTAGCAAGTTTGTAGTGGTCAATAAGTTATTAAGCAAAAATGTTGCAAGTGTGATTTCTAGTTTGAAAAATGTGTTTTGTTTATATGGCGTACCTCAGGAAATTTTTTCAGACACTGTACCTCCTTATAACTCTCTAGAATTTACCAATTTTGCAAAACAATACGACATTAAGTTGACCACTTCCAGTCCTTACTACCCGAGAAGTAATGGACAGATAGAAAGGACTATACAAACGATAAAAGTACTTATAATTATAGCTGCGCTGGACAAAGAACATCCATTTCTGGCCGTCTTAAACTATAATTCGACCCCAAAAGAAAACCTTCCAGCTCCAAGCTTATTGTTAATGGGAAGGAGATTGAGAACAATGCTTCCAGTGCATGTGGAAATCTTAAAACCAATGTACAATACTGATAAAGAAAGGATGATATTACAACAAAACAAAATAAAGCAAATATCATACTATGATAGATCTGCTAAGAAGTTGTCACAGTTACATCCTGGAAAAAAGTTCTAATTCAAGAAAAAACAAGAAATTGGAAACCAGGTGTAGTTATTCATAAAAACAATTTTAATTGCTACACCGTACAAACAAATGGTGGTGAATATAGGAGAAATAGGCAATATTTGAGGCCTATGAGATTGGCTTCACCAGATAACTCACCTTTGAAGGAAGAATCTACAGAGTGCTCTTTGACACATCCTGTTGTAAGTGCCTCCCCATCACAATCAGAAATTATACAGCCTAGTATACCTAATGTAATTGATAGACAAGAAACTGACGTTAAAAAAATAAACACTACAAGAACTGGGCGAATAGTGAAACCACCTGATCGATTAAATTTATAGGTTACATGTATATTATATTTATTATGTTATTTTGATTATTGTTATGTTTGAGATTGTATTGTGATTATGTTTGTTTTGAGCTGTGTATCTAGTTATATTTTAAATTTTATATTTTTGTCTAAAGAAGGGGCGTGTGATGTATATGTTCATAACATCAATGATTCGAAGAATCAGGTTACCATGTTCTGGAAACAAATGACAGGTTTCTAGTTCTAATAAAAAAGTACATGTCATGTATCTTTACTATTTAATAAAATTATTCTAGTATTTTACATATTTACAATAACCAAGTGAAACATACATACAAGATATATAGACGTCTGGTAGAACAGCTTGCCTATGTTTCAATGTAAATAATTGTGTCAAAAATGAGAGCTAGTAAGCCGTTTACTTTGTGGAAAATAGATGGCGCAACCTTACCAAGGTACTTCAAAAATTGACACAAATTTTAATTTTAGGTTATGTATCTATCATTTGCCACGAATGCCACGTGTTTAGAAATACATTAGTGTAGTTAATTATTATTATTATTTATTAATTTCTGTTTTAATGTGAATTGTGTTTTAAAATTCATCACTTGCAATTATTGCGAATCATCATTTGACCAATCCTGTTGTTGTGATTGTGTGCGTTTAAAAGAAAAATTCTAAAACGGATAATATGTGGACCAGTGGAGGATGATCAAGGTGTAAATAGAATAAGATATAATCATGAACTGGCCAGATTATACCAATTACCAAGAGACAGACATCTTGGACAGACATAATGGGGATGACAAGGAAGGCAGTACTTCGATGGGCTGAACATGTTTCCTGAATGTCCGGAGACCGGAGCGAGAGTAATTTAGAAAATAATTGAGGGCGACTTAGAAGGAACTGGAAACTCCCTCAATTCATCCTAGCTAGGTGATCTAGAATAAGATAGGAAGATGCAGTGTTGGAAGTCTTAAGGAAATTGAATAAGGAACAGTGGAAGAGGCTTATAAAGGAGGCTAAATCCACTAAAACCCTAGTGGGTTGTAGGTGCCAGACCATGAATGAATCATTTAAGAAACGCTGCCAGTGGTAAATGTAAATAT